>VZTH01008780.1:167872-253861 GCA_013397815.1 Aleadryas rufinucha | reverse complement strand
CACCGCAGGAGCCGAAGACACGGTAACAGTGTCGTTACAGGGAGAAAGATCATGACATGTTTGGTTACAATGTGGTACTGGTGCCAATAGCTTCCTATAAACTGTGAAAAAACAGATGTTACTCTGGCCAAAATTGTGCCTTCCTCTTGACTGCTTTCAGCAGGGTGCAGGCCTGACTCTGACCCCCACTCCCTGAACTAACCTTGAAGCTGCTGTTACAGTGATGGAGACCTCTCAATTAGCCTGATCCTGCAACTGTTTGACACATGCGACAGCAAAATTGTCCTTGCCTGACTGTGGCAGCTGCCGCCTCCAAAGTGATACTGTCTGCTTATAACTCAAAGTATAACTCTGTCATACATACACTTAGTGCAGAATGGCTCTTAAAAGGCATTTTAATCTGCTGGCATTTTAGTTCGTAGGCCTCTGGGGTCAGGTTGAAAAATTACACTAATGCTGAACTTACTCTGATATTCTGGGCAGCCTTCTGAATTTTAAATAACTATCCTCAGAAGGCTACCCTTTTCAAAAATTATCTTAAAGACTGCACACAGAATTTTAAGCTCAGTTCAGTTAGCACACTGATATGCAGACTGAATTTTATAAAAATGTAGGGTAAGAATCTCAGAATTTATGGATACCAGCAGTTATTTTAGTTTTCATTATCAGAGTATCTGTTCCTACAGTGCTAACTATATGAGTTCTGTGTTACTGTAATTGTTAATATTTGCATCTGAATTAACTGTTCTGCATTGCTGGTTTTGTCGCTGACTGCCTATTCAAATATGTGGGATAATTTTGAAACCTACATAGGAACTGATTCTTTTATAGTCTGGAAATAGGCAAGGTGAAAGATACAGGTTTATTTTTCCAACCAATGGCGTTTCTTAATCCATTCCCTTACATGTATATCCAGAAAAAAATAAGATTACCACCTCTTTGACTTTGGAAATATTTATGTAAGTATTTCTTATTTTGCTTATTTAGCGTTTGTTGCTTCTCCCAGTAATCTACTTGGATTTTTACTGACTCTCATCATACCCCCCAGCCTGTGTTTTACAGCTTCTTCTTCTGCTGTGGCCTCTTCTATTGCAAAATGGATGAGTTGAGCTTGTCCAGCTCAACTCATTGGGCTCCTCCTCTGGTTCTCTACCACCTATCTCCTCTGATCTGACCCTGCCCTCAGACTCTTTCCAGGGTGCAGATTGTAGTGGGCATCCAGCCATGGAATGGGACCAGATTTTGGGCACAAAATAAACCCCACTGCTGCCAGGCAGGGACTGAAACCCGTTAGCCATCTGTTCTGCCTGATCATTAGGGATAAAGGGCTACCCAGAGGTAGTTTTTAGCAAGGCCTTGAGGAAGTGTACCCTTCTGATTTATTTGAACCCTGTCTTGCTTGCAGCCTTAGAGCCGTGCTAAGTATTCTATATTCTCCGTATTGAAATCAGATTTTGAAAGGCTGTAAACAGTTCCCATTTCACAGCACATCTTCTTACTCAGCTTGACTGGAGCTGTTCTCCTTTGGGAGGAGGTCTTTCTGAGCCAGAGGGAAAGGAAGGATGAGCTCAATATATTCCTTGTTCTACCAGCTGCCACCAAACATATTCATCTTCCCTCCAAGGAACTATGAGTCCAGATCCATTCACACTGTGCCCCCTGATGAGACAGAGTGACATCTTCCATGATAGGTGATGAGGCTGTGGTTCCAACCTCAGGCAGTTTTTTAGGGTGTTTTTTTTTTGTCACATCTAATGAAGAATGCCAAAGCAGATGTGTTTCACTGTTGTACTTTCAGGAGCAGAATGAAATAGAAGGCCTAGGATGGCAGTTACAGTGAACTCTTGCAGCATGCTGTATACCTGGACTGTGAGGAAAAGTAATTCTTTGGCTGCTCAGATAAGTCACAGTCTTTTCTGAGTGCTCCAGCAGGCTCTAGGAAGAAGGTTTAACAACTTCTCATCTGCCCTGTGTTGGAAAAGGCTTGTTCACTCTACCATGCGTCCAGCCCTTTGCTAGTTAGCAAAGAGTTTCTAGAATGCTTCTTCAGCTCCTTTCAAGATCGTGTATCTTATTTTTAGATTGACAGCAAACTGTGCCTGGCAGTGACATCTGCAAGCTATTCTTTCTGGGGCTGAATGGTTGCTTTTGTGTTAGATGTGTGATGCATAAACACACCAGTTCTGCTCTTTGAGTAGAAGGAGGGCACAGTTTGCTTCAGAGGGTTTATTTTATCCTTGTCCTAGTCTAACATCATTGCCTCCATATGAACTGGGTGACTCTGATTGTTAGTTGAGGTAGACAATGGTTGTAATTCTGCACTGGAGCCTTTTGGCACAAATATATTCCAAACAATATAAATAAGAAAGTAATGATAATGCTTTATATTATTTACGAAACAATTACTTTAGTAAAGAAAATTGTTGAGTTAAAGTCTATAATCATATAGTTGTATAGAAGATGTAAAGATATATCATGAAATCACTGCCATTTGATGGCTTTGCAAACTCCTCTTTCAAAAGTTTTCGTTGGGACCCTTAGGAGGACAGAGTCCTGCTGTCAAAATATTCTGCTTGATTAGTAGTGCATTTTCTCATTTTGGGAAAATCTTTGTTGAAAAAGAAAAAAAAGGATCAAAATGCAATTTCATTGCCTTTCACTTCCTCTTGGGAAATACACAGTTACCCCCTTTTTTGTGAACTACAATTGTGATTTTTATCCAGCAGATTCAGGTCTTGAATAACAAAATACTGTATTACTTGCTTTCATAATGCTAGTGATCCATGTCAGTTTTTCGTTTATATGAGGAATGACCTATGCTTTCTTATCCTTTCCTCTCTCACCGAATTTGACACAGAATTTCAATGTCACAGGAAGAAAATAACATTACATCTATGCAAAAATAATTTACTTCATCATATATCATTCTTAGCCGCATCACACTTTCACCTTTTCCAAAATTAGGAGACGAATTAATAAATTGGTGTTTGTTCCAATCATAATGGAAAACTATGACTACTTAAACAGGCTCATGCCCTCCCTGTAATTGAAATTTGCAAATATTAATGAGATTATACCAGTGTTCTGTCAATAAATATTATCAACTGAGTTCATTTGTGTGGAGGTCTTGGGATTTCTGCAGAATAATTTTGCATTGTCACTCTAAAGGTTTCATATTAAACCTAACAGATCATGGCTACCTTTTTAATTAACTCAAGTCCTCTCAAACTTTATATAACATGTCAAGGGGTATAAAGTATACAGCTCTTGCACATGTAAGCAGACAGGGGGAACGCACACTGATGTGACTGTTGCTAATGAAGAGTTACAACTATTTGGAGAAGTGGAGTTGCATCCATAACTGAAAGTAACCAAGTGACAGATAATCTAGATCTGTCCCAGGTATAACTTAGGAGTTCCTGAATGAATATATGTATCTTCTGGCCAAAAAACATCCAGCACCGTCTCTGGGAGACACAGCTCTAAGCTCCTACCTCATTCTTAGGTGGCAGCTTTGCAATAAGGAGTGACCCTGCTGTTAACAAACTCCTCAGTTACTTGTAGGGAAAAGCTGCTGGAAGAAGCTGAACCCTTTTGCACAGGGCCTGGCACAGCCAAAGCTGAACACACGCACGCACCTGGAGAGAGGGAACACTGCCTGTGATAGCAACACTTGGTGTCACCTGCCATACAAATATCAGCACTGGGGAGGTTCTAACACCTGAGGCATGTTTTATAACCCTGAGGAGTCAAAACATGGTTTTGGAGGGCTTATAAGTTTCTGAAAATGTCTCTGAACCGAAATTTCCAGGATCAGCCTACCTGGAAAGGTCAAGGAAAATAGTTTCTCTTTTTATCTCTGAGAAAAACTCCCCAAACATGTAAATCATTAAAAAGCAAAGCACTTGAATATTTTTAATGCCTGTGAAAACAGAAACTTCCAGAGCTGAAAAGCTGAAAAACTAAAAAAGTTAAATCCAAAACTTTCACACAAACATATTTTTCTTAAAATATATTTGTTCATTCCAGTGACATTTGACTGAGCTCCAGCTTTTCAAAAAGTATATAGTGAAAAGATTTTTTTCTAAATTTATTTATAAATTTAGCTCTCTCTATATTTTTGGTAATTTATTGGAATATCCTGAGCATTCAAAGGAATGAAAGAGATCACTTGTGCTCTGTACTTGGCGTGAAGGGTGTCCTAATGCACATTTCAGCTTTTCATTGTAGAAGAATGCTATCCTGTGGATTGCTTACAGGACATGGAAGAGTCTATATCTAATACAGGCAGTCAAATGACATTGTGCAGTACACAGTCAGCATATTTCGAACTAAGAAATCCTTTTTTCTCTTGTTACCTTCAAGTTTTTCTTGAAAACATTGCCAGATAACTGTGGAAAAATCCTACTAAAAGTACAACTAGTGAGAAAAAACTTAAGCTGTAATTGTGCAAAACTGTAAACTTAATAAAAATAACTTATTGCAAGTATTACCTCCCAATTTTGTGTGTTTTGAAAAAGGTCAGACTGAATTATCATATTTTTCCTCCTGACCTTAAAAATCTGTGTCAGCACATTTTATTTTTTATTGGAACCTGGCACAGCATTTCTCTGGTGATTTTTCTGAAGGTTCTATCTTTTATTTTAAAATAAAAGCAGAAAATCAAAGTGGGGGCAAGGGCGAGGTGGAGGGGAGAAGCATAAATCTCTAGCTGTGGCCTTGACAAAGAAAGCGTAAAAAAACCCCCAAGAGTTAAGATTTTGCCTTTTTTTTTTTCAGAGAAAGTGGCACTTGAATTTTACTATTTGACATAGTCCAATTTTAGGTGTGAGTAGCCGTATTGCAAAGCTCTTTGTATCTACACTGGGCCTGAATTCACCTTTGTGCTGTGTGAGAATTCTCAGTTAATTTCTTACTGCCTGAACCCCTCTACGAAACTAAGCCATTCTATTTTTTTTTTTTCAGTTAATTAAGAAAAAACTTCTATGCTATAGGAGACTTCCTGAAGAAATATGTCTTGAAGATAATTTAAATAAGGAGAGATTCCAAAAATAATCAGTATCCCTTCATTCAAATACTTTTCCTAGTGATAGAAATTCATAAAATCATGTCATGACTTTCAGAATCATCTCTGAATTTCTTTCACACCCAAGGTATTTTCCTAGTATAATCATGTATTTTCCAAAATTTTCCAAAACTATATCTGTGACTCAATAGTATATGAGCTAGGAAACTAATCCTAGAAAAATAATCTTTGCTGTATTTTTTTCAGAGAAATAAGTATGTTATTAATTAATAAAATATATCAAAAATTATTGAAGAAACCATTACAGTTGATTTTTCTGCCATATTCCAGAACCTCCTATATTTTTAAATAAATTTTATATTTTAGTTTAATTATTTTACAGATTACCAAATCCTATTGCAATATTCGATGTACGATATGAACAGGGGGAAGAGTGAAGCTTTCCAAACTGTATGTGCACAAGGTTCTCTTCACTGTGAACTTATAAAAATACCTCCTCTTTTTTGTTTTAATTGGTCATGTATTCATAAAAATATCACATCTGTGATTTTCATAGGAGCATGTCCATTGGCTCTGCCAGTGTGAACATTCTTACACGAGATTAAATGCTTAGTCTTATATTTCAGTCTTTTCCTTTCTTTACATACATAAACCAGTTCATGAACAGGCATATATTCTATTTCAACAGACACAGAATTTTGAAAATATGTTGAACTATTGCTGCTTTAATATTTAATATTAGTTTACACTCACACGCACACACACACACACACACACACACACACACACACACACACACACACACACACACACACACACACGTATATATCTATATCTTTAAACACTTCCAGTGTATAAATTGTAATAAAATTTTTTAGACTTATCTGTCATTAAAACTCATTACTTTTAACATTCCTGTAGAATGCACATTTGAATAAATTAGTCTTTCATCTTGCTGAGTTATTGAATTTATTTACTCCCCTTTTATATATCTGGGCATTTTTGTTTTTGAAAATATGGAGTTAACAGCTATTTATAAGGAGACAAAAGATACCTAATAGGACTGAAAATGTTCAAATACTCAGTAACAAAGGACACTACTCTATTAGTAGGACAGAAATGTCTGTACTAGAAATGGCCAACAACTCCTGTAATTTTTTAATATGATTGATACCACAGGCTTCTCTCTGATAAGACAGACACTATTTCATAAAACTTTCTCATCTATTAGTTCACACACCTGCCAGTTGAATATGTGACCAATAACTGAAACAAATGAATTTTATTGGAAATTATCCATAATTAAACTAAATTATAATGATTTCCAAAAAAAAGGATATTCAGGATATTCTTTCACAACATGGGATTTAAAAACTATTTTAAAGGAAAACAAGGGGAAACCTCCCCGAATTTTACCATATCCACCCTAAGGACTCTCCAGGTATTACCTCCATCTGAAATAAGAGAACAAGCTGTTTACCTTTTCTATTAAAGTGGGTATTCCACAGTATTTGCTTGTTACAGCAAGGGTAAAAAAGAGAATGCTGCAGATCCCATTCCCAGTGTGGTAAGACGAGCATGGTCCCATCATCAGACTATTGCTCTCACTAAGCATAGAACCTCTGCCTCCTTTTGGAAGACCTTGAGATCTAAAGATTTAATGTATCATATAAACAGTTAATTGCAGCTTCTGCAGCATCCATGAGAGTAATTCCATACTGAAGTAAAGGTGAAGTCTAGGGCAAGATGTATAAGCTACTTTATACATTTTTGGGACAATCTGAACATTTGTGGTCAGGTGGGAAGACCTGTGGTGGTGGCATAAATGTGACCATGCATAGTCAAGGAAAAGTGTGGAAGGGCTCTGAGTATGCCAGAAAAAGGGCAGGGTGTCAACTCAAAGGAAACCCAGTAATTCCTTCAGTTCAAAATAATTTGTGTGGCTCGCTGGACCTGTAGGTGCCAACTGACTAAGTGTAATTTACCAAGCGGCGTTTGGGTCTGGATTGAAAGAGAGGCAGAGGAAAAGAAACCGGATCTGCCATCTGCTAGTGATAGTTGCATCATTTTTGTTACTTTCTCAAGGGAACCTGTGGCTTAACAGGGAGGGAGTAATGTGTAACCAACCAGTAAACCCAGTTCAGGACTGTAATACTGCCTGTATCGATAACTAAGCTGATTCTGATGATGGGCCTCTCTCTGACCATTGCCCCTGGTGTCTGTGATCTGAGATAGGTCCCACCTGGGGTGAAAACATGGGAAGACATCAGGCTCTCTGCAGTGCTGAGTCTCCTTTACGTGATCCGGTGTGTGACATGAGCTGGGCTCCCAGCATGACTGCAGTGTTGGAATCCCTTTGAGATTCTCAGGTGGGACAAATTTTCAACAGCTGCCTTGGTAGCTAATTAGCTCTATCCAGGCTTTGATATTTGGTTCAGTCAGTACATGATGAAAAGACTTATTTACATATTTTCCACCTGTTGCCTGTTTTTCTATCATCCTAGGGTTTCTGAAAGTGTAATATAATGCCAAGCTTTCCCAGAGTGATAGTGTGTTTGAACCAGTACTATTTAAAGGACTACAGTTTTATACTATTAAGACCAAACCAGATGACTCCTAATTTTTAATTTTTTAACTGTATTACATTTTCATCTTACTTTTTCTTGAGCTTTTTTCCTGGGAAGAATTCGGAGAAGTCCAGTGCAATAGTGGAAGAAATAAAAGCTCATTGTCCTAATGGAAGTGATTTTTTCTTTCTATTGATATTGAATGTCTTTGTCAAAAAAAAAAAAAAAAAAAAAGGAAATAAAAGGACTAGGAAATTTAATATGTTTCTTATTCTTTTGGTGTTGTTTACACTAGATTGTTAATCTCAGGTCTTTAACTCAGAAAGAGGTCATGACAGCCAAGAGCCCTTCCTTGATTTGCAAATCTTTGTACTTAAATTTCCTTTGCCCCTGCATAACCCTTCTGCAATTGTACACAAGTAAGTGATATTTCTGCTAAATCTTGACAGTAGATAAATTTGTATAGTGAGTTGGTACTTGAATTTGCAAAGGAAAAAATAAAAAGCAGGAAAGGACAGGAAATTGTTTTTGTGATGTGTTAAAATACTCTAAAATGATCCAAAACCAAACCATCCCCACAATGTGAGGCTTTCTTACAGTCAGATACAAAGTGTCACTTGACATTTCAGTGGGCTGTTATTTACCACAAAAGTGTAACCTGCCATGCATTCAGAAATAAAAATGTGCAAAATATACTTTCTTTCCTTTTCTGATTTTCTTCACCCACTATAATAATTGCTGGACTTCATTGTTTAGTGTGCTGAATCTGCATACAGGGCTGATGTCACTGGGAAGGAATTAAATCCCTGTTTGTCCCTCCAGATGAATGCTGGATGTCTTCAGTATTTTGCACGTTTCTGCACAGTTCATAGTGTCATATGCCACTGCCCCTATGACTGACTGCAGCCTGCAAAGTGACTGTCACCATTATGTTGTTGACCCTGCTTGACACTTCCCATGCTCACCCTTTCTGGCATGGGAAGTGTGTACCAGCTGCATTTAAGGAAGGGAAGCTGATAATTTTTACAGCTCAGAAGCTAGTGGTGAAGGATCTCCTCCTGGCCAGGTATTGAGGGCAGACATAACTGCAGGGCAGCACAGGTCACCCAGCCCTACAGCATGGAATAACTTATCTGCCCAACTACCAGCAGCACATTTTCGGATGATGTCAGCAGAAACTCATCTGCTGTGGGTCTGTAGCAGGCCTCAATATCCCTTTACCACTGAGTTATTAGCATCTTCTTCTGGGTTGGAATGTCTGTGTTTGCTTGTCTACCCTAGGAAATCCCAAACACATCTTTTTTCTTTAGCTGTCAAGTCCTTCCCACCTGGAAGATGATGGTGTGATGAGAGACGTGTCGCTTTGCACTACAGAGCCTGGAACTGGGTTTGTCCTGCACACATCCAGGCATTCCTGCTTCCACTTCTGTCTGAATGGCAGAGTGGATACACCTGGGGGACATTCCTGTCTCAGTGACAGTGGATGTGCACCAGAGGAGAAAAGCAAGTGAGCTATTTAGCCAGAGAATCCCTAGGATGTTCCAAGTTTGTGTTTGAGTTTGTTGGCCAGGAGTACCTAATTTCATATTAACTCGTTTTTTACTTTTGTGTTGTCTGTAGCAGAGTATAGTTCCCCAATAAACCCATTGGTTGACCTTAAATGCCTAAATATATATTTTAATAATTTCATTTGTCTGTAGATCCTCTTAGAAATAGGGAGAAGGGTTTTTAGACATGAAATATTAATTTTGTAATTCATATATAACTTTCCATAATCATGTAAATGTAAGTTTCTATTAACAGTGTAGAAATCAAATTATTCTGTTAATCCATGACATACCATTAAATCTGATATTTTAACCATGATGAACTATAATTAGATGAAATATAATTAGATCAAAATAATGTCCTGAACATTTGGCATAAAAAGAAAAATATGTGGTCGTGTACATATGCACCATTATGATAAATTTATTACAAAAAGACATAAGCCAGTTTATTCTAAGTTGGTTTAGTGGTCTTGTTCAGAACATGGCAGGAGTAATTTAAAAGAGTTCTCAGTTTTATCCACATTATACATAATGAAACTGTCAAATTGAATCATTAGTATACTAATTTTGGCTCTCTTAATAATCCTTTTTGTATTGTATATTCTTGCACAATCTTACAATGATGGGGAATGTATATAAATGTTGGGTGCACTAACAGCTTGTCTATATAAAAGGAGAACAATTTTAAAAATAGCCACTGCTTTCAGATGTGCAGTTTGAGAAACATTATTTAGTCATCCAAAATGAGAAGAAATTAAAATCAAGGATCATGACGTGAAACCAGTAACTTTCCTTTTTACCAAGTTGTAGCAAGTAAGCAGCCATATAAGAAATGACAAACACTTAAAATTACTAGGAAGGTTTTGAAACCAAGAGCTCAAATGTTAGGAAACGTCACAAGCAGAGCACTTTGTTTTCAGCCCTCTTTTAAGGGTGCATTATGATTCAGACTTCAGTAACATGAGTATGCAATAGTCTTTCTGAAGGAATCTTGACTAATCTGGTATGATGATTAGAATGGGCTCTCTAGTGAGCAGTGCTTCAATTATATATATTTTTTTCTTTTTATTGTTTACTGAGTGAGGCCATGCCTTGTTCACTTCATGCTGGTATAGTCTTATTTTGAAGATAGAAATCTTGACTTTCTCATTGGCTTTTTTCAGTGATCATTGTTGTTATTTGCAAAATTCACTAATGTAATTATGAATTTTCATATATCCTGAAGAGGAAACATATTATCATTAGTCCATTTTTTGCAATTCAGAACTGAAGTTCAACTGAATGTTAGGACATTAACTCATTTTTGCTGTTAAGCTTGAAATTCTACTACACAGGTTTGAAGACCTCAAAGGGAAAATGAAAGAATAAGGTAGAAGATGCCTGGTTTCTTTCATGAATAAAAAAAATCTCCTGGAAGAACATACTAACTGTTCAAATGTTCATTTCCAGAATATGATTCATTCAAGCAAATTTCTCACTTTTAAAACCAGAACCAAAGAACTAATTTTCTTAAAAAAAAAAAAAATACCCCAAATGAAAAAATATTGAGAGCTCCACTTTATGAGGTACATAATTCTGGGATGGGGGGAGTTTGTGTATGCATGCATGTTAGAAGAGTGCAATGGTACCTCTTCAATCCATGAGGAAGCAACAAACCCAGAAAATATAGGAGAGCAGATGGGACCATGGTTGGGTGATAAGCTAACACTACTAGAGTGGTAATCTAACTTTTTTAATATAGATTGGCTCATTTATTTGGTTTTTTGTTTTTCATATTTTAATGCATTTCTATATGTCCATAAATGTGCTAACCGATAACAGATCTAGAGATCTATCCAAGATCTATATTGAAGATCTGTTATCACTTCAAAATGCTTGGAATTTAAATGTCAGGCTTTTTTTCTCGATGTTTGAATGGTGTATTTCATCAATAAGCTGGATGTATGTAATGCATCTTTGCAATAATTATTTGTGATTCCCTTGTTTCCACATACCTGAGATTAGAAATAGCGACTGTATAGGGCTTTCCTCCTACCAGAAGTTCTTTGTTCAAAAAGAGCCTTTTGTTTTTTTAATCACAATGTCAAATTCGAATTACTCCTTTTCTATGCAATTAAAGAATTAAAAAAATCCAAGATCTTTGAAACAATTGTTTCTAGTAGTGCATTTTTGTGGTTTGGTTTGGGTTGGGTTGAGTTGGGTTGGTTTGGGTTGGTTTGGTTTGGTTTGGTTTCCCCACCACCACCCCCAAAAGCAACAAATGAAACCATGCCTCAGTATGGCACTTTGTTTTGTATTCATATGGACATTCTTCTGCAAGATCCTCAACTTTTAGTGTCGTAGGAAAAATATGCTTTGCTACTTTTTTCAAGAGCCAGGATGTTAAACTCTGGTATCTTGGCTATGTTCCAGTTTGACTAATTAATATTCTGCATAGTTTCTCTAAAATTTCAAATTAACAGATTGTTTTTTAATTTAGACTAGTAACAAATAGAGTATCATATCTACATTGCCTTGCAGAAAAGGCTGCATTTCTTACTGCAGTTTGGTACCACGAACTGTCGGCAACTCTGAGGAAAAATAATTGTAGAAGTGTTAGTATGTTCCAAGAAACTAGGTTTGTCTACTCAGAGCAGTGCTTACCTGTTGCAAGATATCAGATCTTTGACTGTAAATTCTAACTCATGTAAAAAACCAATTTTTAAATGAATCATATATGGTACATATGGTACAGTAACATGACAATGTTATCGCATAAAGATGAACCAAAATGAATTTGAAGATTCCTGTGACCTTACTGACCCCTAGGAGGACAAAAGTAATCAGAGTCCTTGGCAACAGATGTGCCCAGGGTTGTTAAGTGGTGCTCTTGACTTGGGGGGAGATGGGGTGATGCACACACTTGCCTTTCTATTGAATGTCACAGCTGGCCTGGGCAGAGCAGAGCATCTGGTGCTCCCTCTGAAACGCTTCTCTACAGTCCCCTTACCACAAGCTCTGTGTTCTGCTTGATTCCCACACCTGTCACTTGCATAATAGAACTGAGAATGACCCCAGTGCAATACAGAAACTAAATTATGCAATCTGTAACAGCAAATTTACAGTTTCAAAATCCAACCATATAATTGTATAAATAGAGATGGAACTAAAAATACAGTAATGCAGCTGTGTTTCATCTTGCGTTTTAGGAGACAACAAAGGATAAGTATGCCCTTAATGAACCAGCTCTCTCTTTCCCCACTCTCTTTTATCTTTCAACTATAAATACTCAGTAATTCCACTGTAAAAGATTCTGAAGATCAATGTTATATTTGGTTATATTCAAAGTTGTTGAGTCTTTTTCCACTGGTATCAGTAGGATGAAAGAAATTGTGGAAGGACTCAAGGATCTTTATCCAAAGATGTTTTGTGATGTGATTTTGAGAGAAGGTGTTTCTGATACATCTCAGGACTGTAAAATGCTAACCAGGCCAACCTGTGGACATACCATGTATTTCTGGATTGCATAGTAACCCACATCAGAATAACTAGGATCAAACTGAAGACAGATACTGAGGAGTACTGGCTTCTGAATTTGGGATGGGCTTTGGCTGGGAGATTTCAGATGATCTCTTTAGGAGATCTGGTTCCTCCATCTTATTGTGTTCCATGCTTTAGAGAGGTTACTGTAGCTTTGGTTGTCATACTTGAGCCAAAATGATCAGTCATCTCTGAAATATATAAAAAATATTCTTGGCAACCTGGGCTGCCAGCCCATCGGCACCTGAATTTTCAGAGGTTTTGATAACATTCATTTTATGTGAGCCAGTCTCCAAATGGCAAGGGCTAGTCTTAAATCAGTATCACATAATCCTGGGGAAACTGAGTGTCTCACCTGCTTTAGCACAATTACATGGCCTGGTCCGTGTCTGTCACCTCCCCTTCAAAGAGCACTCCAAGAAGACACTGGTTTGAGGACAGAATCTCACTGGGAGAAAAGAGTTTGAAGACAGCCTTGTAAGAAAAAAGGATAAGATAAGAAAGGCAGGAGGCCATTATGTGTTTGGGCAGCACAGCTTGCCATGAGCTAATTGCTTCTCTCTTTGGAGAATGAAATAAAGCAGAAAATAAAGACTCTCAGGTAACATAGCACTTGTCTGGGCTGGTAATGGTCTTTTGGCCAAAAGGTGAGCAGGTGTAAAAACCTGGTGGTGGAGGAAAAGTAGAGGTCTTGATGCCACATCACACTGCACCTGGCTCCTGTCCGAGCCTGCAGCGAAGCAGGATTATCAGCAGGATTAGTGAAGCAAGGAGAGACCACTGCTCCTACACATGATCTCCCCAAACTCCAATTATTGTCAGAAAGTTTTAATAGCATCATGATTCCTGATGGTGCCTTTTTTAATATCAGGGTTTTGAGACACCCAGGTGCATTACCCTGTAGTTATTACCCATTGGTCATAGCTGCTGTCTGGAAGTCATCAAAACAGTGCTCAGGCTTGGAAAAGCAAAAAAAAAAAGCATTTGCTGCAGCATGTTGTCCTTTGGAAGGGTCATTCATTCAGTGCAAGTGTCACAGATCTCTATCTGTCTCTGCACTCACTCTATCAGGAGAGACAATATATTCTTCCAGTGTAGACATAAGTACCTTGTGTCATCAAGTCCCCATAGTGTTACTGAGTCTCTTGAAAATTCCAGCCTCTTGGCAGGGGTTATTACTGGGAAGGGTCTGGTGTGGGTGGGTGCTGGAGCCCTGCTGCAGAACGTGCACAGGGAAGCTGGGATAGAACCAGTGTGGTGGCTGCATGGGGGCCCATCTTTTGGGTCACAGAGCCTGTGTAACTGACACCAGAAATAATCTACCAGAGCAGGGCTCTGCCACTGGAATCAGACTGTGCCAGAGTCTCTGGTGGGTCTGGAGACAGATGCACAATTTAAGGATGCCTGTCACAAGGTATAAGGTTCAAAAGGACTGGTTGCAGTGGTCTGACACAACACACTCCTCTCCCTTTTGTTTGGGAGAGTATAATTATCTGAGTCATATGTTACCATCATGCATAGGAAATGTGCTGTGATGGTTAGATTTTTGCTATTGTATACCCAGTATCTGACCCTATTTAGGGTTTTGACCATTTTTCCTTTCATTTTTAATTCTTTTCTCTTGATCTAGAGGTTATGGTAGTGCTATGGGTCAGGCTATCTTTTCCAGGCCAGAACAGAAAAGTCAATATTTTTACGTGGCATAACTATAAATTTATAGCTGTAACACCAATTCATTCCAAATAGCCTTTTTTAAGTTTACAGTAACAGAAATGTTTGTAAATAAACGCCGAAAAAGAGTATCACTCTCTAGAACTTTTATGGGCTAACTTCACTCCTGTGACATCCCTTACCATTGCCCCAGTTTCTAAAACACATGTAGATATGTTCATTAAGAAAAAAACAGATGCCTTCATTGTTAATGAGGCAAATGATCTTAAAGTGGAGAAAAAAACAAATTTTCAAAGCATGAGTCCCTACATAAAAATCCTTTGTTATCATAGTGAAAGTATTATATTATGGGCTAATACCTTATGAAAATGTAGTAAAAAATCAATAAAATGTTTCTTGAATTTTGAAAGTTTCATAAAGTAATTCACATTCTTTTTTATATAATGCTAACTCCAAGAATTTTGCAAGTTACTTTAATGATAGCTGTGATCATTGTATTCCATTATGTATTCAGAAACAGTAGTGGAATTTTGTGTATTAGGCTGAATAACTGAAAGCTGGAAGAGACATTTATGCAGTCCACAAATGCATTATGAAAGTACTTAATCTGAGGCAAACACAATTGTATATGCTTTTTTTATTTTAAGATTTAGATATAACAGAGTATCTTACAGAGCATTTTAAGATATTAGACAAAATTGAATATATTGCCTTAGTTCATCCTAATTTTCAGTAGTGGTGGGTTTTTCTTAAAAAAAAAAAGCATTGAGGTTTTTTTTTAAAAATTACTGGGTTTTTTTAATTGAGAAAACTTTTGCCAGCGAATGCAGGAACTGTCATGAGGTGGTACATCAAGCTACAGCTTCTTTTAGCAAATAGCTATTTTCTGAATGGCAATTTATTTTCTCCCTCTGAATTTGCTTAATGATGTTATTCATAGAGTGATAATTTGTCGCAGTGTGGGTCTGCCTGCTCCAGGGGAACTCAGCAGGGGTTGGGAGCTGCTGCTTCTCTCAGGTCACTCCACTGTGAGGCAGCAGCTTGTATGCCTATGGAAACTCACTAGCATCCAATCCCCTCCCCAAAAGAATATCACCCCTCAATTCCTGTTTTGTTGTTTGGTTATTTGTTTTTAATAAAAAACATTCAATACTAGGTAGCATCTCAAAAAACCTAAAAAGAAATAGGAAAAAAAACTTTTACACGTGGATGTCTCCAGACAAATACGGATTTTATGAGTGGAGGAGTGCTTTCTGGATTTTATGAATGCATTAAGTAGTTTTTTGACACTTCAACGTAAATCTGCCAACAGATAATGGAAATATTAAGGAAGAGAACATTTCTGTGACCAAGGTGTGTAGAGGCCCAGAGGGCTGGTTCATCACAAGGTGCCAGTCCAAAAGTCAAAAGGGACTATGTTCATCATTGAACTAAGGAAGTCTGATTTTTTTTCCACAAAATAAAATAAAGAAACAAATTAATAAATACAAAGCTTTCAATATCTTCTGACATGTCTCTTTGATGTCTGCCTTGTGTACCTGGAGGCAGTGACCACATGTATGTGACAGCTACTTGATGCTGACACAAATATTACTTGAAGTGTTATGTCCAAACACGTCTTCACATCTATGTTTTCACTTCATTTCTCTGCTTGTTAACCCTTGGAGCTTTATTTGTAGTGGCCATTATTAAAAAAAAGATGTGAACTATGTTATCACTATGTTTTATCAGTCCTAGTTATCAGAAGATTAATAAGGGATAAGTATTTTCCTCTGGCATTATAGAATAAATTGTATGTGGCTCAGTGGTTCATCCTGTAAAGTGGACATTGTAATATGATCATTGTTTTTTTCCTAATGACTTTGAAGAGCCCACAAACATAATACCTCATTAGGAGGATGTCCTGGTTTTGGCTGGGATCGAGTTAATTTTCTTCTTAGTAGCTGGTAGAGTGCTGTGTTTTGGATTCAGTATGAGAGTAATGTTGATAAAACACTGGTGCTTTGGTTGTTTTTCAGTAGTGCTTATCCTCAGTCAAAGACTTTTCCCATGCTCTCTAAGTGTGCAGGTGCACAAGAAGCCAGAAGGGAGCATGGAGGGGACGGCTGAGTTGAACAGGCCAAGGGGATACTCCATACCGTAGAACATCATGCTCAGTGTATAAACTGGATGGAGCTGGCCAGGAGCCACTGATCACTACTCTGGGATGGGTTGAACCTTAGTCAGTGGGTGGTGAGAAATTACTGATATTAATATTATTAATATATTTTACTTTGTTTCAGTTATTAAACTGTACTTACCTCAACCCACAAGTTTTACCTTTTTTTCTGCCTCTCCTCCACATCCCACCTTGTGGTGGGGAATGAGTGACTATGGTACTTAGCTGATGGTTGGGGTTAAACCATGACAGAGGAGCTGCAATGAGGTGTGAAATGTAAAACTGAACAGCCTGCTTGGGAGAAGCAAAATTGTCTCTGAGTCTCTTCTGCCTTGCATAACCCTTTGGAACTTACCATTTCTGTGTATCATCCTCCTTTTGCCCTGCCATCTTTAACTAATATCTCTGCTTACCTACTGAAATCTTCAACAACAAAATATTAGTACACAGAAGTGCACAACTGTCTTAGCAATAGGCTTTATTTTTTTTTCTATTTTTTTTTAATTACACTTCAGCATCATTATTCTGTTGGATTTCTTAGAGGATGGAAAGCTGCTAATTTAGGTGGAAATGGCCTAAACATCCATAGAGAGAGAGGCAGGGGAACTGGATCATGGGCAGTTTTTTGAAAGCAAGGACTTAGGAGACATCCTGGACCTATAGGTTTGCTTGCAGTTGCTCCACTAAGATGAATGGGAGATGTATAGGTTCAGTGACTTTGAAAATGAGGTTATATAACCTCTGCAGGGGTCCTTGCTTTTGTTCATACTCTCATCCCCAGTGCCAAGCAGAAGCCACATGTGTCAAAGAGAAAATAGTTTCCTGTCTCCCAACGCTTTGTGTCTTCTGTACTTACCTCAACCGAAAATTTCCACCCTTTCTTATCTTGAAATCTGGAGTTCACCCATTGCCTTGCACTGGATTCTTCATGCAAAGTGTTGATTATACAGTTACATTTAGACAGAAACAAATACATCTTTTGGGGGAGAAGAGTGACAGGAGAGTGAACTATGGTTTGTCTGTTCAGCACTGAGGTTGTCTATAGTTTTATCCAATGTAGTGCAATTTTTTGTAGAATTAGAGAAAGCTGCAGTTTTTCCTTATGTTCCTATGTAAAAAACAAAATGCCAAATTAACATTGTTTCTAGCACTGAATTGTTGGGAAAGGCATTTTTTCTTTTCATTTATTGGTTTATTTGAGGGCATTTCTGCAGTAATTAATAATTTAGACTCATTTTAACTTGGTGCTTAAAACCAATTGTTAACTTCTCTTTATCACAATAATTGCTCAAAGGAATGAAAATTTCACAATGAATCTTCAAGCTCATTATAGATCAAGGACATATGGACAAATGGATGCATTTGTGACTTCTAGAAAATTAAATTCTTATAGAAATTATTTCAATGCAGTTGTATAAAATGAAATTTAACAGTGGTAGTCCAATAAAGAAGCTTTAATAATTAAAGAAAACATGTGAAAAGTTAAAATCTAGAATTATCTTTTTTCTGGTACTACTGTGGACCAATTTAGGGAACATGGAGTGAGCTGATCTCCTTTTTCTTCCCTACCAGAATTATTTACTCAAGTTCCAGTCAATTACATCTACGTAATGTCATTGCAGGCTTAAAAGACAATGCGGTGGCCTAGAATTATCTTGGGGTTTAATTTTGCCTTTGGAATCTTTATTACCGGTGATGATGTGTGAAAAGGAAAGAGCACAACCTGGCTTTCAGAAGCCAGGGTAAGTTTGTTTGGCTGATGCTTAGAAACAATAATATGCAAAGCCTTTGTAAACTGGTCACAGACGATGTGCAAATCCCTAGAAAGCAATAAAATATACTTAATACATTTTAGAATCGAACCCCAGTTTAACTTGTAGGTACTGCAGAGTTTGTGTTGTGAAGTAATTCTAAAATATTTATTTACGTGCCTTAAGCTAAAAAAGTTTATGGTTACAAAAAGCTAGATCATATTAAACAAAGCAACAGGTTCCGGGCATTCCATTGTTCCTCACTGAACTCAGCAGTAAGATCTTGTCCAAGAATTGATCCACAATGAATAACTGGTGACAGGCTTTTTTCTAACAAAAGATGAATTAATTTTCCTAAGCAAATTAGCAGTCTTTAAAATAAAGCTGAAGATTACTGAGGTTGGACCAGTGTATTTTATGTGCACTTATATAATCTCCTTAACTACTGAGAGGACACTGCAGTTGATAGTGATGATAAGTGTGATATAATTAGACCCTCATAAATCCTCTTTAAAAGTACCAAAAAAAGTTGGTCTGCTGTCCTGAAAACAAAATGCCGAACAGCTTGCATTTGCCACCAGTCTTTGAAGAAATATGTTAACTGCACAGTGTCATTAACATTTGTAAAGATAAATATGCTAAAGCTAAATTAACTGCTTGATATTGCTTTAAAGATTTAACAGTAGATGTGTCCTATGGAAACCCTGAGCCAAGGCAGAAAAATAAGTGCCCTCTTCAAACTCTGTTGGTTTGTAAAGCACTTACACTTGTGGCTTCTTAATGTGTTGTCCCTAACCAATGTGAGTTCTATGAACTGACCGACATCCCCTTTCTATTTCAGGGGCTCTGTAATCCACTCATCAGTTTTTGTTTGCTTGTCCCTATAGACATTGGTCCCATTTAGCTTTTCTTTGCTTCCTACCCCAGGTCTCCATTTTTCATCATTTGATGTGATTCCCTGTACATCCACTCCCCCTTTTCTTCCCTAAGCCTTCTTTCCCTGTATTAATGTTCCCAGTGTCTTTGTTCTGCTATTCTCACATCAGGATTCATCACACCCGTTCTCAAGTACATACAGCTTTGGTTCCCCATGGCCAGCTGAGTCTGCTGTTTTCCTCATTTCCATGGAAGTTGCAATTTCTAATTGTGCCTGAAAGTTATCCTTTCCCCTGTGGCTCTGGAACCTTCTAGTCCCTCCTTCCTTTTCTTTTAAAACTTATTTTTGCCTCTGAGAGAAATATCGTCTTGAGCGTCAGCCTACAAAATTCTACTGGGAAGATGGTTAGAGCCAAGGTGGGAGTAATTTTGGTGCAAGGTATCAACTTGTTATCAGTTCTATTGTTTGAGCTGCAGATAATTGGAAAGGTGCTTCTAGCTGCTTAGGTAAATACATGGCAAAGGCTTAAAGTTTTTATGCTTTTTTTTTTTCTCTGAGAAATCAATACATTTTTGCCCATTGATTCTGGAATTCGAAACAGGGATCACATGGGATATGCAAAAGTGCATGGACAAAGAAATGCATCAAGTTCAACCAGAGGTCTTATAAACATACTTGGTCAGTAAACAAAAGTAAATATTCCTGTCTGCCTTCCTCCATTCATGAGTAACCAAGTGAGTAAAGAAATAGGATGTCATTTTACTTAGCTCTTATATGTAATTATGGTTATCAACTGAGGCTTAGTTGTCACAGATGGATTTATGAATCTTGCTCAGCTTATCTTCTCACTTTCCATGACCAGGTCTCTCTTTCCGTTTTTTGTTGTCTTTTCTCTTGTCATGGTTATATATAGTGAGATTGAAAATCATTGAACATAACTCTCAACATCTACAGTATTTCAGTTAGATGGTCTTTATAGTTGAAAAAAAGAAAGAGGCATTTTTAGAGTATGATTCATTTGACCCTTTTCAGATGTCTACTTTAGGAATGGATGAAGCATACCAAAGAAATACCTCCACTACAAAGAAAATCTAGAGAGACTAGATCAAATGTGAATCTCCCATTGTTGTCTTTGCACTTACTTAAATTAGGAATTTCAATTTAGTGATTAAAACTGAATAATGAAATGCACTTCTGTATGGAGCTGATATACAAGTAATCTCTATCATCTAAGTCTTAACTTAAGAATATTTGTTTTCACTTTAGTTTGATTGGAAAAGACCTTTAAACATATCTAGTCCAACACCCTTGCCATGGGCAGGGACGTCTTTCACTAGATTAGATTGCTCAAATCCTCATCCAATCTGACTTGAACACTTTCAGGGATGGGGCGTCCACAGTTTCTCTGAACAACTTGTTTCAGTGTCTCATCACCCTTATTATAAAGAAATATCTTCCTTACAGCCAATCTAAATCTACACTCTTTCAACCTAAAATCATTGCGTCCTGTCACAACAGGCCTGGGTTAAAAGCTTTTCTCTTTCTTTCTTATAAGCCACCTTTAAATATTGAAAGGCCACAATAAGGTCTCCCTAGAGCCTTCTCTTCTCCGGACCGAACTCCAGCTCTCTCACTTTTGTCTTCATAGGAGAGGTGCTCCAGCCCTCCGATCATCTTCATGGCCCTCCTCTGAACTCATTCCAGCAGGCTCACGTCTGTCCTATGCTGGGGGCTCCAGAACTGGACACAGTATAACAGGTGGGGTCTCATGAGAGCAAATTAGAGGGGGAGAACCACCTCCCTCAACCTCCTGGTCACACATTTTCTTTTGCAGCCCAAGAAGCAGTCAGCTTTCTTGTACAGTGTTGAACATTATTCTTTGTGTCTTTTCCCACAAATGAGCTCTACTTGCAGTGGTAGCACATTATTGTCTAGCAGAAAAATGATAGAAAAAGAATGACAGGATGAAGCAGAAGGAGAAATCCAAATCTAAAATCCAAGCTATGATTTATAATGATATCTTGTAAATAAAATCTAATATAATAAATCCAAAATAATTTCCAATATGTCCTACTAAAGCAAGCAGAACTTTTAAAAAAATGGTCTATGACAGTTTCTTTACTTAGTTTGCCCTTAAAACAATTTGCTGACATAGCTGGGCTAGGAAGGAGTGAGATGTTTTCACCATCCTGACTGACATAAGTATGCTAGCAAATCCCTGGATGTAGAAATGTTTCTAAAACAGCAAAAAAAGCCAATTTGCAAGTACAACTTATTCTATTCCTGGAACGAAACTCCTTTTGCTGTTGCTCTATCTCCATGGTCAGGATTTACCAATATAAACATATGTTAGGATCTGATTATTAAGAGATGCTTCTGCCTGAATTAAGGTGCAAAGGAGAACATATGCCAAAATCAATAATACAGGTTTTATTTAACAGTAAATGTGAGGTAGAGAGAGAGATCAAAATAGGAAGGGGGTGCCAAGGGGAGAGAGAAAGAGACTGAGAGAGAGAGAGAGAGAGGTTGAGCAAAGATGTCACCACCATGTGGATTCCGATGGAGTCCCATTGGTCCTCTTCTTCTGGTCTCCATGGTGGTGAGGGTTCCCAGTCATTCTTCTGGAGGTACCACTGTATACAGCTCAAGTCCCAGGTATCCAATGGGTGGTCACAGAAGTTCCCACAACTTGAGCTGGCATAGGCGTAAGCAGTGATTTCCTTTCTCCCGGTTTCCCACAGTGGGAATTTTTGTCCAGATGCTAACCAAACCTTTACCTCCATTAGGCCTGGAATTAGCTCCTTCCTGCTGTGCTGTCTGCACTCTAAAGTTATGGTGGCTTGTCTTGTGGGGAGAGTGTTTTAAGACATATAACATTTTTCTTTAGGTCCTCACAACATGATACAATGCTTTTCCAGCAAACCCTTGTAAATCTAGTGAATGCCTTCTGCCTTTCAGAAGAATCAGTCCTTATAGTCTTGCTTTTGATAACCTTATGAATCAGCTCCAATGTAAAACCTTTTTCTTAATTGACCACATAAAAATATCTCCATGTCATATTTGGAACAAGTTCATTTGACCTTTTGTTGAGGACCTTTTCTGCTATACAGCCAATTTATACTGGTCTCTTGAGTGGTCACTTATCAGATATGTATATTCATTCAATAAAGATATGCTGTCTATCTGAATGTGCACCAAAATGTTATGACTTCCTCTCTTCATTTCTGCCAAACAGTATGAAGCTACTTAGTAATCTCTGGCATATTGTGTTTTGTCACTATGTATGACCTGAATGTATCCAGACATATGTTATACAGAGCCTTTATCTCTTCCTTTTCAGTGGGCGGGAGAAAGTCAATTACTTATCAAGAAACTGCTATATTTAATTCTTGAGGGTATTTAGTTTGAGAACATAGAAGGATTTGCATATTCAAGACATTCTTTTTGTGGTATCCAGGCAATATCTGGTTCTGTAATCTTCCGAAAAGTTCACAGAAATTATTCCTAACATTGAGAGAGGAAGGTGCACGCTGCTTTGTGCTCCAGAAAAGAGTAGGTGAGCATCCCTCACAGCAGCACCTTTCCCACATCATTTTGAGCACATCAGCTTTTGCTGGAGTTGGAGCACAGCTGGGTTGTTGAGCAATATGGTCTTGTCAACTTAGGGAAAGTAAACTGGTATGAGCAAAGACAGGGTTTTAAATGATCTAAGTCTACAGATCTAAATTCAATTTGTAAATTATCTCATTTTAATAACTTTAAATTGTGATGAATCTTTTTTGTTGTTGTTGTTCAATTTAAGCAGACAATATGAAACTACAAGAAAAAAAAAACCAGAACCATTCTTAATGAGAACAAGCCAGAACCATTNGAGTAGGTGAGCATCCCTCACAGCAGCACCTTTCCCACATCATTTTGAGCACATCAGCTTTTGCTGGAGTTGGAGCACAGCTGGGTTGTTGAGCAATATGGTCTTGTCAACTTAGGGAAAGTAAACTGGTATGAGCAAAGACAGGGTTTGAAATGATCTAAGTGTACAGATCTAAATTCAATTTGTAAATTATCTCATTTTAATAACTTTAAATTGTGATGAATCTTTTTTGTTGTTGTTGTTCAATTTAAGCAGACAATATGAAACTACAAGAAAAAAAAAAGCCAGAACCATTCTTAATGAGAACAAGCCAGAACCATTCTTAATGAGAACATTCATATGAGCCACTATACCTATATGACTTATATGTTATAAATAAAAACATCTGTGTCCAGACAAGCCCCTTCAGACAAGGAATATTTTATAGCTTACCAAGCCATCCCTGCTCTCCTGAGTGTGTCAAAGCTGCGCTGCTGTGCTTGGGGGGATCCTGATTTATACCCTGTGTTAGCTTGATGCCCATTGGAGATGTGGTTATACCAGAGTTTCCTGTGCTTGAAGTTGTCTCAATGACTACCCTCACTCTATCAATCCAACAAATATCTCTTCCAGTAAAACAGTATCCCTGCTTCTAACTCATTTATGGGCTGCCTGTGAAAAACAGAAAGCCTGTTTCCAGCTGCTTGGACACTCTCTTCCACCAGATACACTGTCTCCCCAGTTACTCCAGCACAATCATTTTATTATTCTTTACATCTATAAAAATGATCCAGGCTAAAGTCAGAGCAAGGGACATAGTTTTGTGTGACAGAAACATGACACTGCTCCAGCTGAACTGAGATTTCCCTAGGATTCAGCACAGCAAACTCAGTGCGATGAGAGTGCCGCCTAGTAAAAAATAAATAAGATCTCATTCAGTTGTGTCTAATAGATATTTTTATGAGAGGTGTGAGAAAATCTCATCTTCTGCCAAGCCCTTAATGGTGTTTGCTCTTACTACTAAATATTGCAAAATTCCTTTGGGAGATTTCTAATACATAACCAACATAACATCACATACATTATCCTGGAGATTCCTCATAACTTGCCACCCCTGTTCTTTTACCTTTGTGATATCTCAGAGTTAACTCTTTCAATAGACAGGAGGGTGTGAGGAGAAACAAATTTATTACACTCTTATCGTGTTAGGATATTGATGGCTGTCAAGTGCTGTGTCATTTAGGTCAAACAATGTAATCCACACTATTAACTGTTACAAACTATGGTCTGAAGAGAGAAGTTCCTGCATGTATTGAAGGTTTCTTTAGGCAATGAAAATGGCAGGACCTAGAGATATGCCATGCCACTTATGCTGATTCAAATGGAAGGTTTAATTACCTCTAATTTTGTTATATCGTAGTACAGCAATGGAAAGAAGTATCTGCTGCTTTGCTGTTGGCTAGCAGAGCTAAGGAACTGACCAAAACAAGATAAGTTATTGCAAACAAGCTTCTGTCTGGCACCTAGGGCTATTTAATTAGCCAGAGACTGAACTCTAATGAGAACAAATCACTAGAGGAGAGAATTTTCTTATTTTTCTTGTTTCTTTCTGAGTAAGGATAAAGTGGAAAGTTAAATGAGGTAAAAGTTCAGATAAGAGCTTATGAATTTTCCGTAATAATAGGAATAATTTTTTGCTTTCTTTCTTTTTCTGCTGTCTCTGTGGTGCTGAAACCTTTGGACCAGAAGGAAATGAGATGACAGCTGGGTTGTTCCTCATGCAGGGGTGAACACTTTGCAGCACTCACTGCTCCACACTTGTCACTGCCCTGCTGAGTGGTGTGGGTGTGAGAAGTCCCTCACCCGCTTCCAGCACAAAGTGAAACAGGCTATTTAAACAGTTTAAACTGCTAGTCCAAACTAAGCTGATTTTATTGCCATTGGATTAGGAATCAATTGTATGAACTGTGCTGTTGGCTCTGCAGGGGGAGCAGACTTTTCAGCTTTTGGCCAAAGTTGAAAAATCAGCAAGAAGAAACAGGATGTTTGAGTGGCTCTACAGAGCCTACCAGGTAACTTTTTTCCCAAGTATGCTTCAAGACTGAGTTGTGGACTATTCTGTATCCTTTGGCTAGTGCTTAGTAAACATGACAGATCCAAAATATATGTTAGCAGGAGAGTCAGTATGACAGGCAGCCAATTGCTTTGGGAAGTACTAAACTAGGGCTAATTTAAGCCATGAGCAAGCTGATCCACAGTCAGAGGAAGAGGGAGAGCAATCTCCCACAGCTCCTCTGAGTTAGATTTCTAATCTGAGTCACCAGCATAGGCAATCACTGACCTAGGAATCTCAGTGAATCAGACACTCACTCATACTGCTCTTTTTTGTGGGAGAAGATTGTAGAAGGAGTGGGGCTGAAATGTCTTAGCAGCAGAGATCAGACACTGGTTAAGCTGGATTTAGAACTACATCAGTTCTGAGTTTGTTCTGGCTGCTGTAATTGCTCTTCTTCTGCTTGATGGCAATCACATGTTCACGCTGAAGTTAACATGTCCACTATTAGATTACTTAACATTGGCATATTTCTTTTCTGAAAGAATCCAAATGTATCACTGAATGATTGTTCTTCATAGCTGTTGTACACATAGAAATTAAATAGTTGGTGAGACTGGTGTTTCTGTATTCCGTTCTTCTCATAAAGCACTAAAGTATTTAGAAAAAAAAATGCACATTTGTTCCCCTTTCTGAATTCACTTCTTATTTGGACAGAAGTTCAAATTAACAAAAATAAGAACAAAATAGCTTGTAAAATACCGGTGTAATAATAATGATATATTTTTCAACCAGTATAAATAATTCTATGAAATACAGAGTAATCACATAGAATAAGCCCAAGAGTGAGTAGAAAAATCTACAGGTACTTTAGCTGCACGTCCATTATGTACATCCTAGACACATAAGTTAGGTAAAAAAGTGCATTTTGGATGATTTCTTTTCCAATACATACCTGCAGCTCAACCCTAGAGCAGATCTGTGTGCCTGAATCAGTATGACTTCAAAATCTGTATAACTTTCATCCTTAAAATAGGATTTCAGTGCCAATGGCTAAGAAGTTTCCCTCTTGGAGGATCAGAATCATTCAGCTCCTCTTCAAGTTCAAGAACTTAGCTCTTTCTTTTGGAGAGAAAAAAATGTTATCGTTCCCTCAACATGCTTAACTAAAAAATACATTCTCTCTGAAAAAATCTAAAGGAATGATCTGGAGTTGTGCTTCTGGGCCTGGTGTACCTGGGCAAGTTTTCCTCATGCCTTGAGAATGATTTGACCCCAAGTGATTAGATACAGTTTGGCTTAATTTTCCATTTCAAAACTTTAGTCAGATGAGAAAAGTAGGCTTATTGTTAGACAAGGACTAGACCAGTTACACTGGTGAATTATTTAATTAGATCTTTACAGCAAGTAATACATCTGTAATATGGTTGGTTTGATAGATAAAAATCCCATTAAAGGCTAATTTTTTTCTTAAATATTTACATTATAAATACAATAGTACATTAGTGCTCAGACATGGAAGCTTGCTCCAGCATTCTGTGCCTGAATTTCAAGTGCAAACAATATTTAGCTATTCTGGTATTTGTCTAATATTTAATTAATTAGAATTTTACATAAGGAACAAATACATGAAAGGTATTTGTGTGAAACAGGCCACCCTTCTTTTCCTTGTATTTGTAATTATCAGCTGAGAATCTTTTCAGTCTGGACTGCATGCAGTGTGCTAGTTATTCACTGATTGAGATTTGAGCTTAGCTCTGACTGAAACCATGAATAAAATTAGCTTAATTTATTGTAATTGTAGTAGGTATTTATCTGTATGACAAGCCTATCAAAAACCTAGGCATAATTTGCAACATTTCCCAAGGTAGCACTTGTAAAACAACAAAGGTGTTGATAGACCCATTTTATGCCTTTTGGCAGGCTTTTGTGAGGAAACTTGCCATGTTGTGTCTACATAATGTTGTTCTCACATCCAGCTAATGGGCTTCCCACCACTGCAACAGGAGACCTAAGAACTCCTTAAAAATCTCCAGAATCACTCAGAAGTCCAAATTTAAATAGAATATTTAACTGAAAATATGGAAGGTCAAGAAAATAAACTTGTTTTGTCTTTTAAATAAACTATGGAGTAACAATTTTTTAAAAACTAGGGTAACTAATGTACAGACTCCAGTACGTTTCTTTTTTCCAAGTTTGTATTTCTTTTTTTGTACTGTTAATATTATTGTAGTTTCTTACATATTCTTTATTCTTATTATCATTATTGACCACTGTATTTTACTACTACAGTGAAATTTCCAGCAGAGCTGTTAAGAAACTAAGCTTCTTTTGGAAGCCTCTCCAGTCTCAGTTTTCCAATTTGAATTTGAGTCATAACAAAATTTTTAACAGTAACTCAGATTAAAGGAATTCTGCAAACTTGAGACACACAAAAATGAAAAACGATCATCTTGAAAACAGAGTAGTTTGCCTTTTGATAGTGTGAGTCAGCACTGCACGTATTGATTCCAAACAACACAGGCATTGGAGACATATGATGACCCAGTTTTAAAATGCATATTGTTGATTAGAATAGTCATTTCGTTTTGGTGGTAGAATGAACAATACTGGACCACATCCAGGCTCTTAAAAGAGTTAATGGCTGCCCTCCTCCAACAGATGGCCACTGTGTTTGTTTTATGGGATGGTTTGGATCCATGCAGCTTTCTGCATCACCATCTTCCTGCAACTAGTTGTGCTGTGGTTGGAAGAGCCACTTCCACAAACAGATGACATTATGGTGTAATTTATACAAATAATTATCAGCATGCAGTCAAACCACTGTAATGAAAGGATTAATTTCTAGTGATTTGAAGAAAGTGTTGGAGTCAAAGAGGGTAGGTTATTACCAGTTGCTCAGTCACTGATGGACTAATTTGCTTTGTATTATAATAAATTTGGTAATTGTTGATAGAAAAAAGTAATACATACATGCCTACTTTCATTTATCTTAATGGTACTACGACATTAGATTGCAGCCTGAATGAAAAGCTGATGTGTTTCAATGCCTTGGCAGCTTGCAGTGACCTTCAGGAGAAATGAAATGCTCTGTTGGCTGGGGAAACAATTGAGCTGAAACCAGTCAGGCGCAGTAAACTCGGAGATAGTCTTTCCAAATTAAAAGCTGTTACTAGCAGCTCAAAACAAGGCAAAAAGTCAGAATATAACATCTTGCTGCAGGGTGATTTTATGCTCAGATTAAAGGGGAAGAAAAAAAAAAGGCAAAGTTCAGATCTAAAGGAATTCCCATTAACTTGAAGAATTTGGAGATTAGAATGAACATTAGCATCCAAAGGTAGATAATGTATGAACACACTGTAGAAGCCATAATCTGTTGAAAATCACTGAGATAAATTTAGGCTACTGACCTTTTAGTGCATTAGGGCATGAAATAAATCACTGGCTGCAAGTAGTAAATTTGCTACAATCTAAATGCTTTCCAAGTACTTCTAGCTGTAGAATTTTGCAGTCAAGACAACTACACATCTGGAATAACCTTTTAATATTTTAATTATGCCTGAGTATTCCTGACCCAATCCTGTATTGTTGTATACCCCAAATCTTTATTAATACCAATGAGTATTTCAGAGAATGACAAAGAAAAAGTCGGGCTTCAAATCAGTCAGCAGTGTCCTCATAAGTTAATGGCTATTTACACACTGATAAAGAGTTCAGATTTATCTCTAATAAATTTCCACAGATTTCAGTGCTTAGAAATATATTCAACATTAAAATTCACTTCACTGGATCCCTTTCTATACTGGATGTGTGTTGCTTTACAGGTGGGTATCCTGGGGAGGTGAGCCCATAGCATGGGAACTAACTAGCTACCGCTGAATGTTCCAGTCCATGCTTCAAACATAACAGTGTTTCAGGAACAGGTGTTATAGTCCTGCTTATTGTGCCCTGCTGACAGAGAAGAAGTTTTATTTTTGTCTGTTCTAGCAACACAGTTGTAAGAAGTCTCCTGAACTGCAGATGATATTCTCACCTTCTTTCTGTCCATTCCAGAGCCTTCACTTTAACAGTTTTAGAGAAAAAGAAAGATTTGATGACTTATGTTCAGAGGAAAAAGTTACATCTTCTTCTGTTCTTCTGCATTTGCCTGACTCTAATGTCACATAGACATGTTTCTCTTTGCAGAAGAAATAATAATATAATCCACACAGCACACATCCATCTGTAAATGTCAAAGTAAGTTCCTCAAGGAGTCAAAGCTTCATTCTTTCCCCTGATAATTGAGTTGGGTAGAGTATTGACTGGGCAAGCATTGGCTTTTTCTGAGGACCTTAGAAACCATTGTTCCCGTAAAAACTCAGAGGAGTTATTTGGGTTCAGCACTTTTCAATACAAGATTTTGGAAGAGATAAAGACAAGTGCTGTCTCACTGCAGCATGACATAATGTTGGTTTTATTTTGCTAGGCCTCATTACAATCTCTTTGTGAAGGGAACTGGAAAACTGTATGGGAGGAAAAATAAATTTGCTTGGTCAGCTGAAACTCAAAGCTCATTTGCTTCACCGGGTCAGCAGCAGTTCTGTGGTTCCCACCTTGGGTGGGGCAGTGAATAGTTCCTCTTCTCTTCCAACTGACAAAGATTTTGAGAGGGGGGTGATGAGTTTTAAGTAAAACCAATTGATTTATTGAGTGTTATTCAGGGAAGGGTCCTGTATGTTAAAGATTTCCAACAAATAGCAGCAAATAGATAATTATCAGATCATTTTTATAGGTTGGGATTTTTCCCCTTTAATATCCAAGGGATCTAGCCAGTCATGCCTCATTTGCAGTGTTACACACTTAGTGCATTCCCCTTCCCTGAAATCACTATTCAAGGCATAAGCTTTTATACTGCTCAGGGGAATACTGCTCCCCAGACAGCTCTCTTGTGAGACTTTCATGGAATAACATGGAGGAAGTTATTTCCTGCACAAATTTCTTAGCAAACCCAGGGAGCTGAAAATTCCAGGTTTCCTTCAATTCTGAGGTCGTACTAGCATCTAAAGAGACAAGAGAGATCAGGTCCCATGGACTGATTGCTCCTTAAAAATGCATGCACACATACATACACACATACATGCATACATATATGCATAAAGCTACTCAGATAAACAACAATACGGATAATATGAATAGTCACACGTGCCCTGTGATCTGCCCTTAATTTCTGATAATCTTGCTTGCAGTTGAGATGCTATCTTCTACTATGCCTATTGCCATCCAGAGCTCTTTAACTTTACAATAAAATGACATTCAGTGAAGGGTTCTGTATTCCACAATGTCAATTCAGAAAAAAAAAAGGAAAAGAAAAAACCCAACATCTTTATGTCTCATTTTTTTAATTGACTACTAGTCTGTTTTTACTTCTCAAATTTAGAAATATGTTCATGAAGCTCTTATATTTGGCCTTTCTTCAGTGTTTGGCTTACACTATGTCCACAGAAATTTGGAATCCAAAACCATAATGCACCTGCCCTCTCAGCATATTGCTGGAGTTCAGAGCTCTGTAGAGCTTACTTGGCTCTCTGTGTAATGCCCTGTTTGGCAAAGATATCCAGAGAACATATCCCATTTATACAGTGTTCTCAGAGTCTGGTGAAGTACAGAGTGGGAGGATTCAGGAGCATGCTATTATAATAGTTGACCTTGCATGCAGTAATCAAGGCAATGAATAAGTTACAAGAATTGTAAGGTATGCAGAAATGGCAACACAAAAGAGGAGAGGGAAAGCTAAAATAGACAGAGGCATTGAAAACCCAAAAGCTGAAGATCATTCTCATTGACAGCAATCACCAAATATACATATACCTTTTATTTCAAACTAATGTTTACAGGGATAAAGAAGAGTTTTTTCATCCTAGCCTCCCCTGTTACTGACTTTTTTTTTTCCCCCCAGTACTCTTCTCATCTTTTATTTTGCTTCTTTATTTTTAATCTTCCTACTCCTTAGCTTTTGGGGATATTTTTGAAGCTATGTGTAACATAATCCTTTCATGTTTGACTGTCCAACTTGGTAAGCTGTGCACTATCAAAAGTTTATCAAGGTTTGGGATTACCGGGTGTTGATTTTAGATGAGTATTACATTACAGGAAAGCAAGGGGTTTATCTGCAATTTTTCAGAAATAAATTCATCCTTATCTAGCAATGAGTGAGAGACAAAGGAGTGATTGCCTGTTAGGGAGTTATGTGCTAGTCTTACTGGGGAAAATATTTACACTTTTAAAGTCATCATAAACAGGAGGCTTGGTAGTCACTATATTATTATTGGATAAGCAAATCACTACTAAACATGCAGGGCCTGCAATAGAAAAGAGAGACATCACTCTCTGTGTTATTTAGTTTCTCTTAAGCAATTTTACCAGTATTCTTTTTAAAAACATAGGATACAGACAATAAAAGAAGGCCACAAATTGTGACATAGGTCAATACAAACTGAAAGTCCACTAAAGGTTCAAAAGAATATTTGTTCCAAAAAGTGGTATCAAGCATCCATAATTTTTTCTTACATTGAAAACATCAAAACTATTCACAGCAGCTGGAAGAGCGCAGCCTGAATAATCAATCAGATTTTTTTTCTTTTTGCCCAGCTTGACATAACCCTAAAAATCCAAATTTTGTGCAGTCCTGAACGTTTGAGATATTTCAAATCAATATCTCAATATGTGCCAGTTTGGATAAAAAAAAATTTAGGTACATAAACTTCTAGGGCTTGAAAATCTTCATGTAGACATTTCTTCTACATTAAGTACATTAAAATCTTGAATAATTTTATAAAGAGGAACACCATTAACACAAATGCTGACACTGTCTTTGTTCTTGCCTACGTACAGTAAGTGAATCACATGAAGTGTGTAGTCCATGCTCCGAGGGGACATGGAATGCATACAATATGCCTTTAAAATACTTGCTTTATTTATTGATGTAAATGCATTATTCTTATAACAGTGTTTATTAATTTAAATAAAAGTGCTTCCCTGTATTCTTTGCAAGTGTCCTTTTGAAATCACAGCAGAGGCTGCTGCACACTCCATTATTTAAACCTGCTCTACTTTTGCTTTGAGCTCTTTGTTGTCTTCCATGAATTCTTTCTTCATCTATAATCTGTTGTATTCACTTTGTTTTCTGGAAGAGACTTAGCTATTTGCTCTTACTGATCTGGAAATGAGGAACCAGTAGTGCAAATTCAAAAAGCTCAATTAAAATCAAGGCACTTTGCCTCACTGTATTGACTGTACACTGCTATTTGCTCTTCAGTGTAAAGCATGGCTGGGCCCATTTAGCACTGAGAAGGGAAACAGGAGATTCCAGTTTTAATACAAGCCAAGGAATTATAGTGAAACAGTTGGCAGAAGTCAATCTACAAAAACTGGAGGAGCAGAAAGGCTTAATTTAGTCCTTTTGTCACTATTAAAAAACCAGTGGGATTCCAAGAAAAAAAACAGCCACCTTCAGCCATGACCAATCTTTCATTTCAGCAGAAGAGAAAGAGAACAAGAAGATACTGTCTTCTTCTCTCCTGTCAACCAGAACCCCTCCTGAAAATTTCACGAATCCTTCCTGGAGTCACTCATTCCTATTGCTCACCACAATGAGCCTTCTTTTCCATGCTGATATTCTTTCTAGTCACTCTTTGCAGCTCAAATGTGACCTTTGAAGCTCCAGCTCACGACAGCAGAGAGCTGATTTATTTATTTTTAATTTCCAGTTCTTTAAGCTCTGTCTCGGTTTTAGATGCAGTTGTTAAAAACCTACATTTCCCTGAATCCAAAATGAGCAGTGGGCAACATCCAAAAGGGTTCTAAATATTAAAAGAAAATCAAATTCATCATTTAGCTGCACTAATTAAAAACTTTATTTGTTCAAGTGCCTTCATTGTTTATTTTAATATCAATATTTTATTAGGCGTTGAGAAAAGAAACTGCAGTTCTTGGTAAAATGCAAATTCACTTTTGTTGCTTTAAATAAAAATGCAAATTCCTTCTTCCCACTTATCTCTTCAAAAAGAGAACACAGCAAAAAAAAAAAAGAAAAAAATTCTTTCTACCACCTGCATTTCCTTCTCTGTCCTTGGCCATGCAGGACAGTTACATAGGTACAAACCAAAAACATTAACTAAAATGACCTTTGTAAATAGGTGAAAATCTGTCTGTGGACATTGTTTTCATCTTGGCTGTGTATTTTATGATACAGCAGGGGCCAGATTTATGAATGAAATCATCCTTTCACTGATATAAAGTGATGGACATATGAACACAGACACAGAGGTCAAGACATAAAATAAATCACTTCACTTTAACTTCATGAAAAAAAATTCTTATATTAACCCTTGTTTAGGGCAGTGTGGGTGCCCACCTCTTCATGAAGCTGCTTCATAACTCTAAAGAGTTTGAAGCTCTTCAGGGAAAGGATGTCATCCCTTGTCAGAAATTAATGTATTCATATGCTTGAAGCGTAAAGGATATGTCCATACTGCAGCTACAGAGACAATTTCAGTGTACCATGCAGGCACAGATCTAGGATTAAACTTTATAGACTACTACTAAATTGTATTGGTAATGGCAACATAAACCTTGGGACAGGGTAATTTACCCTACTTGTGTGAAGCATTTAGGCATACTCTGTTTTAATGTCTGTGCAGGTGCCTATCTCAATATAACTATCATCTCTGACATATTAGCGAGTGACCGGGTGACAATATGTTACCAGGCATCAGTGGCTCCATGATAACTGTGCATTGTGCATGCTCCATTTCCTCGTGATAAATGGGAGGTATTTGATACGGGTTACCCTCCTTAAGGAGAGTAAGCTTCTTGACATGTACGGAGGATGCTGCTGCAGAGTAAGATAATGCGTAGGAACATCGGAGCAGCTGATTCCCAGGACTGCATTTTTGTGTTAAAGATTTATGTGAGATTTAAATCCAGTTTAAGTTAAATCAGTGCAATTCTGCCCTGCAGGTGGAACATTAAGATTACTGCATTAGTACACACTAAAATCCATATTTGTACAATCTGTGATTTAAACAGCCACCCAGTGGTAAGTGTAAGTGGGCATATATTAGTTCTATCCCACCTGGAAAGGGAATAAGTCACACCAGTCTAAGGCCAAATTTACATTACAGGTTTTATTGGCATATCTAAATTATCCAAAAGCCTGACAATACACACTCTGGTACACACAACTGCAGGAGTGAAGGTACCTAAAAGCATGTAAAGAAGTCATTAACCTAAGAATCTTAATATTTTGTCAGCACTAGTCTACATTCAAAGTTTTTACTCTTCTGGTCATCCTAGATATAACACCCTTAATCAAAACAGCGAAGGAGGCAGAAGTTTTCGTTTAAAAAGTCAGCAAAAAGTACAGTATATGTTGATAGTATATGTTATTCTGCTCAAGGAGCTGGCTTAAGCTGTACCTGCAAAGAAAGCTATTTTATCAGAGTGATCTATTTCTGTACTACAAATGAGTGGCTGGTGTAATTCTATCAGTGAAGCTCTTATCACCAAACCTGCTAAGTGCAGCCAGGCTCTCAAGATAACTTATTTATCATAGGAAGAGGAAAGGTGTTCTGGAGTAAAGTATACTCACTGGAACACAGTTTTGCTGATTTAAATTGCCTTGTCAAGAGAAGTATTTTGCTTGTCGTATTCTTCCACAAACAACTCTTAGGCCCTGACCTGAAAAAACTTTTTGCTATGTAAGTCTTATCAGGTCTTATACCAATATATTTTTTTCACTAAAAAAGTTGAAGTAATAACTGCAGTGGCTATATAAAGTTCTATTAAAAAAATTCTGTGCAGGCCAATATTTAGGCTCCAAACATTTTTTTCTTTGGAAGTTGTAACTGGTTGCTTGTTTTTTGGTTTTTTTTGTTGTTTTTTTTTTACATAAGCACTTACCTTTCTGATCTAGTCCTTATGGTTAACTTGTGATGTCATATAGATTTGTTTTGTTGTTTTTTTTAAACTGGAATAAATAAAGATTTTATTTTGACTGCACCCAAGGTTCTGATCCCCTCTGCTGTGTCTTCCTTTGCCTTAGGTTGTATCCATGTGCTGCACCCTGAGAATTCCAAATTTATGTTCAAATTCTCTGCAACAAAAGTTTCACATAGCTATATTGACAGATAGAGGTATAGTACAGATAAAACTCTAAAACCAGTTGGGTTTTTTAAATTTGGTTTGGTTTGGTTTTGTTTGGTTTGGTTTGTGGGGTTTTTTTTAATAACATAATCAACAGTCTTAATTTAATTCAATAGTTGAAGAAAATGCTCAAAGCAAACCTGTCTCTTCAGACATGTTTATTTTGGGATTTTAGCAATTCTCTTTACTATATTGTGTATTTCTTCCTCATTTCTAACCAGAATTTATCAGCTATTGCTTTCAGGATCCTCAGGAATCCTGTCCTTCACTGTTTTTGCCTTAGCTGAGATGTGTCAGACTAAGCTAAGAGTGTTATTATTCCACTCAATTTTACTCACTTTTTCTGAAAGATAAGCTACTTTATATCACATTTATCAAGTTCAAAAGAGAGACATTCTGTGTCTTCACAATGGAACAAAGAGTCGGGACCCTGTAGTTATTGTATCATATTGAAAATGAACATCCAACACAAAGATTCCCTGATCCTGACGTTGCTGACGTACCTGAAATATATTTATAATCAACTACCTAACGTTGAAGAGTTACTGTATTCTCATGTACCTTCCATGTCTCAGAAAACCTACACTCCAACAAAAGCATTGTCACTTTGTTGCTTACTTTTGAATAACCTGTACAAACTTAGACATGTAGCTGGGGTACTTTTTAGAAAGAAGGAGAACTCAGTAGTAGTCGTCTTCCTACTATAAGTTCAGATGTATGAAAATGCTGTACTTGGCAGCCTGCTTGAGGATTTGGTAATACAGATAGGCAGCATTCACATGATGCTAAGAGGATCACAAGAAAAGTAAATTTAATGTTTTTTATAGATGCAGGAACTATTTGTACTTTGATATTCTTAAGAACTCTTCACAGATAGTAAACGTTTTTTAAACAGCTAGTCTTCATATGAGTTTTCTGTTGAGTAGGCAGCCTTTTCTCCTGGAAGGAAGTATGGAAAATATGGAAAAATAAGTTCTCTGACAGCTGTCCAGAATCCCCTAGTTCAAGGAGAGAAAATATAGCAGGCTTAAAACTTATGTGAGAATTAAATGGTGTCATTTTTAATTCAAGTTCCATAGAATTAGCTGCAGCATACTTCATATGAGCACAGTTAGATGCAAAGCATAATCCTTAATCTCTTAGGAATGTTTTTAACAGTCCAGAGAGATTAATGGCATCAGTTTCCCTCAGCTATTTTAGTTCAATCAAATGCTTAACTTGTTTTTGGCCATACAAGTAAATTTTATACTAATGACAATGTGGAGACATAAATGCCGTGTAATTATAGGGCTCTATGACATTAGTATTGTAAAAAGCCAAGATGCCACTAATAGAAAGAATTTTGGCAGAGTACATCAGCTAAGAAAAACCCCAATTTTATCTGAAGATACTGACTGTCTATAAGATCAGCCTTTGGACTCTTCTTAGGCCAGTGTCTCCCAGTTGTAACTGAAAACAAGTCTGACAATGTAGTGGCAGTACAACCTGTTCAAAACAAGGACAGCTTTCTGTGAATTGCAAAACTGAAGGTGTTGCATGGAGATCAGTTATCAGATAACTAGATTCTTAGCAAAAGCTGTATAAGTATTGCAGTCATTATTAAGGTATGCTTAATTTAAAGGAATCTATAGAGAGTTCTAGCTATTGTGAGCTGCAGATTGTTTGAATAAACTAGCCAATGCAAATTGTTTCTGATGCTGCAGGCAATTTTTAATCTACCTCCCTACTCTACTGTAAAGTTCACCTTGTTCAGTGAGTTCGAGGAAGGCACTGGCAGGCAAACCAAGTAGTTAAAAGGCTAAAGAAGACAGTGCTTCCTCATGGGTACAACTACTCTGCTGTATGAAGCACAGAAATTAACTTGATGATGAGTTCAAGTACGCCCTCCTGCTCTGAGCCTGAGCAAGCCTCACTTGTTTCTTCCTGTAAGGAGGACCTGTCACTGCGCTGGTGGTGCTGCTGCTGTCACGTAGAATGCGCTTGGCAGGGCAGCTTCACTTGACCTTCTTAAAAGCCACAGGATAGTGTCCCATCAATAAATTGGCTTGATTTGGTGAGTACTTAATTTCTCATGTATGCCAGTCAAAGAACCCTGTAGTTCTTCTACAGTAAGTCAGTCTCTTAATTTCTAGTTAAGATTTTGATGGTATCACTTTGCACAATGGCCATTGCGCACAATGAGTCCTGTTATCATATCCTAAAATAACTTCAATATTTAAGGTCTTGTCTGTTTGTTGACTTTTCTCTCTGCTTAAAAAAACTTTTTAGAATGAAGATGACTATTTGGGGGTCCATGGAAAACACCATGTATTGGAAATGGGGTTTTTTGAATGGATGAGAGGGATTTAATCAGGATATAGAAGCAATTTGTTTTGAGATACTGTTCTGACATGCAATTTTTCCTGTCATGAAAGCCTGAAGGAGAGAGTAGAAGCATATTTATGTCAGTTATTGCACTTTTACAGAAGTACCAACTCTGACATTTACACCAACAGTCACAGTGTAAAGAAACATGTGCATAAAACTATACACACTCAAAACACCCCTACTATGGGAGTGGTATTCCAGGAAATGCTAGAATTAAGGTGTTCATGACATCTTCATTAAGTTCCCTAGGGTGTGTAGTAGGACACAGGAATCACACAGTCACAGTCTCTATTTCTGTGCACTTTTCCAGGGCACAGAAAAGCATGATAAGCAGCTGCATGGTGTAGTCCTTTGTCCTCATGGCTCAGTATGCCTTTACCCAGAACTGTATACAAGTTATTTTTATTTTGAATATAATAGTGTGTTTTTTCTTGTGTTTTTCTCTACTTAGATATTCATTACTATTTTGCCTGAGTGATTCCCAAATATTAATAATCCTTCTTCACAAAGTCCTGTAAAATGTGAAGTATTAGTTCCAATTTACAGGTTGAAAATTTATACATAGGGAGATTAAAATTGTCCACTGATTTAGGAAGTCCTGTTTGAGATGCTGAAAAACTAGATCTTTTGCAGCATTATACAGCAGTTTGATTAATCAAAACTCAACATTTTTTGCACCTGCTACTGTCAGAATTTCTGCAAATCTGATGCAAGGATAATGGGAGCAAGGAAAAAATGAGCAAAGATTAATCTGATTTAAAGAACTCTCAGATATTCACATACAAATACTGTGACTTAATCATGTCTCTAGAGTGGTTTTACCATTCAAATATGTTGTATTCCAATTCTGGAATCATTTGCCTTATCCATAAACACCTTCCATCTTCCATAGAAGGTGAAACAAAAGCAGCTCTCAGTCTTCTCCCCTGCGTGTTCCAGAGTCGTTTTACAGCAGGTCTGTCACCAAACCAGACAAGGCTCTTATTAAAATAGAAAACAGAAATAAAATTTGAAGATAATATGTAGCATCCCTCAAAAATAGATCTTGTGGCATCAGATAGACACTTGAGCATACCTCAGCAGACCTGAGACACTTCATATTCCCTTCTTACTTAGGGAAATATTTATTTATATACAGATAATGAGACCACTGTAGCCCTACAGAACTTACAATTCTATAGCACTCTAGAACACACAGCTATGATCATTATAAATCAGCATTACAGGGGAAAGAAGCGCAGATTGCCAGGTGATTTCACAGATCACCTTGACAGCCATTTCAGCCTATCCTCCCAGACTTCTGGATGCTATTCCCTAGACCATCTCATTCACTTTCTCTTAATGCAACTTGTTAGTCTCTCTTGTCTTGATATATTCCCACATCTTATCACGTTGTGATGTGTCTTTCTCAGATGCTCTCCAACAGCAGTTTCCCTGACCACATTCCTTTTATCTATCTCTTCACCCATCTAGTTTTTCTTTTTCTTATCTCATTGTGCCTTTTCTCTCTTCCTCAGCATCTTCAGCTTGAAGGTTGTCATGGACACCCAATTCACACTTCTTTATCCTGTTCCTCTCTTAAGTTCTTAGATTCCTGGCCCCACATCTGCTTCGTGCTTGGTTTACCAGCTATTCTTGTTGAATACACCTCTGAGGCCCATTGATGCCCAGGAAATCCTAGTCATTTAATGGATCTAAATCTGAAACCTTCTTCTCGTCCTGTCTCCTACCCCTCTGACTGAGATGTCCTGTTGACATCCCGCTGTTCCATCCCCACATCATTTGTTCAGGTTCCCTCCTCACCCCCAAACATTCATTCTTCCTGCTACACAGCTGCTCCTCCATCACCACATGCCCAAGCACAGAGGGTACCTACCTCTTGCCTGCTTGTCACCTGAGCTAGGTGGCTTTCTCCCACCAAGCTGACTGGGATGCCAGCTCATGTCACAGGCTCAGATCAGTGCTTGGGATGAGCCACACCACAGTCTAAAGCTGGTTCATGCCAAACGAGAACAAGAACATCAAGGGGAAAAAAAACAGCTAAAAAATCTAACAGGCTAAGTATATGAGTATTTCTTTTTTTTTTTTTCCCATGAAAATACTTGTTTTCATATGAGAAAAAGTAAAAGACACATCTTTGGCACGAAGTTCATATCTGTACAATATTTGGGGATCTTGCTCCCAAACCACTGGGGACTCTGAGATCCAAAAACTTGTTTGTACCCATAGGCATTATTTGGGTTTTTTTCTATGTGTTTGTTTAGTGTTTATTTTAGGATTGGTATTTCCCAAGTCTCTTTCTTTGAAAGGGCTGGAATTTACTAAAATGTTTCATTCTGAGACAGATACTTAGGATGAATGCTCTAAGCCCCTATTATTCAAATCTGAGGAGGGTACAAACAACAAATTAAGATTTTTTGATGGAAAGTATAAGGCAAGTTTACATTTTCTGATATTGAAGCAAATTTCAGACTATGACCTGATTAATGGCTGTAGAGTTAATAAGTATGCAGAAGACATAAAAACAATCGATCAGCTCTCTATGGAATTTTTTGAATGGCTTAGTAGCTTTGGCACAAATTTATAATATGCATTTGCTTTTTAAAATGCTGTACACACAAGAGAAGACTGGAGAAATAATCCTGTTCTACTTATAATATTTTTTATTTTCTTTCTCTCTTTTCCCTCCCTCCTTCCTTCCTTCCTTCCTTCCTTCCTTCCTTCCATCCTTCCTTCCTTCCTTCCTTCCTTCCTTCCCTTCTTTTCTTTCTTTTTTTTCTCTCTCCTTGGCATCTAACACCTGAAGAGCAGTATTCAGTCTTCTTGTCTTTATGAATCTGTTACCTTTTGGCTTTCATTCCTTCAGTCTCTAACTGAGTACAAAGTGTTTCAGTAAACAAGAATATGATACTTCAAGTGAAAACCTGTACTTTTAGGTAAGATATAAGCAATATGAAAAATAGACCATGAGGAAGCTTGCAGAGTTCTATAATCTGGAGTGTTTGTTTTTCATCATCAAATTTATCCCTAATATCCAACTTATTTTTGTGTTTATGTTCTTAATATCTGAAAGGATATGAAAGTACATCCATTATTTATATGGAAAAAGTGCAAACTTAAAAAGTTGGCTGATTTGACATTCGTGTATGACTCCTAAGTGCCTAGCACTCCTGGAACTGTGTTTTAAGACTTCAAAGCAGCCTCAAGTGGCCAGACCAGTTTTACTTTTATAATAGTCATAGAATCAGAGAGTATTTCAAGTTGGAAGGGATCCAACTAGGATCATGGAGTCCAACTAACTGCTCCTCAAAGGACTACCTAAAATTAAACTATATGAGTAACAGCATCCTGAAGATGTTCCTTGAACTCTGACAGTCTTGTGCCATGACTTCCCTGTGGAGCCTATTTCAGTGACTGACCAGCCTCTCAGTGAAAAACTTTTTTCCCTGTGTCCAATCTGAACATCCCCTGATGCATCATCATTCTATTTCCACATGTCTAAATAATTTATGTTTAAAAAATAAATAAATATTTTATTAAGTAAAGATTTGGTCTCCAGGGAAAAAAATATGACTGGAAAAGAATTAACTTTTCAAACAAGGCATTCTCATCTGCTTGATAAATTCCTGTATGACAGCTGTGAAAGGTGGAGTGCACATCCAAATTAGCTCAAACCTCTCTAGATGAAACATTGAAATGGCTGCCTGTCCTATCCTATGGTGTTCATTTTGAGTATTTCAAATATGGGTATCTGCGAGTCTCCAAAGTATCTGGATTTTTCAAGAACTGCCTATCTCCACTTTGAGCCTGTAATTCAGCTCCAAGCACCTGGAATGAGCACCCAGCATCACACCTAACAATTGCAGTGCCTTCAGCTCTGTAAAGCTGCTGTTTGACAGCCTATAGCAAAATGCCTGCTTAATTACAAAGAGTTTCTACAATTCAATACTACTGACATTTTCATAAGCCAAGTACACATAAATGTGTATATTCAAGCTCAAAATGTTTTAGATTCTTTTGCTTTAAGATTAAGTAGCTCTTGCTCAATGGCTTTATTATCCCTTTGCTAAAAAATGGCTTTATTATCCTTTTGCTAACGTCTTCATGGAGATACAAGATCCATAAAAAGATGCAACATTCTAACACATTTTGCTACTTCCAACAAAACTACATTAAAACCTTTTTTTTTTCTTAAATTTTGAAGATATGCTGGGAATATAGATATAACCAGACACTGACAATATTTTAGAACAATCCACCAACTGGTAGAAAACAAAGCTAAAGTACCCAAACTCCCAAGCTCAGATAAGCTGTGCACATCCTGGCAGGCTCATGTCTAATCTGTTCTTAGAAGCCTTCACCAAAGAAGACTACACAACATCCCTAAGCGGTCTAATCTGCCGCCTGTCTACACCATTCACAAGTCTAAGCTAATGCCTGAATTAAGTCTGTAGTTTCTTCATGCTCCTATTCTGTCAGGAGCATCTCACATGTAAGATGTGTCCCTCCCTCCCTCCCCACAAGTGACCATGCATTCCTGCTTCCCTTTGAGCCCTAACATTTATTTATGCCAATTCTGCAGTTTTTTGATCTGACTATTAATCAGACTGATGAAATGGCACATTTTTGTTTAAAGACTAGACTATTTTTTTTTGAGTGCTTCATTTTGCAAGTCCAGTTTAGAGGTCAGCCATGTGAGGAGCTAAATCAGCATAATTGATAGGAGACAAATCTCCTAGGGGGAACTAGAATGAATGGTGAAATGTAGAGAAGAAGAATCGTGTTTGGGCTGTTAAAAATGGCAGAGTTAATGTTAAACCACAGTCTGCAGGTCATCATCACAGTATCAGCTCCTTATTTGCTTTCCTGCTCCCAGTGGGTTCCTGATCAGAAGTTGAATTTAAAAGAGCAAGTAGTCAGGAGGTCATATTATGATGGATGAAAGATGGCAGAAAGATGATGGAACTGAACCAATGTAACCGCATAGATATCATAAAAGGTGTGGTTCCCAAACTATCTGCTTGTTCTGTTTTCCCTCTCTTTTGTCCAGCCTCAGTTACTCCTTGCCCCCTTTCCCACCTGTCTTGCCTCCTCCCTTGGATGAGTTCTGGTGTTCCTCATGCCTCCCAGTGCTTCTGCTATGCTCAGTAAGCTGGCAAAAATGTATTTGCCCTTTTTGCTGGGCCGATGGGCTGCCCTGGTTCAGCAAACTGTCAGATGAGCAGCAGCAGCTGAGTCTGTGCCATAAGTGGGGGCAGGAGAAGGAAACTGTGCTGTCACTGTGTGTAGCTGTCCCATCAGGGGGGTTTTAAAGTCCCTTATACCATAGGAAATATCAAGATGTTATTCATTCCTTGTGCTAAATAAAGCATGTGCCAATGATGGTGTCTTACCTGCATGGCTTTTCACAGGCAAAACCTCAGGATTTGCAAAGCTATGACTGCTGGGGTTGCAGCATAATTCCGTCATGCTCCATTCTCATTTGTTTGACTAGACCCATTGAATTCAAGTAAAGTCAGCACAGTTAAGAAGTACTCACAATGGAAAAAAAGGACTCTAGAAAGAATCATTATTTTAATCAATAGAATGAACTTCATTTTACTTAAGTCTAACGGAAACTGACTGCCAAACAGGCAAACACACAAAACAGCTCAAGAAAAAAACAGAACATAAGAAATATTCAGCAGTGTTTGAAAAAATATATGGGGCAAACCTTGTTTTATTTCTTTCATTGAAAGCAGTGACAGATTTGAGTTTGAGCCCAAGTCTCTTCCCTGAGGTAAAGGTCAGCATACCTTCGCTCTTCACTTGGGGTCTTCGTAGGTGGGTGGCTTCCCTCATCCTGTTAGACCTATTCAAAGGGAGAAGAAACAACATAAATCATCAGGAGAGGACAAGTGCTGACAAGAAAACCTCACTCAGAGTGTTATTTAGGTATCTTACTGCAAGAATGCCTTAGAAGGGTAGACCTGGACTTTGATGCTGGAGCTTTTATACAGTTTGTTGTGCTAAAAATAGGAGTAATTTCCAGAGACCAACACTGGAAATCCTCCTTTCCCCTCAATTCCATCTTTTAGTGTAAATATTGGCCTTCTTTTCTTCACTATCACTCTAAACTTCTTTCATATCTTCCTAAACATCTGGAACCATAACCTCTGTCCAGGTGTTTAGACTACTTAATTTTTATAAAAACAAAACCAAATGCATGTACCAGAGGATACATATAACCTCATGTCAGATACAATCTTGCATAAATGATTAATGAAGTGCTCTTTTCTTCTTACTGTTTAGCTTCGTGTTGGCAGCCTCAACAGCAAAAGGTTATGGTCATTATTTATGTGGCTGGTATTTCACATTTGTTTTCAAGCTCAGGAAAAGCAGATTGTACATTTGAAAACCAATAGCTAGCTGTAGTCACTGATTTACTATTTCTCCCTTCTGAAGTTTTTGTTAAAACTAGATTGGTATTACAGTTTGCTCGTCCTACAGAGTTATTGTCCTCTCTAAGACCGATTATACACAAAATAAGATTAAAAATAATGTATAATATGTGAAATATTGATGGTGTAGAAATTTTTGCTGAATTTGCAGAAAGGAATCTGTACTTACACTGTATTTTTCTATGGCAATATTGCATTGTATAGTAAGAAAAAAAATCCATTTCAAATCCAGTTGTATGTTCTATAATATTATTTCTTGTAGGATTTCTACTGGAAAAAAACACCATTTTCATGTAGTGAATTGCTCATTTAACATCCCCGTCAGCTTATAACTTTCAGAAACAAAGTCCACTTCTGTTTAGGATTGTCTCATTGTTCTGATGAAATTCAAAGTTTGAATTTTACCCTTTGTAAAATTTTTTACCCAATTGTTCCATTGACTTTATTGTTATTGTATGTCCTAAAACATTAATCAATGCAAGAACATTCCTTCTAAAAAATGTTTTTTGTTTGTAATGACTATCCTTAAATTTTGAAGATTTGTCCCTCAGTGCAAGTGTACGTCACTGTCTCTTTTTCACGCTACTCTTCATGGTATATTTGAAAAGAAGTGTTACTTTCTGTGTTGCAGAATAGTAAGATCCCTTCTTCCTAGTTGCTGCTGCAGGGCTGAAACAAGTGCAGAAGTCAACTGTAGTTGTTGTGATTGCTTGCTAACAAAAGCGTNTTCGCCAAAAGGCTTGTTCAGGCTTGTCCTTATTTTTAACTTTATAACATAAATTATAACTTTATACACTTTAGCACAAATTCATATATCACAAGCGGATTCCCAGTTAATCTGCACAACCAAAGAGTACTGATTTATTGTCCCTAATTTAACATTTTATACTGTTAAAATACCAATCACGTGGCAATATGAATTTCCTTAGATATTGAACAGATATACAATACATGCACTTTCTCAGTTAAGTAGGTTTTCTGAAGTCTGGGTGTGTATCAGTATGTAAAAGGCTGGCTAAAATACTTTTTTTAAAATTTTGCTGTCTAATCTGATTGGTTTCTTCTTAATGCAGGACCAGCTTTATGCAAAGTTCAAGGCAACACCTATAGTTTGTAGAGGGCCTTTAGAATTACACTCTATTACTTTAATATTTTTTTCTTATCTATATCTAGAAGAAATCTCTGAACCTACCTTTTTAAGTCTAATCAACTGCTGATTATTCTGAGCCTGCAAAAAGAACAATAACAAAGTATTTGTCATTTTCAGCCCCCAGCATGATATACAGCAGTTATTGTTTTGGGTACAGTGAACACTTTTAAAAGCTGATTCATGCAGTGTTTAGTATATCTTTTTATACTGCTCTTTTGAATGTCAATTAGAATGAATCAGAAAATGTAATAGCAATAGCTAAGTACAAGAAAGGATTTATGTGTATTGTATATATATCTTATGTCAACGCGTCATTGCACATGTATGAAAGAGAAAAGAGAATGCAGGCTAAAGAGAAGCGTGCTTTGCAGTTTCCTACTGAATTTTAGTAAGAGTAATAAAAGTAAATTAGAAAGCTGCACCACCACAGAGTCTTCAATAATTTATGTAGTCATGAAGACTGACAAGTGTGCTGTTTACAATTTTAACAGAAGTTGATCCTTGTTATTTTAAACTAAAAGCCAAAAGGAGTCCTGAATAGAAAAAATAAAGTAACGAAAGCAGAGGACATAGAAACAAGATTGAAAACTGGCAAAAATAACAGTCAATTTCATATTATTTATTCCATTTTAGTTTATGCTCCTTGTAGTAGCACAGAGAAAAGTTGCTAACAGAGGAGTCCATTTTACATCACCCTGACAAGATCTGCAACAAGACTCTGCTATGATGGAGGAGAGAAGAAGACCTTTCTGAGATTAAGGGTCTGTCTTCAAGAAGTTCTTGATCTGTTTCTTCTGTATTTTACTCAGGGAGGTGGCCTTTTCCTAGTGTCAATCACCACACTGCACACAGTTGTTGAGAAAGACATAGCAGAGTCTACTGCTCGCTTTACCAGCAGTGGGACTGGGATAAGATTCTGATGAAAAGTACCCTGTAACTCATCACATACTCTCTCTAATGTCTGAATTTTCAAAGTTGTCTTGAGATAAAGACCCATGTAGAGAAAGATACAACTTTTTACAGTCAAAGAATTTAATTTGAATCAAATGCATGTTTGAATTTACTCATTCAAACTGCTTGGTGTCCTGGGTCTTTATAAATATTTTACAATACAGATGAAATAAAAAAAGCCCCTCACAACAATCTGAAAATCAAGAGTATAATCTACAATTATGTAGATACAAGAATATCTACATAATTAAGAATTCTTAAAGTCTTTTCCGGTTCTGATAATTAGTAATACCCACTCCAGAATTTCACACAAAACATTTAATTGTCTTAAAATGTTGGGTGACACAACAAGTCTCACAGGTATACTGTATCTAACATCACAGATGTACTGTGGAAGAGGAACCAGGTTCTGTACTCAGTATTTCTCCTTCAAACCAAGTCAAGACTTCAGAATTTGGTCTATGCTTTATAAAAAATGCCATCTTTGGAGTGGTATTTATTGCCGACATCTTATTAGGGGATGGATAAATCACATTAAAAATACCAAAACTTTGCAACTTTTTCTGGGAATTCTCATCATAATTTATGATAGTGCATGTGTTAGTTTTAGAATGTGCATATATTTTGACATTTCAAACAATCAATACTAAGCCTAGTAACACTAATTATTTTTTTATTGATGATCCGATGACTACTCAGTTGACTTTGGATCTTCCGATAAAATGTATTGTTGGGATTATCTCAGAGTTCAGAAGACTGTGAGAATGTCAAACAAATACAAATATAATCAAATTTAAAGGTCATAAAATGATGTAAAAGTGGCTGAAATGGTTGTCTAGTGTGTAAAAATATGAGAGCATTCCGACTACAGATTATATTAAAATCAAACTACGAGTGATTGCATTTTATTTTGTCTCAGAAATCAAATATTGCAGCAGGGCAAAAAACTAAAATGTTTTCTGAGAAAAGTTAACTAATGGAAATAACCTGTAAGGGAAAGTGACAAGCTTCCACATTAAGAGGCATAAAAACCTAGATCTGTTGAAAACATGTGAAAGCCAATATATAATCTAACCATATGTAGACAGCTGCAGACTGGATGTGTCCTGGAGACAGATGTGTGGCTGCACAGAGGGTGCTACTCAGGGGACTTCAGTTTGCCTTATCTGAGATGAAGTCCCAAGAGGAGTGGAGCAGGAAAGAAAAAGAAAAAAGGAACATTTTTACAAAGCTTGTGAAAAGAGGTTTACAGGTAAAGGGACAGAGAGGCCTGAGGAATGGAAGCCCAAAGGTAAGAACAAAACACAAGAAGGAAAAATTTAATGAGAATGCATTGGTAAGAGGATCATGAAGGATGATAATAGTTCAGTCTATTGAAAATCAAATGTTACGCAAAATTATATAATACAGATAATACAGGAATAAAGAAAAGGAGCTAGAAGTCACATTAAAAGAACAAAATACTATGTCATTGGTATAAGAGCGACATACCAATTACCCCTTTTAATTCAAATTGCATAAATATTACAATAAAAGATTCATTTGTCCAAGGATAGACAGTGGAAAAAGGGATTTATATTCTTTGTCTAGTACATCACATATTGACTTCAGACTTAGAGCCCTAGAAGAGTGTGGACCCAATATAGACCAGATGGATAAAACTTTTTGAGAGTACTTTTTATAAGTATGTGGCAGAATTACCCACTGGGAATTGAGGGCTTTGACTGTGGGTAGAGAGTGCTGCAGGGATATGATGTCCAGCAGTTTCTAAGAATGTGTCTGTGAGAAGACTTCAGTACAAAACTTCAAGAAAATATTTGAGGGAGACATTTTTCTGGACTGATTCCAGCCAATAGAAAATTGTTCACTGGTACTATGAGGGCTGAAGACAACATGAATGAGAATGACAGCGAATTGACAGAGTTCACAGCTTTTCAGAAAAGAGCCCAGAGAGCAGAATAACAAACAACAAACAAGCAGGTGGTGAGCAAACACTGAGATTTGAGAAGTAAGCTTAAGGGGAAAGGAGGTAGGCAGAACAGGCAGTTTTCAACAAGTAATTTTAAAAGTACAGGTTCAAATTGTTCCATTCTTATGGAAATAGAGAAAGGGACCAATATGGCTAAATCCAAGGCTGTTTATTGACTGCCAGATAAGCAGAAAAAATAAGGAAAGAGAAAAATAGATTGGATTGCCACCAACAAAATGTAGCAATAAAGCAAAGACCACAGAGATACTGTACACAGCTACAGCTAGGAAGAACACAAAAGCCTCTCTATCAGAAAAAAAAAAAAAAGAGTTAAGTGTATTTGTAATAAGGGTGACAAACAGAAGCCAAACATAAAAAGGAGAGAGAATTTATTAGTAGATAATTCTTGGAAGGCCAAAGAGTGCAATATTGTCACAAATATATTGACTAATATGATTCCGCTCTGATAACACAAAGATGAGCAGAAATCAGCACACTTTTCTGAAGAAGAGACTTTATTTAATTCTCCTCTTGCAGAACAGTGGGGAACTGCTTTAGTGAAGTTTACAACATGATCTCACGTGATGTTTTAAAAAATGACATTTTTTTCTATAAAGTAATAATAAAGTTACAATAAATATATAGGTACATTTAGATATTTCTGTTTGCCTTTTATTGAAGGATATAAAATAAATACTTTGCAAATATAATATTAAAAAATTCTTTCTAAATTCATGTCAGATTTTGAAAAAGTCTAGATAAAATTAGTTTGAGTATTATTTACATAATTTTAGATGCTGTCCAATTTAAATTGAGGGCATAGAATTGATGTTTATTTGCTTTGTCACACATATGTGGATGTCTGTGAATATGTAACTGAAGTGAGTTGCATTCCTCCAAAACACCTGAATTAGAATTGGAAACTTCTGTCTCCTTTAATCAAGCTGATCCCATCAAACAAGCTAGACATGCTTTGAATTAGATGTATTGGTGTGAAATGTTTTAGCGCTTGTGTATACTTGCTAAGCATTACTGGGACAGAGTTATCCCAAATACTGAACCCTTTTTTCTTTGGAACAGCTGCAACATCACTTTTCCTGTCCAGTATCAAAGATACCTGCTTCCATGTGGGACTTGTCTAAAAGAATATAGTTCCAAACTCAGGTCGCCTGTAATATGTTTCACTGGAAAATCACTCAATCTCCTTTTTTTTGTGAAACAAATTCACGTCCCATTCTCCAGAGGTGAGATGCAAGTAGTTTAAATCAAGGCTTTTCAGACTTTAGATCCATATTGGACCATGTAATTGATTTGTTGTAGATACAGTCAAAGTCCAGCGACATCAAAACTTGACAAAGTTCCCCCACTCCTTTTTTTTCAGGCTGCTCTCTAAAGTAATTTCTATAATATCTTGATATCTCTGATGACATAAAGTACAAGTCAGAATAATAAGTTGAGCCAATGTATTGGTGGCAGCAGAAAATTTCTTTCATCATCTGAAAGATAACTCTGTTTGGGATGATTCATTGGAGGTACACTTTTTTTTAAATTTTCCTTTGACTTTACAAACATTGTTCTTAGGTAAAACAAGCAAAGAAACAAAACTGTAATGCCTTTTTTTTATGTATTTGTCAGTTGTATGCTCATTAGCAATCTGTATTTATTCTACCACTACTTGCTCATCAAACTCATAGGAAACATTGAAATTAATCATGAAATTAAATTAAAATGTTCACAGTGGCATGTAAAAGACAGATTGTTCTGTGTTGTGGTTATATCACAAGGACTAACAGTGAAAAATGGAGCAGAAAAGTAAGGTAAATCCCATGAGGAAATATCTGACTTTCCTGTTCATCCTGTTCACTTGTTAGAACTTATTTAATTTGCTATATACAAATGAGATTTAAATTGTATTACCTGTAGTCTAAAGCAATAAGCATTTATTTTAGTTTGTAAAAGGGTAAAGCATATTTTGCTGTCTGCTTAGCACTGTGTTATCTCATTTTTTGGCAAGTATTGACTAAAGGAAGAATTCTGTCTTCTTCCATTCTTCTACAGCATTCTTCTCCTCTGACAGGAATACAGATAAAAGAATATTAAACTTTTAATCTTTTATTTAAAATCCACTGCATGCTCAAAATGCAGTCTGTTGGTCAGAGCATACATTTCAGTTTTCCAGTTTGTATCTGGAAAATTACCCATTGATTTGTTTGGCAATTTAGTTTCTACAAGATACCTACAATTGCATAAACAAAATCTTTTTTGCAACTGTTGGTATTCTGGATTCATAGTATATTCACAGAAATTATCTGGGCATGTTTTATTCCTATATGGAACACAAAGCAATACAACAGTTATGAACAAGGAGTCACGAATTCTGAAGCAAACTGCACTTTCCTTCCTGTGAAAGAGTAGAGCAAATGTGCATTGCGGAAATTGTTGTAGGTTCTTGATTTCTGCTAAGACGATGAACAGCAGTTGGTGCTCTCTGTGAAGAGTGATCTCTGTTTCTCTGATCAATATTTTTGTTTCCTAATCATTGAAAGAATGGAAATCCAAAGCTTTTAAGTATTCTGGTTTTTTGTAAAGTTATGTAATTGTAATTACATCTAGCCACCTGTCTTCCCCACACCATAGGAAGAGTTTTACCCTATTGGTCTTTAAATACAGATGGATTATACAGTCACATTTAGCAGGAAAAGCAGTGTTCAAAATTTTCCACATTAAATAATAGGCAGTTTTCAACTATATCTGGGTGAGATAGAAGTTTTGTATTTTAAAATGTTATTGGAAACATTATTAGAACATGTGCTTACTACTAAAACATCCCAAACTGTAAAATAGGACTAACCAAACCAACCAAATAAAAATGCAAACGAACAAACAAAAGCTAAATAAATGGGGGAACAAATAAGAAACAAAACACCAAAGTCCTGGACCTTGCACTAGAGAATCTCCATATCCACACATTTTACTGAGGGCTCAGAGATCCCCAGTGTTAAAAAGCCTAGAGTGCCCTAGATAGTGTGTTCAGCCTAGTCAGTTTCTGTTTCCATAGCTTTCCCTTCTGCTGTTTTAGAGAACACCATGCATGGAGTGTTTATAAACAACAACACTAATTACTAATTTGAAGTTAAAGAACAGATCTCCCCAGTATATTTAATCTTTGGCCAAAGCTTGGAACATCTCAAAAATGATCTTACAAACCCAAGCCCTACCCTGGAGATTATGTAGTATGCATCTGTGCAAACTTTTAACAAGGTTTCAGAGTCAGGAGACTAGAGACTATAGAGACTGAATCAAATTTCTGTGTATTCTCCCTGGGGTCAGTGACAAATCAGCAGCTGTTTGTTTCCATCAATATTGTCCATCTGCTGCTGATGCAAAAAAAGGACTAGTTTGAATTCTCGTGACTCAGCTCAGGCGAGACAGTGGGGTGAGTGGGTGACTGGGTGTACAGATTTTAGACCAGGTGTGCTGTTGTCAGATAAGCAGAATGGAAAATGCTGATGCTTAATTGCTGTGTACTTGCATTTAGAGAGGGATCACACAGCAAAACGAGGAACAAAAGATGTATGAGGTAAGTAATTCTGATTAAAATTGTTATATAATACAGCAACATTTTCTTGAGATTAGAAAGTTTGTAAAATAGGCTAGATTTGTGTTTTCTTATGAAAGCTTTCTTTTAGCTGCTGCAGCACCTGATATTTATACAATTTTCTGCAATGTGGTTGTATTTCTAAAAGGTGTCCAGGTAAAGACTAATGCAGTAAAAATTTTCATGGGTCATGGTAATGAGATTCATTGATATCTCCTCTTTCTTCTGTGGGAAGTGAAACAGTGGGAGCTTTCAAAAACCCAGTTGTAGTCTTCCAATTCTCAAGGGCCACCTCCATCTTAATAGTTTATATCGATGTAAAAAGTAGCCTGTTGGAGTCAAAGTACTTTACTTTCCATTCTTTTCCCTGTCCTTTGAGCAGCTGCCTGCTGGGAGCTGTCAGGAGGGGTGCTTGTTCTGTGAGACTCTTCTGTAACAGCGACTTTTATGCATGGAGAGCCCAGAGTGATTCTAGTAATATTAAAATACTCCAACAAAAGAAATAACATTATAGATAGTCTTCTGGTGATATTTATCATAGCTCAGATGGTTGGGACAAATTAGAAAGATGATGCACATAATGCATTTCTTAAATATGCCCTTTCACTTTACAAATATCTCAGTGCAAAGCTTTGTTTTTTAGAAAGAACTTCCTCTATAAGGCCAGTCTAAAGCCTCTTGAACCAGATGGGTTCAAAGACTTGAAATTATAAGTTCAATGAATTTTAGATCAGGTTATGAATTTCACCCTGCTTTCTGCTATTGACTAACATTTGGTCTACCTGCAGGTCTACAAGCCATAGCTTTGTAAACATTTGTGTGTAAACCAGAGGCATTTCTGACTGGACTAGGTCACTCTCATTGTCATTTAGAATCTAATGAAGTTTGAAGATTTATAAAGAAAGATCCTTTTTTAAGTAATTAAGTATTTGAAAAATTTAGAAGGCAATTGCATATGTCATCTCCACATTCAACAGATTGGCTTGCTAAAAATTTTCTATGTCTGCCATAAATTATGTCTTTGATCATATTTCCACAGTTTAAAAAACTACAGAATTTTGTGGGGTAAAAAACCAAAACTGAATAGTGAGTCCAAGACTGAGCAGTTCTAAATACAAATGATGCTGAGATATAACTCAGTTTTAACTGACTCAAGTCCTAGATCTATTCTCAGTTTTAGAGAAAAAGACAGTTTGCCTGGATCCAAATAATAAGGACATTATAAGTTCAAATGCATCTCTTAAATTAACAGCCAGTGTATCTTTTGAACTGTTATAATTGTGTGTTCACAATAGGATTTGCCCCCTAATATTCAGGAAATGGCATTCATAACTTGCTTTAGCTTCAAAATGATCTCACAAATATGTGATTTCACACAGGCTGTGTTTTGGCAGCCTTGTCTCAAGGTGACAAAGGCACAGATAACAGAAGCAGCACTCCCATCTGAAAGAAATGTTTTTATCTCACCATAGAGAGGTGGAAGAACTCAACGTTACTTAGATGCTAAATGAACACTTAAGAGGAATGAAAAAAATCTTTTTAATTATTTAGCCTTACATGGCATGCACAGGTGTGGTGCAATCTGTATTTCCAATTTGTTTCTTTATTAATATCAGTGCTCATCCAAGTTCCAGGGCCTGTATGAGTATCCTGCGCATATTGCTGACAATACATTTCCTTTTCCCTATCCCTTTGAGAAACCTCATGACCCATATGGTGGATAAGAAAGCAATTTATTGCACAATTAATAATCCATGGTTGTTTTAATGTCTAACCTTCCACATCCTTTAAAATATAGTTATATCTCAAGGGCATTTCAACACCCATCTTTTTTTTAACACTCACAATAAAAGGTAAAACAGCAGCTAAGCAAACTCAGTAACAGACATCTTTTCACCTTTCCTTTGAAGCAATAGCCCCTCCATAAGCAGAAAGTCTGACTAGAGGGCAAGCTGGAACCTGGGAAGATGTTTACTCAGCCATATCTAATGAACCTGGAAGAGGCATCCTAAAATTCATTTAAAGATTGGCCCTGGGCTATATCTGAGGATGGTCAGCAATGTGCTGCTCGGGTCAGCTGTGTGCTCTTGCAGCAATGGAGGCGAACTACAGGCTAAACTGTATTACTAAGTTATTTGCAGTCATTCAAGTAAAGTGACCGTGTCCCTCATGTTGGTGCTTGTGAGACTTCATCTGGAGAAAGGTGTCCAGTTTGGGGCCCCCAATACATGAAAGATGTTGACATGGTGAAGCAAGTCCAGAGGATGGCCACCAAGATGATAAAGGGGAGGAAACACATGAGATGTGTGGAAAGGCTGATGGAAGGAAGGGTGGAGCCAGGCTCCTCTGACAGGTGCAAAACAAAAGGGCATGAGTTGTAACAACTGATATTTCAGTTAGATACTGTGAAAACCCTTTTTTGATCCTTTCACAGTAACAAGGGTCAAGCCTGTTGAGAGACTGCCCAGGGAAGATGGGAGATGATTCTTCTCTGGTGATATTTAAAACTTGACACCATATTACCCTCAGTAACATGATCTAAATTCAAAGTAAGATCTAAATCTAACAGTGGCCCTGCTTTGAGCAGGGAGTTGAACCAGGTGACCTCCATAGCTCTTTTTAAATCTAAGCTATTTTATGATTCCAGTAAAAACCTTCATGCTTCCCAACTTCATAATCTTTCCCTACCAGCGCACTCAAATCTTTCTTCTCTGTAGTTACAAAAGAACTCTTTGTTTCCTACCACAATAACTCATAGGAATCAAAAGTTTTGAATTTTGTCTCACAAAAAAAGGTCTCCAAATTACTTTCTTTACTACCTATGGATTTACTACAATATGTACAAATTTGAAATTCTCAGTCATCGTGTCAGTGAAAATGTCTACAAGCTATATTCAATTTGTTTCCAGATACTCTTTGATTCCAGACAAGCCAGGTATTCAGGCTGCCTTTTTGACCTAATTATGTGCTCTAAAATCCAGAGTGTGTTTTTTTCTAAAGCACACTTGATGTGATATGGATTTATTATCTGCTCCACATACAGAACAGCAGGAAATCAATGGGCACACAACTTATTCATCTTCCAAGAGATGATAATAAAAAAATAAAAGTCAAAGTACTGACCGTACATTCATATTTGCTCTCCAAAATGTGATGTGTACAATGTGGAAGATTAATAGAAGGGGAATGAAAGTTGTTTGTGACTTTTGAAGGCAAATCATCTGCTAGTATAAATTATTTAAACTTTCTCAAAGTCAATAGAGCTATGAAAATTTACAGCAGCTACAAACCTGTCCCTTACAAGTCTTAATCTTCCACATTTTAGTTAGAGTTTGAATCAAAGACTTTAATAATCTCCTTTAGAGCTCAGCCAAAGCTCACCAAGGTCAATGAAAATGTTCCCAGCAAAGGCAAGGGACTTTTGATCACAATTATTACATTTAAGTTGTTTGCATTGCAATGTCTACCTTAGTCCTGTCAAAATCACTTTTATTTATATGGGGGGAAAAAACTGAGAAACTCTGGGTTATGGAGAGAGATTATTTGAATATATATTATGAAATAAACTATCGTTAAGGCTGTTTCAAATGCCTTTGCAATCCAAAGAAGGAAATGCCGTTAGTCAAGTTTGATACCTTCTGGACACCATTTTAATGAAAGATACCTCTTTTTCTACTTTTGGTTACATTGTGCCAGTCTCATTCTTTCTCTCTCCCCTCACTCTGTTTTTAAGGTCTGCACACACACACCTCCCCTTCAATCTCAGTTTCTTCAATGAAGTTCCAACAGACATATCAGAAAAGTACTGTATTGGTGGCTGAGCGGCAGTTCAAGTGTCTCACTCAAAGCAGTGTCTCAGAGAGGGAGAAAATCTTCTATTACATAAACCAGAATATTTTGTATATGGATAATGGAAGAATCACACCATGAAAAATCTGTATCTCCCTTGTCTTGCTACAGCAGATAGATTTAAAAACCTATCTCATTCTTTTATTTGTTTCACTAGAGAGCCAAACTTGAACAGCTTCCCACATAGCCATAAGGGAAGAAAGAATTGGACTAGAGAAGAGGGAGTATTTTAGGGATTGGGTTTTTTTTTTCCAAGACCAATTACCCTTTTGATCATATTTTAAAATGTTAAGTAATAGAACTGCCACATTTGGATGTGATGCCACATAGAACCTGCTCAAGCAAACCCTTATTTGTTACTAGAACATAAGCATGTGACACTAATTTCAAATTAAGCAACTGAGTCATGAAAGAATTCGAATTAGTGCCCAATTGATGCTATGCTGATAAGCAACTGTTAAAAGAATAATAGGCACTTAAAACAGCATGAAGGGAAACCCAACACTTATTTTAAAAAGTATTTTTGCTATCCAGTTCTGTGTCATTATTCATAGTGTTAGCAAATTTTACATAAATGAAGGTATTTTTTAAACTTTAAAAGACAGCTTTTGAATGCTGTTCTGTTAGAATGAATCTCATATGGAAGCAGCAATTTTGTCCTACAATGGCTTTAGATATTGGAATGATTTCAAAGTTGTTTTTTTCTAAAAAAAAGACCTTTTTAAGCATAATGCAAAAAGAACATTTGAGGTTTTAAATTTCAATGGGACCATTCTCAAGGGCTAATGTCTGCAATATTGGGGTGACAGTTTATTAGTCCCTGATGTAGGACTGTGAAAGAAATCTTTTGGCTGCTATATTTCTTCCTGATAGTAAAATTCCACAGCAATAGATGATAAGTACCTTTTTTATTAATATTTTTAGCCATTTGTGTTGCCCATGTTTCTGTGGTATTGCACCACAGTCTTGAATTATGATACAGTCTTCAATGAGCACCTATTTTCATACATATTATTGGACTCCTTCCCCTAGTTATTGATAAGTATTTAAATTATCAAATTAATTAAAATAATTGGATTAATTAAATTAATTTTTAAAATACTGATTCAGGTTGTCTGGGAAAAGGAAGGAAGTAACAGGTTTAGCTTGTTAAAATTTTTTTTTTTTTGTTTACATTTTTAAGGTAGCACACAGGTTCTTCAGGTATGATTTCAGCTAGATTTTGTTTATGGAAAATCTTGTAGGGACATTTGATCAAGTCTGTTGTCAATATTCAGGACTGCCAGTGGAAGAAGATGTTAGTTTTAACTGACTTGAACTTTTTGTTAGGAGAGTTCGATATCCTGAGTTTGTAGGGATTGAGCTGCAGTTATAATGGTTTTCTTTTTCAGCAGATTAGGACAGATTGAGATAGATCCCCTTTAAAGGTCTTTAAACCCAGTTTTCTCTGCTAGAAGGACAACAAAAATGGGAAGATGATGCTGGGTGACTGGTGTTTCAGTGGATAATGTTTTAGGTTTAAAAATGAACAAATAAGATAAAACTCAATGTTTTCCAGTTGTGGAAAAAGCTGCCTCATGCAGGAGCACAGCAACAAACAGAGTTACAGGTCTGATTTGTACACATTGATCCAGAGAAAGATTTGAATCTGACTATTAAAACTAATGCCAGCTGTCTGCAGCACCCCTGGGACATATGTGCCAGATGGAGTTTGCCAGAACAGTATAACCATGTCCCTTCTCTGCCAATATGTTCCTTTACACCAGTGGGACTTGGGGAAAGCACTTGAGCTAACTATGACACAGGGGAACTCCTTGGCTAGGGCATTCTGCTTTCTTTGTCCAGAAGATGCAATGGAAAAACAAGAGAGAAAAAAAAAAGCCAGTGACTACATCTTTTCAGTTATTGTAGCTTTTCAGTATGTTTCCTCTGTGTTGTTTGTTTTGCCATTATGCAGTACCACAGCCTGTTATTTGATTGCTGCTTAAATCTTTTTTGAGTGATTTTTCTCAGGACGGTTTTCTGAATTCCAAAATGGTTGCACTTGAATTGAACTTGATTTCCAATTCATCAGGCAGTGGGTTGTATAAATCCTCTGCTAAATATGACCATTCTCTACTCATTTCCACTTGCATGTACTGCATTCTTCCACTTTTAAAGGTAGTGGAGCTCTTCTGCAGGCTGAAGAGCCAGGGATATCCAAGTCTCTTTAATCTCTTAACCAGTGATGGGCTAGGACCATACTGGTGGTCATTTCATCTGATTATTTAATGTTGTCAGCTGTTAACACAGCCAGACCTAAATCAGTGGTTAAAATGCCTCAGACAAGCTCTTTTCTGCTCTGCCCTTCTGGGACCTTGGCTCTCCCCATTTCTAGAAGGGTTTTTCTAAGTTTGCAGCTATTTAGAAAGCACAGATGTTGTTTCTTCTCTTCCCTGTCACTGGTGCATGGAAAGTGGAAATCTAACAGTGAGTTATTATGCTAAAAAATTCTGCTGTCTGCTTCTCAGGTGCACATCACAAAAAGACTAATTTTATGTGGATTTTCCTGTTTGTTATTGGAGGCAAAATAAGACTCTGATATTCAGGTATATAAGTGAGGTTCTTTATTTTCTTTTCTCTTCTTTTCTTTCCTTTATTGTGTACAGGGAGAAAAAAAGGAAAGTTGCAATACTTTACAGCTATCAGAAAAGATATGTTATGGTACCCTGATTGTAAGCCAATAATTTAAAGTCAATAAATTTTCTTTTGAATAGGTCAGTTATGTAGCTTGGGAATTAACTGTACCACAGGTGACATGATGCTCTGTACTATAATACAGAGCATCATGTCACCTGTGGTACAGTTAACATCACTGGCCATTTTCACATCACTTAGGATATCCGTGGCACAGAGTCAAAACCGGGGTTTTAAACTTCCCTTAAATTTACTGTATTGCTAAGTTTTCTCACCTACTTTTTAATTATATATACTCGCAATACACATCTTCTGTGTTTTCCATGTTTTTTCCAGTTTTGGGGGCCCTCCAGAAAATATCCCAGAAAATCAGGAGCTGTTTATAACATGCCTGTGCATGTGTGCTGAAAGGTGCAATGGGCTTCTAACAGGTATGTTTTTGCAGGAGGTTAGAACAGCAAACAGCAATGAATTTCCAGCGAGTCCGTCCAACACAAGAACTATTGCCTGGTGAAGCTGCCTTTGCCCCCTGTTACTGTGAGCAGGGTTAGAAACCATGAAGAGCTGAGGCCTCTACGAGGAGAACATGACTCCACTGCTCCATTCATGGTGAAAACAAAGCTGGGAGCTACTGGCTCGGAGCAGTACATAGGCAGAGCTTCAAAGCTTCCTGGGGACCCGCAGTCACCCACTGACCTCCAAGTAGTAAGGAATGGTCATAGGTGGTGTATTTGTGTTTACCTGCTCTTATGCATTTTCCTATTGGTGTGAAAAGCTCTGCTAAAGTTCTACACTCTCAAAATAAGCCCAGCTGCTGTTTCAAGGCAAGAGGCTGCATAACACACTCGCTCCCTGCTGCAGGCTCCTTTTAGCTGATTAGTCATTACTGCAAGCACTATTCAGTTGCACAGCTAGTGTCTCTCACCCCAGCACAATGAACTTTCCTTCCTTCTTGTAAAGGGAAATGAGTAATCCCAGTGTCAAATACTACAGTCTATTGCGGTGAGCAAATTTTGCTCACTGTTATTTTTTTTCCCCTTCCCTGCCTGGGAAGGCAGGGAATTCAGGCATTCCCTGAATGGTAAGCTACTGGTGAGTGGTCTGGACTGTCTGGCTCTCTGCTGGCTATTTCCTATTGCTTCACTTTTCATTTTGAAAAATATGCAAACTTCCATCTGTTTCTTGAATACAATCCTTCTGAGATCTATGTATGCATGAGCTTTTTGTGCTGAAGGGGCAGGTTTCTTAGGACTGTATTATTTTACGTGAATGCATTTTGACATTGGTTTTCTGCTTCCACATACTCATCCTACCTGCATATTGTGTTTTAGGTGCCACTCAGGGTAATCATTAAACTCCTATAGTTCTTGCAACGCAATTGGGCACCAATGTTAAGTACAAGCAATGGCAAAGCTGATCAACAGTAAAATCTCAGGTTTCTGTTTTTAGCCAGGGTGTATGTGCTTCTGCTCTACAGCAGATGTTTCTGCCTTTGAGGCAATTTCAATGCTGAGCTATTTTAAAGACAGATTATTCTACATGAACAAGTAAATTCATAATTAATTCTGCTTTCAACTTTTCAAGACTATTTTTTTTTTTTGCCACTGAGAGAAAAAAAATGGAACTGCCTAAAATGAAAGCTCTGAGAGTTTATGTAATTCTTGTTCCATCAGATGGTGTTCCAGGGACAAAGGGTAATGTGTTCTGACCAGGGATAGCTTTGATTCATACCTAACACTGAGAGGTAGGATGTGAGTCAGATAACTAAAGGCTGTCATTATATAACTGAAGAGATGCGTGTAAACCAGACCCCATTAGAACACATTGCCTCAAAATTCTTCTCTCTAAGACAGGTGATGCTGAAAGCACTTTTTCTGCCTCCTGTCTTCCCATACAAACTGCATTTATTAATTAAACCTGGGACAAAATCCATTCAGTTTGGAGACCCCAACTACGCAACCTCTCCTCAGAACTGTCTGCCAACTTTGCTGCAGTTTCACGGTACCTTCTTTAGGGTAAGAGAGGTCATTTTGCTAAGCAAAAATAAACAATGTTAGCATTGTTTATTTCTAATGTTTATTTCTAATGTTTATTATTTATAATGTTTATTTAGGGGGGGGGGTATTTATTTATTTATATGCTCTTGCCTGCACTGGTATGTTTTCTGGAGGAATATTTTTATGTCTTCTTGTGATGTCAATGCAAGGTGCTGTGGTGATTTGTGATAGCACGTCCTTGTTCTGGCCTCCTGGAAGGAATTTGGGGGGAAATTGGAATTGCAAAAGGTGTTTTCAGTGGTGTGTCCTTGCTGCAAAATGAGAGAGGTGTTGTTCCAAGTAAAACTCTCAAATAAAGCAGGCCTATTTAGTTATCCAGATAGCAAAGGCTTAACCACCAGTAGATTTGGATGAAATGTTCCAGACAGACAAAAATGGGTGGAAAAAGCCACAAAGGAAAATGTGGACTTAGCTGCTCTTTCAGCAAAAACTGCTGAGATTCACGAAGCCCAGGTGAGCTGAGATGTCTCTATGGCTCTGTTTCGGGCTGTACACCTGGAGTGGTACAGCTGCCCTGGAATAGCACAGGGAGACGTGGGGCCAGATGCCCTCTGCATCCTGCCTTAGTTACTCAACCACATCTCTCTCCCAGAGGCTGTGACCCATAGGTCTTAGCTCGTGTATCTGAGTGCAGCAGCAGAATACTACACAAATATACCTTTGATGTGAGTTGCTCTGTTCACATTCTTACAACTCCTGCTGCTTTGACTTTACCTTTTTCTTTACCTCTTCAATAGCTGTGTTTTTTGTGAAATTTTTTTGTGTGTGTGTTTTCAAAATGATGTGATTATATTTGTTTTCCTCTCAAGGGTTGTTGGTGTTCAGAATGTACAGAATGGAAAAAATTATTATAATGTAAAAGTTATTAGAAGACATTTTATTTGAAGGATGTGGTCTTGTAGATACAACTCTGAATGGGGCAAAGTGAGTTTTGGGTCTTGGAATAGCTTCTTTCATCACCTTGATGGAAGCCTTTGGTGCTGTACAGTGTTAGCAATCAATCCTTAGGGAAAAAAGGAAAAATCATTAATGCTGACAGCAGAAGCAGTGGCTCTGAATGCCCTTATGGATTTTGATTTCTTTTTCTCATTCCAGTGTGTATACTTATAGTGCATGTTCTTGAGAATGTGTTTTAAATTCGTATGCAGCTTCAGACAATACAGCAACATTTTCCAAATCTCTCTCTCACTAAAAATTTGTGTGGTTAATATAATATTCTAATTTTTTATAGTCTTCCAAAATTTCTATATTCTACAAGGGAGGCAAAGTGTGGGATTTTTGGACTTTTTGGTCCTAATCCTCTTTTATATAGGTCATAGGTTATTTTTCAAATAGATATATCATTATCTTCCATAAATACTAAGGCAATGTTGGTCCTAACAGTCAAAAAAAAAAATTATATCACCTAATTTAAGACATAGAATTGGAATTTTGGTGCTGCTGTTTCCCTCCTGAGTGTCATTCATCTTGTAGAATAGAAATTAGCAAGTGAGGGGAAGATGGGGGATGGTGGCATAAAACAGGATTGTTTTCGGAAAACAAAAACTGTGTGTCACTTATCTAAAACAGGAAGTGACAATCAATCATATTTTTTAAAATATACATGGAAGAGAAAACTTGCAAATGCTATGTTCACATAACCCCAAGTCAATGAAGGACTCAGTGTCAAAGACTTTGTTTCTCATTTAAAAAACTATTATTTCAGACACAGGCTAATTCCTGGAGGCACCCATTCACACAAATAAAACTTGTAGATCAAAATGAATGGATTTTAGTCCTTAACAGGAGAGAAAGATGAAAAAATGTGTGGAAATAACAAGTTCCTTCACTTTCCCTCCCCCTGTAAGAAACAGCTTTTGCTTTCAGTTGCCTTTATTAATTTTGTGTTGAACTACCTATACTGTCAAATTTCCTGTCCAGATTGCTCAAAACAGTATTTGGCCAAGTTGACAGCAATTACAAAAGCCTTTATTTGAGCCCAAATTATCTTTTCGTAGCTGCTCAAGTGTCTCAGAGGATATGAAACAAAATTGGATAGGTTGCATTTTAGAACTGTAAATGAATCTTTTTTCTAGGTATATAAACTGTCAGAAATGGTAAAACAGTTTAAAAAATCTCTTACCTATTTAATATTTCTTAACAATGCCAGATCCCATCAGTTTTTGACAATCATTCATGTTATGTCAGTTTTAATACTGTTGAACATGGTGCATATTTCCCTTGGCTTTAACTGACATTTACTATTTATGTGAAGTGAGTTTTCTTTAATATAAATGAAGGCTACTTTTTCCTTACGTACTTTGTAGCTTTTTTTTTTCAGACACATGCTATATTGTAACGTTGATTCGTTTTATCTCTTGACTTGTTCACTAATTACTTTTGAACAACTTGAATAAATTAATACGTCACTGAGTTGTGTTTTTGTTAAGTAGAATCTAAATTAGCTTGTACAGAGACAGACCAAGTCCCAATTCCAGAAAGCCCTTAGTTTTCAAGCCTTAAGTCCTACTTGCCTCCTATCCACCCCAGTTCTCTTCCCTCCTTTACAGCAAATATCAACTCGAGTTTAGCAAAACATATAAGCATGTGCTTAATCTTTGCTGTTCAAAAATCACAATGTAAAAATAAGTCAAAACAAGCCAACAACAGTTGCGCTTGTCTTTATTTAACTTCTGGTTTTATATCATCTGATAATATTTTCAAAATCTAGCACAGCTATTGAGGCCAGAAATATGGTTAACAATTATAACTCAATAATTAAGTAAAAATAACTCCTAGAAGCTAGTTCTTTAAGAAAAGCACATTAGGAGACTCACAAAAACTTAAGAGCACTCTCAACACTGAGTTGTCTCGAACAAACTACTTAATGCTGAATTATGGATTACGTCTAATAGCAAAATGAGTAAGCAAATGTTTTAACAGACTACTTCTGCCAGGCTAGCTTTTTCCCTAGGCTTCTCTTAGGCTGAATATGAATCAGCTCTGCTTCAGAAACTACATAACTATGTCTATGTGTTCCTAATTTTCTCTGCTGTTTCTCACTGTCTGCCTGGTTTGGCAGGCTGGTGGGTCAGGCCTCTCTTAGAATGCCTTAACCGAAGGCTTCTGTTTTTTGTGTACTTAAACTGGAACTTTTTGTATTTCACATTTCTTTCTTATTCTTTTAAAGATATTATGTTTCTCATTACAACTTGTACCCTATGCTGCGGTGGGTATTTTTGCAGCAGTAACTGCTTTGAATTGGCTTCATTTTCATTAGATAATGGGTAGCAATTCACTATTCTGAGGAGTCTCACTAACAGTTAATATTTTATAAATACTTGGCCGTTATCTATTGCAGCATGCTATTTTAAAAACAGGTCTTTTTCTATCATTCTTATGGGAGAAAAGAGAGAATAAAAGGTAATTGTGTGATGCTTCACAAATCTGTATTTAAAGTGATTAAAAATTGGGATGATGTTCCCATTGTGAATCTTCTTAGTGGTGACAATTGATAATAAAAATACACACAGAAATGGAAATAAGTATTCTACATTCTTTTGCATATCCTGTTTTTTTCAACTGTCTAAATAATAGCTTAGTTTTTCATTAATTTTTTTTGTATTTATTTATTTTTCATGTTCCAGTTAATTATCTTTATATTGATCAAAGCAGCTTGTGAGTCTTGAGTTACAAGTACTAAACTAGAGAGTTTACTTCTCACAGTTCTAATTCTTCTGTGATTATGGTCTATTAATGTTACCACATCCTTAAAAGTGCTTGTGAGGCTGAGGCTTACTTTTGAACAGAACAGAAGCTGTGGGAAATACTGGAAAGACTGAGCATGAGCAATTAAGTTTTATACCAGCATAAGCTATAATCCTATTGCTACTGTGTACTGCTCACAGCCTTCAGGACTCTGCACAGAAGCTAAGGATCTAAAAGTCAGATGTTAGGAAAGGTTTTCTGCCAGTTCCCTCCATCTTAGCACTGCCTGAGGGTGGGATTTGTTTGACCGAACTCCAGCTGTCAGAAAATTAGGTGTCTAAAAGATATGTCACCTATTCTGGCACAAAGGAGACATATTCACATGCACAGAGATTTATCAGCAGGCTCTATAGCTGGTGGCATACATGGGCAGTCAAAGTAGCTTTTGGGCAAAGATAAAAACAGGAGAGAGAGAAAAGGGAAAATGAAAAGTTTCCCTGGTGGCCATCAGTGGGAAGAAGTGGCATGATCCACAGCTGGGCACCCTCAGGTTCTGCTTCCATCAGCAGCAGATGTTTTACCAGCACATGTGCACACAAACTTCAGTAGTACCTGTATGGATGTCTTCAAGACTTGCTTAAATTGTCAGCTTTTATGGGCATAATGCTGTGAAGTGCTGATGGAAGTACACTTTGGGAGGAGGTGCTGCAACCAGTTAAGCTGTCTGCATGAATGCCATTTGGTCCACTGAGTAAGCACAATGTGGGGAAAGGGTGGAGAAGGATGACTCTCACACTGCTGGTGGTCATTGCCACAAGAACAAGAAAATATTGTCATAAGAAATGAGAAAACACTTCCGTTTTGACTTCAATGAGAGAATTGAGCTGCAAGCGAAAGACAGGCTATAGAATTGCAAGCAGAAAGCCCTTTGTGATAGAAAACACAAAGACACTGTGCAACACTACCTTGGGAAGGGATGGATCACCCCGGGGAAATACATGTCTCCACTGGCTGCAGTGGGATTCCCACTAAAGTTTGTTGTTTAACTTTTTATTAATATGAGTTGAATCCTACTCCATATACGCACATCTGACAGCATGATTCTTTTAATGTGAAGTTATTTATTTGCCTTCAGGAATCCTCATAGGCCATGCTCTTGGTAATACTATATCTTTCTTGGCTATACTTATATCTATCTTTAGCTTAGCAGCTTTTAATAGAATACTTTTATTTATGTCAAAATGACATATTCTCTAAGGAACTGACACTCTTCTAAAATCATCTGAGAAAATGGTCTTGTTCACACTCAGCAGTTGCAGCACTTCAGCTGTGCTAGGAAGCCAAAAAAGGCCAGTATGCAATAACTGAAAATTGTGCCTAAATATTTCAGCAGCTCATGTTGTTATGTCATCAGTTATATCTAGCTTATCCAGGCTTATTCCCATAGGGTTTAATGAACTGCATAGAGTGGTAGTACTTCAGACCCATTAGCAGCTGGAGACGTAAAACAATTTCAGAGGAAGGAATCCCTTCCATCACAGAAATAGTTACACGGCACAATACGTCATGTAGAGCAGGGCTAAGAAACCATTGTAGAATGATTTACTGACTACAGCACTGGTTTTTTATTTTCTTTTCTGCCTTCTGCCACCTGCTGTATCCAGTTTTTAAGTTAGATTCTTCTTTTGACAGAGCATCGTTCATGCAGATCACTGTCCTGTTAAGGTTATTTTGATATATTTCCTTTGTGTGACTCCCTCTGTGAAGATGAGGCCCTTCACCCAAGTCTACAAGGTTGCAGAACTGCCTGCTGTTCTGGCTATGATCTCTAGTTCAGGAGTGAAAGGACTAGTAGGAATAAAACTAGTCCCCAGGCTCTTTAACATATAGAACCTTGAGTACAGTGAACTGGCTTACCTGATCCTAGCTCTTGTACTGCTCATCTGTGCTTCGTTCAAAGTGGCCACTCTCATCTTTTGATGGGTGCATTAATCTGTAATTCATACCACCCATCACAAACCTACAAACACACAGATGCAGTTGCACCCAGGAGTTAAGTTCTGACACTCAGACTGACATAATCAGTGATCCAAATACCAATTGCAGGATTCTGCAGCACCTTCTCCTCCCAAGCAGTATAGATGCTATTTCTATCAGCAGTGAGAGGTGTTTGATGACCAGCAGTGAGCTTGGCTGGTTTGTCTGAAATGTGTAAATAGGACCTTCATCGGTCATGTAGTAGCACCTTTTAAAACATTTTTGTTAAATAGTTACCAGTTTTGCAGGTATAAGCATTTAACAGAAGAATAATTTCTGACAGTTTAACTAAGTTTGAAAGCATCAAGCACTGGCACTTAGATAATGACACTGGCAGGAATGTTTTTACTGCATTAGATGCCAATTAAATTACTGATTTCATAATTATAAATCAGCATGTTACAGTGGATAATTAATGTTGTCACACTCAAGCTGAGATACTTTATATAAGCATAACCCTTTCCTCTGTTGATTTGCTTATTCAGGAAACAGAAAATATTGCATATAATTTTTTAATATTTGAATACATATCTTTTAGGATTCCTGCTCCTGCCTGCAGCCATAGCAGCATTCTGTGCCATATAATGGTTCAATTTAACAAGTGTGGACAGTGTTCAGAAGGGACACAATGACCTCCAGGAAGAGAATTTAATATAAAATTAAGAGTAGTTTGGTGGGCAAAAGAAGAAAAACAAAGCACTTAAAAATAATTTCCAGGTATAGCATTTTACCAATAAGAAACTCTGTTAAAAGGAAAGTTGTTTGGAAACTCACAGTAACAAGGACTTGGTGCAGAAGGTTTGTTTGCTAGTGTGGAGTTGCTCTAAATTATAAAAGAGGTAGTGGAGAAGTAGTCCTAGAATAGGGTCTTCAGTTCTATAACAAAACATATCCCCAATCTTTTAGGCTATTTGAACTTAGCTCATGATTATGAATTGATTAGCTTAGGTCATGATTTTGAATTGATAAGTCACAATAATAAATGTATAGAAAACCTGACCAGAAAACATGGGACAAACTACAGATTAAAACAATATAGGAGAAAATAGGGTCTGATTTTTTTCCTCAAAAATCAGAAAAGCTAATGATAGTTGACCATGTATCACCACAATAATTCTACTTTTAACCATGGATGTGTTCAACTGATTTGTGCTGGAAATTGAGAGGCCAAATCTCAAGGCCATTCCCATCTTCAGGGAGTTTAAAATCACAGGTCCCCTCACCAGGAGAGCAGGGTAGAGTACAGGAACATTTTCCAGCTCTCTCTTCTAATTGGGCCACACTGAAACCAGGAATGCAGAAGTGATGGGACCAGAAGAAGTACGAATACAAGACACCCCTTTCTGGTTTAAAATGGAAGACATTTTTGCTATTAACCAGACATGGTATTTCAGCTTCTGCTTTCAGAACTTTGTGCTTCTGTTATATTGAAAAGAGACCACAGTTGCTTTCAGCATGGTCTTTAGAAAGGGTAACCCTGACATGGGCCTCCACCTATGGAGATGCACATTCTGATTTTTAAGAGGATCAGGCATGCATGGGAGATTAATATAATCAGAAGTTGCTTTATTATTGTCTTCGGCCTCTACAGCTTCTAATGCCATCACTCTGCAGCATGCCTATCAATGTGCTTTCCTTTCTCAGCTCTTTGATTTCTTTATTTTTCTTTCTTTACCGAATCACAAAATTCTGGTCAAAAAGTAGAACTGCTTTCCTGACTGCTCTATAGGATCTTGTGCCCTTTAAACAGTTTTGATTGTGGAGCCAAAAGACTGCCCAGTGCACATGACAGTGGAGAGTGGCACCTGCTGACCCAAACATTCATATTTACACTAAAGAGAATCAAAGGAAATAATTTATGATGTTATAGGTCTAAAAAGACATGGCTTTCTCAGTTTATGGCTTTCTGATTAAAGTGCATGAATCTAACAAGATAAAAAGTGAAAACTAATTGTTCCGGATTAAAGTAGAGAAAATGTTATATTGTTGTAAAATTTCTTTATCTTATAGTAGAAAGATAATTATGATGCTGAGTAGACAGGAATGACTGATTAATCCCAGTTTTCTACATACATATACATTCTCTATTTTTGACATCAATAGAGTTTTCAAACAGTTAGCTGAAAGAATTAGTCCTGGTTTGGTTTTTTTGTACCATTAATACTTTTGTAGTCCACAACTTTTAAAGTTGAAAACTAAACCTATTTTTGATTATTGAGACAAAAGCAACACTCTCTTTATAAATATGTATATACACCCAATGTTAATCAGTTCACTGTTCTGGAATTAGCTGACTTGTTTGCCTTGGTGTGTCGCCAATTAGCAGGAACCCAGGGATACTGTCAGTTGACAGCTGGAAAGAGATCCCAAGTTCTGCAGCATACGGTTTGCTGTGTTGTACAAAACCCTGAGCTCATGGTATTAATGCTTTAATGTTGCTTATTAGAATTTTCGTCAGCAATCTGTCTGCTACTTTCTAATGAGCAAAATCTACCTCTAGAACCTGCAAGGAGCTGATAGCCTCAACATAATGGAGAGTGAAGGCAGTTCTTTTTCCAGGAAGTTGCATAATTCAGAATGATTTCCAAATAGAACACCCTTAGAAGATAATTAGATGCTTGCTCATGGGACTCTAGATTTAAAATAAAAATACACACTATAAGAACTAAATGTTTATTATTTTTTAATGGGGTCCAACAAATAGTTGGATTCAAATAGTTTTTCAATAAATGATTGTGAATGGTTGACTTTCTTCTAGCATAGAATGCTCGTGCACAAATATAGTCTACTAACTTAACAGGTGCAATATAGGGAAGTAGTTTACTTCTTTTAAGATTTATAAGAAATCACAGCTGTTTTCTGAGTCTATTCATGAAAGGCTGGATGAATAAAACACAATCACCTGATAGAGTCAGAAAGTCCCACAATAGTGAGCAAAAATGAAATTATTTATTTTACATCTTTAACTTCATTCTTCTCCAGAAAAGAATATATTTTAGAGACTATATCCTATATATCCTTAAATGTATTTAGAGAGAGAGAATGCAATTCTCCTTACATTTTGCATATGATCTGTAAGAGCAATGCTGATGTTGCATACTCTTGAAGTCCCTGCCACAGCTTGGGAATGAACAGCCAGTCGGAATCTACAGCACAGGATGTGGCTGGAGCCATGAGCTCTGTGAGAATTACACATAAACAAGTCAAGATTAGTATTGATCTATTTTTGCATTATTTACAGTTACCCTTGAGTCCATGTGCATGGTTTTGATTGAGCTTAGCTGCATTAGGATTCAAGCTAAATATCACATTAGAAGCCCCCCCAGGGAGAAAAGCTTTCTGAGCACAGTATAATGGAAAACACATATCTGCAGAGTGCTAAAGATGACTACATAACCTTCTGTGTCGGCTGTTACACAGATTAACACATGACTGTGCAAAGTAATACATATTTGCTGATAAGGTAGAAGTAATACATGTAGCTAAGGGACTAAAACGAAAATTGCCACATGTCCTCCTTTGTCTGGAGAAGTTACATCAGTAAATGAAAACATTAGGAGAATGATAGTAGAAATGAAGAAAACTTTTTTTCCACAGAGAAATCTGAAAACAAAACTTTGACAGGAGTGAATGACCTTGCTTGTTTCACAAGCTTAAGTAAGCGCCTACTGGCAGTGCTCCTATCTGTTGAAGGACAGATAACAATCCTGCTGTTTATGTCAGGGTTTACAATCACTGTCACAGGGCTTGTCCTGTGCTGTCTATGGGAGCAGCAGCAGAGAAAAGTGCAGACTAGAAATCAGTGTTATTTAGGAAGAAAGAGATTTCACTGTGAGTTAGAGCATTTGAAATGTACATACACCTCATTTGAGTTTTGGCAGTCTGAGCAGATCTACAAGTGGAACCTCTGAGTCAGCACTATCCCTGATAAAGCTACACAAAGACAATTATGCACTGTTAGGAAAAATGTATCTGTCTTGTCCATGTATGTGGGTACCAGCCAGTGCTCCACAGAGAAAGTAGGATTGTGTGTAGCACCAGTTTAAGGTGTTAACGTTGGTATCAGCCAATTTTGATGGGGCAACAGGAGATGTGGGGCTGGTACCCCATCGTACCACTTTTTCCCAGATATGGCCTGTTTTCCCTTTATGGAGCTGAAAGGATAGCAGGCAGCAGAACAGCCATAATAATGTTTCCCTTACCTGGGATAATTTTCTTTCTCAAGTTATGTTGGCTTTAGAAGGCAATATCTGCTTCAGTATCTCTAAGAGCAGCTCCAGTTTCCTGGTGAGTCTAACACCTTGAGTTATAGATACAGGAAAATGGCGAGTTCCGTACTTCATAAGAGCACAGGACTTGCAAGCATAAGACTCATTAATATTTTTTAATCTTCATCAGGAACCATAGCAAAAGAACAAGGAATAATGGATTCACACCGAAAGAGAGAAAATTTAGGTAGATATGCAGAATTATGAGGCTGGTGAGGCACTGGAACAGGTTGTCCAGAGAAGTTGTGGATGCCCCATCCTTGGCAGCATTCAAGGCTGGGTTGGATGGGGCACTTAGCAACCTGGTCAAGCAGGCTGTGTCCCTGCCTGTGGCAGGAGGCTTGGAGCTAGATGGTTTTTAAGGTCCCTCTCAATCCAAACCATTCTATGATTATTTAATAATGGATGGTTGCTGAACAAATACACATAGTAGAAAAGAGTGAAATTGATAGCTGTCATGGTTTAGGAATAGTATTATCCAATTTAGTGCTTCTGCTAAAACCACACTTCTGTTCTGTCCTCCTTGCCCCCCCAGCTGGAGGTACAAAAGGCAAACATCACAGGCTGAGCAGTCCTAGAGAGCTACCAGTAGGAGTTTACAGGCATCAAAAGCATCACCACTGGTGAAAAAACAACCCCTCCATTTTTGCGTAACCTGTTGTTTTTTAAAGATTTCCTGCAAGACTTCACCTGGTATCAAAGCCCAGAGGAAACAGTCCTTGTCTTTTAAGATAAAAGGGTGGGGTTTTTTCCAGAGCCAAAAGAAATGACTGATAAAACTCAGCCTTCTTAAACAGAAGTTATTACATGTCAGTTTCTGAGTTCTATGTTATTGAGATACACTGCTGGAGGAAAAAATATATCCATTAAGCATAAGGACTCAAGAAAAATAGTGTTTTATTCTAAATAAGCTTGTCTTGTACAAAAAAGCATTTTTGTCCATATTAAAAATTCCCTAACTACTCATAAGGTTTCATCACATTTTGTGAGGTTTGGGTATTCTCTGACCTGCAAGTCTTCAGTGCTTAACTTTCAAAGAAGTTGAATGTCATGTCACCCAGGATTTAGGTAGCAAGAGTTCTGGGTAAAAAGTGTGTCTGGTGTCTATATTCCTGGAGGGAGGTAGAGGAAGGAAAAGAGAACCATGATAGGAGAGATGGTTGAAAGGTAAGAGTCTAGTCTTCTTTCTGTTTGTCTGAATTCTGATCCCAAGTGCCTAAGACCATGCTGAAGGAGAGTAAAGGAGGAAAAATCTGCAGAAGTTGTATATGATGGTGATCCCCTTGACTTGAGACAATGCATTCACTTCCAGCAGACTGGAGGACGTGAGGTGGAAGAGCACCTTTGTACCTAAACAAAGAGGTTCTGCTGAGAAAGCCTGAGAGCATGGCCAGGGCTCTGCTGCTCCTTCCACCAGCTCAAAGGTTTCTGCATCGTGTTGCCCAACACATACAGTTCCAAAATTCTCTTCAGCCAGAAAATAAAGCAAAGGAGATTTCTGTCTGTACCACCCACTTAGACCAGTCCTTTTCTGCAGACTTTCTGCAGGTTTTCCTTCCTGGAAGTTACATTAGGTTTTTGCTGGTTGTTTAATCTTGGAGAGATATGACAACAGAATCAGTTAAAAGTCCTCGGAAAGTCAAAGAATGAGGATGAAAGACTAATAAAGGTCCAACCATTATCAACACTGCCTATGTAAGTCAGGAGAGTTGAGACTGCTTTCTGCTGACCCGACTGTTCTGCAAGGCAGTAAAGTCTGTCAGATTTCACAGAATCGCCCTCACCCACCTCCCAGGGCACATGTTCACCATCAGCACTGATTTCTGTGTGCATGCACTGAATGTGATGTGAAACCTCAGCTGAGGTTCAGCCTTCCCTCATCAAGCAGAGCAGTCACGTTGCCGAGGTATCAGAAGGGTCTAGCTGGACATGGTGGGAAAATGCATCTCACAGATATAGGAGACTCATTCTTTAGATAGGAGAACCAAGAAAACTGCTTATAAGAGCTGATGCAATAGGGAATTCAGTTCAAAATTATGCTATATTATGCCACATTAGATTTGTGTCAGAAGTTATTGTAAAATCAATTTTAACACCCCAGCCTATGCAGATATCAATTTCATTTTCTGTTTGGTTTTCTGATCTCAATGCATTTTCCCAGACGCCTTTTTGATCACACCTTGTCAAGTTTGTTTCCTCTTCTTCCTCAATGGGTGTTTCCTCTTCTTCCTCCCTTGTGAGTTCACTGTAGTTTATTCTCCATATGACTGAGCTTTGCAGTTTTGCAGCATTGCAGGAGCTTCTTGGTATGGTAGTTGGCCAAGGGCTCTATTCACATGGTGAAATCTTTGACTCCAAACATTTTTTCATCAGTGGAGAGCGCTAAAAGTCTAGTCTGTCTTTTTCTCTGTTTAATCTTTGGAGCTTTGTATAAGAATTATTTCACATATTCTGAAAATGGATGTCACAGATTTCAGTGTTATTGGGAGAACTCACAGTTACTAGTCAACAGTTAAAGGGTATTTTTTGTACTGAAACTAATTTACAATTACACACATGTACAGAAACAATATAAATTTTTAGTAAGTGGTATTTTTTTCTAGGAATAGGTCAGAGATGCAAAACACCCAAAAAGTGTACTTGTATCCCTTCAGAGCTGGCTTTCTATACTGTATTTATTGTTTTCTAAATATGCACTAACACTTGCCAAGTATTGCATAGGAAGATATGAGGGATACTAAAGATGTGTCAAAAACATCTTTCACTGAGGTATTTTTTAAATTAATCTTTAAGCTCTAAGTTTAAAGCTTGGTAAGGCAGCTCAGTTCAGAGAGGTGCCTTATTTAGGAAATGGACTCCCTTGTGTTAGATGATTAACTGTCATCATAGATTTTGAGGTTTTACGCTTATCATGTTCCAAGCTCCATGGAAATCCTTTGAAGAATTCATCTTAATATGTTTTCAGATTGCATTGAAAACTATAATGTTATCTTCTGTCTTTAAAAGCCATTGGGTTATGGATTCCTTTCTATGAATTTTTGATAAAGTGGTCTAGAACAAGGAAAAGAAGTAGTTATTTGTCAACTAATCTCATGAAATCTGTATTTGCTCTTTAAATGCTTGCTTTGTAGAGCTAACCAAGATCATGCAAAAACTCCCAGCAGATCCATGAATAAGAAATAGTTTTGTCTTATATAGTATTTACTGCTGCAAAGCTTCTACACTTTTTATGAAAAATAGATCCCATTTTATTCAAAGAAGAAAAATTCAATAATGGAAACAATTTCATTGCTTAGTTTCATCATTTAGTTCTGTCCCTTATGTGAGTGTCATATTAGAAAAACCAAACTTGCAAAGCTGAGTGTTTCTAGCAGCTGCTCTTGGAACTGAGGTTTCCCTTGGGACCATGGGGAAGAAATCCTTGGTGTCCTGCACCCAGCTATAGATGCACCTGCTAAATCAGCTGTGCTCCCCTTCTCCAGCAACTATGTGTCTGTGCCACCATGCAGCTCTGTTTCACACCACCCAGCCTCTTTGGAACCTCATCTCCTTTTTAAAATATGTATAAATCAGTTTTGTGTTTGGTGCAGCCTGAGTGCTGGGCAAAGCAGAAGGTTGCATATGGGTACAGAGCACACCATTTGTCTGATTTATCTACACTAGTTGCATTTCCCTTCACTACGGTAAGCTTGATATGCTGTATCCCTGCAGCCTACCTATCCCACAAAAAAAGTGTCCATTTTCTTCCTGATGGCAAAAGCTGAAATAACTAGAATACTGTTTCCCTACTACTTATCCCCCTTCTGGAGATATGAAAGCATATTCTGAGAAAATAACAAAAAGGTAGATAAAATGCAAGTGATACTATGAAACTACCAACCAAAAAAAAAAAAAAGGAAGAAGATAGAAACAATTCAGTGGATGCCAATCTTTCAATCAAATCAGTTCAGCAAGTGTTGAAAGAAATGGTGGGATGTTTTTAGTCTTGATATTTTCTCAAATATTCATAGCTACCTTAAAGAGAAAGAGAACAATTACATTTCTTTTGAGGGCATGTACAATAGGGCACTAGAATGTGAAAATTAGTTTTCTGTCTTGTGCAATATTATTCTGATAGGGAAAAAAAAGTTAAAAGAAGTTAAATGGTTTGGGGTTTAGTTTGGGGATTTTTTAAACCTATGATTCACTAAAGAATGTCTTACAAATTCTTGTATTACTTGTTACAGCAGTTTTTTATGATGATTCATAACTGTGACAATTCAGCCTATTGATATCAAAACCACTTTGTGCAAATGCTCTCTGCTCCTTTGTTCCACTGACAATATGCAAAACCCTTCTTATATCACTTGGGATGTTCCACTATTTGAAATTTCTAACTTCAGTCAACTGTTTAATCAATGTATTTTATAAGACAACAAAGCTTTAGGATTGTTTTCTGCTGCTCCAGGCATCACTAGCATAAGGAATAACAGTGGTTTTGTAGGTTTAAGTTTAAAACAGTGGTTTTACCAGCTGTTGAGGAAAACTGCAATTACATTTCCTTTGTGTTTACATTCTGGATATGTTACAAAATTACTATAATTATGTAGAATAGAAAGTGATGATTATATGGTTGGCTTTTTGCATTTCAAATCTATAAAGATATTATAATAACCTCACGTGTCTGAGTTGCTCTCATAAAAAAGTGAAGGGTACAAATTTTCTTCTGGCCTTAAATCAAACTGTTTGTGGTGTATTTCAGGTCAACCTCTGCAGGTTGTAACCACTGCATTAAGCCCTCCAGAACAGCTTTGGAATATGTCATCCCTGAATAAAAGGTATTCAATTTGCAAACAACCTCTGAAACCCTGAAATGATGGTGAATCTGTTTATCTGGCCTGGAAACCAACATCTCATTCAAATCTCATTTCCAGCTAGATTTTGATCACTGAAAAATTCAAACAAGGACCTTCTTTGTATTACTGACCAAGAAAGAAAAGCATATGAGGAAAATGGGTATGTTTTTAACTGTTGCCTGGATAGGTAAATTATTTTTCTTCATAAATTACTTTTATAGATTAATTTCTTGGATAATAAGAGTTTTGTATCTATGACACTGGTGAAAGAATATTTTTAACAAAAGAAACTGGATGACCTGACCGTGATGTGGGTTCCAGTTCTATTGAGGTGCAAGAATAAAATGGTTTCTTTAAATAGTTGTAGCTGTGGCTCTCATCTTTGGTATATTCCCAGCTTCTAAACCAAACAAAGCGAATACTTCTGACAAGTGTCAGGAAAGTATACTGGGTGCCTGGGGCTTTGCTCTCTTCTGTGGGGAGAATAAGTGTCCTACTTAAAATTGCTGCAACCTAAGGAGCCTCACTGTGCATAACTTTTGAGTTCTAGATGGAGGATAGTATCAAATAAGCCATCCAACAAGTACTTTTGAAGGGGAGGGAAATGGAACCCAAAAGGAAATTTCAGAAATACGTATCTTTAAGAGGGTTTGGGCTTTTTTTTAATGGAAGTCTTGTTCGAAACCTTTTTTCTTCTCTCTTATCAGCTTAGCTTTCCCTGTAAACGTAGAGTCCAAAACTTAACTGGGAAAAATACAGTAAAGCTTCTTTACTAATGTCAAGATAATCTTTTAAACATAAAACCCAGAGGATAACAGTATGAATGCTACCTCTGAAACTGGGTCACTTGTCACTCTTCTTAAGGAAAGTTACATTTCCGTTCTTACAGTTTTTCAGAAACAACATAGTACTTTGATAGGACTAAAAAATACTGCTAAAACAGCAGGATATATTTTAAAATATTTTTATTATTCCAATCCATCTTGTTTCTCTGAAGTTTTCTTCTTTAAAATTTTTTGAGGGATAACCCAACTAAACTCTTTTCTACTGTTCTTTCTTCCTAAATGCTACACCTTTATTTGTATCTGGAGTCCTAAAACTAGCTGACTTGTTTCCCAGTTACTGCCATGGATTTTCTAGGCAACTGAAAGCTTTTCCAGAATACCTTCTGTATTGCCCTTTCTTCGTGTCTATGACAGTGATTATCTCAATCTATACCAAGACTGAGACATAATGGTGAATTTCTTATGCCCTCCTTGTGCTTACTATCTGGTTGGCTCTGGGTGTGGACGCTGACTGTATTTAATGCTAATTCATCACTTCTGCTCCCCTGGAGAAAAGCTAAATAAAGTTTGAAGGCAGGGAGGGGCGAGGAACCTTTCTGAGATAAAGGAATGCAGCATTTTTTTTAGGTCAGACCCTCATTAGTGGGAATCAATGTGTCATCATTGACTTCCATGGAGGTATGGCAAATGACATCAGCTCAGAGCCTATAGGCAGTGATGATATTTGCATTTGTTGAAGCTTTGAGTGAGATCTATAAAGCTTTCATATGGAACAGATTTGTTGCACTGGGAACTGAAAGTTCTTAAGACTTTCTCTTTAGAGTGTTTGGAATTTGCTGGTTTCCAGACTTTTGATAGCGCTATGAGGTATCATATTTCTCATTTTGCTAGGATTTCCTAATTAGCAATGCTGAGCAGGAATTGTTTGAAATGCAGTGTGAATTGCTGCATCTCTGTCCATATTGTACATTTTAAAATTAATCTGTTTCATCAGAAATGTGTCTGTAGAAATTAAATGACCACAGCTGCTACACCTGTGTTCTTGAACCTGAAAGTTTGTCTATGCAAGTTCTCATTTGAGAGGTATAGTTCATTTGCATATACATATTTGCAAATCGGATTACTCTTTTGAATTTCAGCAAAGCTAGTTTGAAAAGTTTAAAATGTTTCCCCAAAAATGCAAGATAATATTTTTCATAGTTTTCCGATTTTCTTTTGGGGTTTTTTTCTGGGCTATGTATAATTTTAAGCTTATTTGATGACAAATAATCATTGTCCATATCAGTCACCACAGGACCTAGAACCGGTGGGCAAACTGAGCTTCAGAAAAAGAAAAGTGGAGGTTATGTGCGTGCTGTGACAGCAATAAACCCAAGGACAAAGCCTTCTTTTCTGGAGAAATGAGGGTTAGGTCCACTGAACCATCTGTCTCTCAGGTCTCCCGAGAAGAGTAGGAAAAAAGGAGTAAGCACTTACTGGACACAGATCTTCCCAGATATTGATTTAAGAATGATTCTTTCTTTGTTGTCCTGAAAGCAGTCCTTCTAAATGGACTAAACTTGGTGGATTAAACCCCTTCTTCAGATATACATCAGTCCCTACCTGTATTGAAATTGTACCTGTTTAGGGCAGGGTGTAGAGGACTGAAAAATATGTGGGTATGTTTAATTCAACTCTGCCTTGTGCTTCTTTCACTGCCTTGATGCTGATGCCTTAACAGAACCAGAGGTAGAAATGGAAGATTTATGAACATCAGAAGTGTCACTTCAGCCTGAGCACAAGGAGGTGTAAGAACCTGAGCTGATGTCAGCATTTTGGTAGACAACTATTTGCATTTTCTGGCATCCAACTGCCTCTGACATCCCTTTCAGTCTCTGCTGCTGTATGCAGAGAGCACCTTAGGTTTCAGAGGATGGCCATTGATGATCTTTTTGGGTCACATGCTGTGCCAGATCCACCCAATCTGCCACTAAACCGTAGCCGTTATACAAAATTAAGTTAAGAGGGAATTGTAAGACAGCAAGAGAGCTCCCTCCCTATAAACACCTGCTTTGAAAAGATGGTGCTTTGCTGATGAGTATTTTGTTTTGTGGCTTATTCAGTGTTGCCAGTGTTCTTTAAGCACAATGATATTTTGCCATAGTTTTGTAAAGTCCAGAGTCAAGGGAGCACACAAGAACCTAATTTTTCATTGAGGAATGAATTAAAATAGACCTCAAGTTATAGGAAAACTAAAACCTAGAATGCATACCCTAACTTCATCGGGAAGATCACCATAAAAGAATAGAAAATAATGCCTCTATTATCAGAGGAGGGGGGAAATCCTCTATTTATATTTTAATTCAAAGGAGGTTTTTCAGCTGCAAAAGATTTTTGTGCTACAGCACTGTGAGAACTCCTACGAAAATTTTTATTCTTCATGTCTTTAGAGCTCATGGGTTGAGTAATACACACATGGAACTAAATCAATGCTCTTCATGTCCAGCTTGATATGTCAGGATGAAGAGCCTCTGCTTAACTTTTTGAACCCCATTTGCAAGCTGTCTATGCAAAGTATTCATATTAATGTTAGTGGAAGTCCTTACTAAGAAAGGCCTAGGAGGATTGCCTTTAAGTCTTCTTGGCTGCATCATGTAACTCGTAGTTTCATAGATTAATTAGGAGATGCTAGGGCTGCAAACTAGTGCTGAAAGAGAAGACATGTTGGCCAAGATTTGTGGCTAAACAAACTTTCTATACATCCACAGAAGCTCTGTCACTCGTCCACACAGCCTAATGAAACATTATCACAAGTAGCATTGTTTCAATATGATTACAGATTCTACTCATTTCAAGGTCTTTTGTTGTTCTTACCACTCCGGTGCCTGAGCACCCTAAGGATGTACACTTAATTTCCAAAAATGATATGCATGAGAAGTAAAGTGGTTATTCACTAATGCTAATTGGCTTCTAAAAAGCCAATAAATTTTTCAGATAGCACTGATCTTGATATGTTAAACAGAAATAGTGGAAGATATTCACCAGTGTGAAAAGAAAGTCTTTTGAAGCATTCGTCTTCCTTTCTCAATTAAGCAACTTCTGTCACTTGCTTGCCTATCCTTGACAATCTTCATTTATCAAATGCCTCTTTTTTAGTTGTTTTTCCCAGCCTTCCTATCTGCTCAGCTGATGAAACTCCAAAAGCCAAAGACAACAATTCTTGGTGGTCCATTCTAGCAGATCTGCTGGTTTTTGCCAAAGCTGGCAAACATACATGCATAGACATAACATGAGCTTAAACTGTTTTCATTTCAGTTGCTTTCTCAATTTTTAAGGAAAGCTGCCTCCCTTTTTTTGAGGAAAGATTTTTTTTTCAGACCTGTTTATTTCTTAAGCAGCATTGGATAAAGACTATTGTGCATACATGTAAAATGGAACATCAGAGATGTTTAGCTGGATTCATAACTGTTCCCATTCTTCCAGGTAACCACAAAAAGTAGCAGTTCGCGTTAGAGCAGTCTGTAATTATGTTTTTTCTTTTTTCTTTTTCTTCCTATGAGAAAGTATGGTATATTGAAGCTACTTGAGCAATACTTTTTTTTTGGTAGTCTTAAGTAAAGTAAATATGACCATGGGGAGGAACTGTCTTATCCCAATAGACATGATGCTGATCTCTTTTGTGCCAAAGTAAATCAAGAATGATTTTACCAATGTCAGTACTGCCACATCAGTAAAATTCTAGGGGGAATATGAAATATGGCACAGCATCTCTGTAAAGAATAATGAAAGATTGCAATGGGAATTGTTGTGCCTGTGTATCTCTGCAGGAAATCAGTGGAATTTAGTATTTTAGATGGCTGAATAAAAGAAACTTCTAGTTTAAATTAATCAGGGCTGAGTTAATTAATCTGACATGTGACAGGAGAACACTGTGAAACTTTAACCATGTCATCTGAGACTGGACTGAATACCTCTGCTCTGTAAAGGAAAAACGGTTTCCAAATCTGCTGTTAATATGATAATTATTGGCAGGATTTGGGGAGGGCGGGGACTGACATAAAAGCAAATTGGAAATAAAGACTGCTGCTGTATCTCAAATGTGGCTGTTACATGGTGGAGAGCAACTCTTTCTGTGTGTTTATGATGGAAACCAGGAAACAGAAAGATGATTTTGTTAGCACAGGCAAGTTTTTGGATTCTTCGTGGCTGACAGTGTCTTCACTCAAAGTACAGAACCAATTTCTGAAAAAGTGGCCATTTACACTGCTTAAACAACTGACTGGGTAGTGATAGGCTGCTTTTGTAGCCTGTACAGCCAGATACACAATGCATCCATACCCAGAGTGCTGCCTCGTGCACCTGGCAGCTGTCCCTCTGCGTGCCTGTGGAAAACTCCCATTTCCCCACCAGCTGCAGGTGTCACATGAGGCTGCTGCTGCTGCAGTCAGGAGAGAGAAGGGGTCCAGAGGCAAGGTACTGAGATCAAAGCATGCTGCCTTTGAGGAGGGGGTGGAATCAGATACCAGGAGGTTCAGTGCAGCATTTCACTGCCTGCCTGGAAACATACTAAAACTCTGCACATTGAGAAGATGAGAAGCTCCTATGAACACAGATGTAATAAATAAGCTGTCCAGTCAGAAAAATTAGAATAAAAAGTAATAATTCATCTAATTTATATGCTCATCAGTTTAGAGAGTGAAGGAGGTCAAGGAGAGACATTTGACTAATTTTACAATTGGCCTGCACTTCATTCCAAATAAGAAAAGAACTTTTATGGGCACATATACTGAAAAGATAAGTCAAAGTGATATCTGCATTCAGATTATATTTACTGCTCTCTGCAGTCTGTGCATCTTTGTAAGTCAGCTCAGGTCTGTGAAGTTATGTTTGCATGGGACTGTACTTCCTCTGGAAAGCTGACGAGGCTGACACTCTTTGGGTCTCGTGCATAAAATCTTATTTGGGATTCAGAGTACTGCTGTGTAGATTTCACTCAGAAAGATAAGTTATTTCCTCCAAGCAATGCCTAGCTTTTTGTGGGAAGCAGCATTTGATCTGTCAGGGGAGTCAGGACTTCTGCTCAGGAGAGTCACCTGGGGGCAAGGGGCCTCAGGGTGTTTCAGGTCCAACCTCTCACTAAAGACAGGCCAGTCACACAGCAGGTACCTCAACTTCATCTCAGTGCTTCTGTTCCTCCCTCTGTGCACCTTTGAGGAGAGTCTGTTTCCACCTTCTCCATATCCTCCTCTCAGGTGGCTGCAGACCACAGCAAGGTCTCTCCTTAGCCTTCCTTTCCTAGGCTGAACAAACCCAGTTCCCTCATCTTCTCCTTGTATCTCATAGGCTGCAGTAATGGGTATTCCTGTGGATTTCCTTGTCTCTGTTAAAAAATCTGGATAACTGGAATATGTGGAAGCTGCAGTTGAGAGGGCAGGAAAAATGACCAGACGTATAGCTATCCTCACACTGCTTAAAATAAAGAAGAGCTTGCCTGTGAACTCATGGACTAGGAAAGACAGAGTACCCATGACATAGGAGGGAATAATCCCTTATGGTAGTTTTTCAGCTGTTTGGTTATAGATTGTATCAGACATTACATGGTAAGATGTAGTAAGTACCTGTGAAGAGATGAAGCAGCTGATATTAACATACAGAGATTTGGAAGGTAAAAAATCCATAGCAGTTATCATAATATATGCAGATTTCACCCTCTTCCTTTTGCCCAAAAATAATTGGTGTTATGAATACATGTATTTAAATATATTTGAACATAAAAGTACATATATTATGAAAAATAAATTCATAACAAATGTCTTCTTTTTCGATATGGGTACCTTAACTGCATTCATGAAGTGTTTGGACAGGGTTGTCAGTTTGTAATGTGCTGATGAGCATGTGTGACTCCCACTGGCCCTCCTCATTTTCTCACTGTCACACAAAGCTGCCGAGGGTCACTATGTGTTATATCCTTCCCTTCCCAGTGAGCACAGTATACCCCTGTTGCCAGGGCTGTGACATGAGTGCTGTCATAGCTCCATCCTCTCCTTGTACCCTTTTGCACTGTGTCTCATGCAAGTGTGATGAAAGGCATCTCTCTGCACCCATGCAGGGATGCTGGGCTGCTGGCTGTTCCTTTTTCTGACTCTTATAGAAAACAGGTTTCCTGCTAAGAAAATTCACACTGGCCTCGTGTCTGCAAAGGGGGTCTGTCCCCAAGTGGAAATTCATTATTTATTTCCTCCAAGAACCAGTGATTTTCTCATAAAGCTGACCTATTTCTGTAGATCATACGACAGAGTTTCCGCTACTGTAGCTGTCTGTACAGTTGTGCTAAAGTGCTGAATTTACATCAGTAAAGCAGCTACTCTTGTCACAGCAATTTGTACTGAGCAACAGTTGCAGAGCTGGTGCACAAGAACCCACATAAAGTGTGTACTGTACATATTTATTTTACATATGATATATGGTGGATTATAGGTATATGCATGCCCTTTTGTGGTACTTTGAACAGTACTCAGGTATAAATGAGATTTTGTGTGCTGTACATATCCCTGTTCTAGGGTACTTTGAGAATATTTGTTCATGATTATTTTATTCCTGGTTTTCTTATTAAATATTTATTGCAACACAGCCTTGTTACTTAAGACTACTGCCTCAAGAGATTTACTGCACATTTCACACCTTTTTTTAATGTAATTTTAGTTCGATAATTTTTTTGACTTGTTATAAATTTCTTAGTGTAGACTCACTGCACTAGGTTTGCACCATAGTAACACATTAATTAGTGTGGAATGCTGATCTCACCTTTTGCCTGACTGTTAAACAGAGGAAAAAGAGGAGGTTTGTGCTTATTTTGAAATGTGGACACACTGGCAGAGTGTTTACCAACTTCTATTACCTTGATGCAAATATTCTCAGCCATGTTTTATCACACTGAAATTTGGGTTCAAAAGGAAAAATATATCTTTTTAAAAGTGCACGTTGCTAGTATTCAGCTTTTTGGTGGCAAATCATTGAGCTGCTTGAAATTCATTCTATCATGCAACCAAAACTTACTTTGGAACTGAAAAGCTGATGATGAACACAGTGGTGTGGTGGCCATTGTGACCTGCCATGGCTGCACAGGTCTCAAAAACATTTTGAATAACAGCTGGAAAGGTAATATGTGGCATGTCAAAATTTGCAAGAATGGAGGGTTGTTTCCCTGAGGGTAATTACACTTCATATTTATGCAGCAGGTGGAAGAAGCAATCTATAGAAATTCCTCTCAGATTTCATCAGGAGCTCCTGGACTATGTGCGGTCAGCTTTGAAGAACTGTGCTGGAGGGTTTCCCAATGCTACTGCCCCAAGGCCGTCTGTCAGAAAGGTTTATCCCAGAGACACAAACACTGGAAGCTCTGGCTTCTTAGAAGTTGGGTCAGTCTGATTATCAGAGTTGGACAGATGCCACAGGCTCAGAAATTTGGGAATTTTCTGAAAATGATTTTTATGGAGCAGAGGGAAGTCAAGGGCAGCCTGAAAATGAAGAGTGTAAGTGACTGATAATTTATTTTATTTTTTTATTTGTCCTCTATCACACAGTTATGTCTCTCTGTATCTGTTTTCATGGCATTATGGCAAATTCATTATTTTTGTAGGGACCTGCTCTGACTGTGATTCAAACCTTCCAGAGTAGCCTTGACACTTTGAGAGTTAATGCCTTCTGTCTCACTCTGTAGAAGTGTTAAGTATGATTCAGCTCTCATGATTTAATCTAACTCATTTCATTTTTCATTGAAATGGAAAAGGTGTGTGCACATGACCAGATTTTGGTATTATTTGAGGAAGAGTGACTTTCATATGTGAATAAAGAGAAGGTCACTTACAATGTCCAAGTGTTTAGCTGTTTGCTATTTTCTAAACTAGAAAAAGAAATCATTAAAAAAAACCAAAACAAAACAAAAGAATTGAAAATTTCTTTTAAAATTCTGTCTTTAGAGGATCAAGAGGCTCTTGTCTTGTCAGCTGTTTTTATAATATTTCTTGCAGGGTGCTTTCTTGTTCTTGAACTGCACAAAAACTGCCTGCATCTAACTGATTCAGAAAGGGAAACCTGTAAACAAACTCAAGTCCATTATTCAGAATAAACAAACATAACCTTCAGAAAGTCTTACTTTTTGGTGTGGACAAAAGACTCTAGTCTTAGGCAGAGTGGGTAAATACACATTGAAATTGGATAGTCACTAAACAAGGATCTCTAGTGTTCTCATTAGCGCAAACAGAAACAGTTAAATTAGAAATCAAATAAGAAAAAATTATGTTACTCCATTTAATTTGATTTTTCACTTCATATGTATTCATTTACATTGTTTACAATAAATAAATTGATTATACTTGTGATCATTTATATATAATTACATATAATGATATTTGCGTATATTCAGTGTTGAATTGTGGCTTTTATTGGTAGATCTGTCATTCCTGAAACTTATTGTATATAATTAATGAGTCTTCATCAGATAATAAAAGATAAATTCCATCTAAGTTTGAAAACAATCTATTCTTTGTAGAATATATGTGTTCATTTAAACTGAAAAGTATCCATTTTATAAATGTCTACATATTGTCAACACATTATTGACTAGTCTCCTCAAGCCTGATGGGAAACCAGTCCATTCTGCAAATACAGAATGCCTATAAAATGATAAGACTTTTAACAACATTATTCTTAGGGAGCTTGAGTACTGCCCTAGAAAATTTTAAGTAATTTAATTCATGCAATACACCTAGAAAAGAGGGAAAATATTTATACGCAGCTTTTCTCCAAAAGTCTTTTCAAGTCTCCCTTTTCTCTGAAACCCCAAAAGGTAGTGATGATTGCCATAGCACAGCCCTTAGAATGCATTTTATTTTCCTTTTGAGCAACTCAGCCGAAAATCTTGTAACTCAAAGCAGGACTTATTCGTGATACATTGGGAGCCCTTGAGAGCTCCCTCTTAAGGGATTTATCACATTTGCTTCCCTCACTGTCTGTGTCACACAATGGAGTGATAACAAACACTGTTTGGATCTAATGCTACAATCTATATCTCTAAGTATCACTGGCATCCAAGGAATCAGACCCTTATGATTTTCAAATCCTGTTCACACGACTGAGAGACAAGTTCATTGTCTTCTTCATGTGACTATTAATCTCCCCCCAGGGAGAGCTCGTGTGTTTGGAGAGATGTTTTCTAGGGGTTTTTTGTTTGTTTGCTTTCCAGAGCCAACTTATTAGTTCTCAAAGATACTGTACATGATACTGGCATGATTTCTCAGAGCAGTAGTTGAGATATTTTATTAGTTATTTCAGCTGAACATTTACTCTGTGAAACTGAGCTATCAAAAGAGGGCTTTTGGGACACTATCAATTCTGTCTAATGTATGAGCTCAAATTATTGTATCATTATAATATGCTGTTTGGTGTCTTTTGCCATTGATTTGCCTACATTTTTTAAATTGCTCAATCAGAAGCCATTTATCTGATAAATTATTAATGAATAAGTGTTTGTGATGGAAAAACAAAATATTCAGAGTTGCAAATCATGTATCCTACAGGCAACAGCAGTCAGAAGTGAACTGCTCTTGAGCCAAGTAAGTGGTTTACGTAATGTAGATGGAAATTATGTGTTGAAATAAACACTTCATTGCAAAGAAAGGATGGCTGCTATTCTCCCAGACTTTTACAAAATTCTACATTCTTTCATTGGTGCAAAATTCAGTTTCAAGTGTGCAAAAGCATCTGCACTTGTTAGACTCCAACCACACTGTAAGGTTCTCAAACTGTTCGTTCTTTGCAATATTTTAGTAGAAACCTTTTGATTTAATGTTGATCCTCTACTCACAAGTATTTTCTCCCAACTAACAGAATAATTGCAGAGTTAATGTCTTTTGGCAGGTCACATTGGCATTGATGATTTTGAGGGCTTAACTCTATTCCAAATTCCTTGGGACTTGATTTACTTTGAATGAAAGTAGATATGTTCATGTCTGAAGCTAGAAATTGTAGTACGGGGTTTGCAACTAAGTACCATATTCACGTTTGTGTCTGTGACCCACTTCTTCAATATGGAGGCATAGTTTGATTATTAAAAAAAAAAAAAAAAAAAAAAAAAAA
>VZTH01008780.1:28637-167817 GCA_013397815.1 Aleadryas rufinucha | reverse complement strand
AAAAAAAAAAAAAAAAAAAAAGCAAACCCAGAAAATAGAAAAAAGACAAGATCAACTAAACAATTCTCACTAAATGCTGTTGCCATTTTCTCCAGATGTGTCTGGCATTGTTCTCAGTATAAAAGTAGTTTTTCCAGTGATTTACAAAATGGCTGTAAAATACATTTCTGGCCAATGTCAAGGGTGAAATGTAGCAGAGTAGCAGCAGCATGTGCAATATACTACTTATTTCCAGTAATTCTCTAACATTCCTTTTTCTGTAGCCCACTTAAAATAAGTGTAATTAGCCATTTTCTGTCATTAGGAATTACTTTTGTTTGGGGCTTAGTATTGTGAAATGCATTTGTTGTAATTTTCCTTTTCCCTTCCCCTTCCTCTCCAACCTGTGCTCTGGATTCCAGCTGCCAATGTTTACAAGACACTGACACAGTACTTCCAGAAACATGAGCTGACAAGTACTACCTCTGGGGCCCTACTGCAAAAAATTTCTTTTCTTTCTTAAACAGGGAAACTGAGTGTTTGGGTTCTTCCAGTTGCTTGGTTTGGCTTGTTGGGTTGGTTTTTTTTCAAATATGCAGCGTCTTCTCTTTTTGTACAGGCTCAGCGAGTTGTACACCGTTTCAGCAGAGATGTCTGATCTTTCCATCTGCATACCTGGAGATGCTTTATTCCCTGAATGGTCTTTCCAGTAACCACTAAAGACTTCTTGGGACTGAACACTGGAACAGATGAGTTAAATCCTTTTGGAATGATCTTCATCAAACGTAGATGTACTGGACTTTCTGGATGTGCCTAAGGACACAAAGGTTAGTGTCTTCCTTAAAAGCCTCAAGTTTTAGACTGTTTCATTTAACCTTTAGCACCAGGGACTATGTTTCAATTTGTTGCTTAAACAGACACACAGATGAATAAAATGGTGATTAACATGATGTATATAGCTGAAATCATGCTTTTAACTGCCACGTAATAAATGTGCTTAGTGAGCTCAGGCAACCTAAAGCCTTCTAAATGACTTGCTGGCCAACAAGAGAAAGCTCTACCCATGCCCTGAGCTTGATTATCATTAATCATTTTTGTGGTATTTCTTCTAAACCTGTGTTTAGTGCATTTCAATCACTCTCACCTGATTTACAACCGGTAAAAAGGGGATAGGAGTGTTCTACTCACCTCTGTTCATGAGATGGGTCTTGTTTACAGTCAGTGGGGATCAGGGGTAGGTGTTTGTTCAGCTGTGTGCTTGATTGTTCTAGATGGCATATAGGCTTCAGGAGAATGCCAAAGACATACATAACATGTTGGAAAAAATTAATTTTTTTTTTAAGGCAGCTATTCACTTTCTGGAAACTCTGAGATTTTAACAAAATGCTTTTTCTACCCTTTGATTTCTCTTTAAATATTATATAATCTACTGATATTATCCTGACACTACTTTGCCATCTCAGGAAATCAACCTTGACCAGAATAATGCACTGACATAATTTTTCTATGGTATGATCAAAAACATAGAAGAAATAATTTTGTGAACAGATATATGCTCAGAAAGGTGGTAGAATATGTGTGGGCATATGTGCGCATCAAGTCATGTCTCAGACACATAACTGACAAGGAAAGTAGCAAGATCATAAAGATACATCAGGATTTTCAGCACTAATCATAACATTATAAAAAACCATCATGTTCATAATGATGTGGATAATGCTACAAGCAGTAGAGAAGAAAAGTGAACAATCATGTAACCTTGATTTTATTCTATGATTGCCATCTGTTTTTAATCTTTTGCAGAATATTCTTCAGGACTAATGTTCTGTCTGGGTTTGGGGGAAGAGGGGGGAAAGTTCTTTTCAGTTTTATTCTGTCGACTTCATCTTATTTCATATGGACATTTAAAAAAAATATAGTTTTACAAATACTACTTTTTCTTATTAAGCATCTTCACAATCTATTAAAATAATTTCAGGAAACCTATTGGCTAAAGTAGATGAAGCTCAAACTTGATGTAATTAGAGCTATATGAATTGAATTCTGCTTTTTCTTTTTTGTGGAGGGATTCTAGTGATATCATCTGAATAATAGCTTTCTAATCAATCTTCTGTCTGCTACTCTAGCTAGCATTTGTGTTTGTATTCTAAACACCTACTCCCTGTATAAAATAAACAGAAGACAAAAATATCATCCCTCATCAAAAAGAATTGTTTGCCAATTAGCACCAAATGTCTACTCCAGATAGGAGAAGATGAGAAAAAACCAAAACAAACAAAAAAAAGCCAATATGGTTTTATTTTATCTAAGTTCTATTGAAGTTACTGAGAATTCTTTGTAATATACTTCAAGAGGAACAAGAACAGGAATATAAAAATACAGACTCCATTTAAAAGCAGAAGGTTAGAGGAGCTGCAAGATTGTGCAAAGTTTTCTGCGTGGAGGAGAGCTGTGTTAGTTCTGTATGGTGCCCTCAATGTGACACCTAAATATTTTCTGAGAAAGTGGAATTCATATAAAGCATATGTTGTAGCTTTAGTATGTGGGGGTTTTTTATGTTGCATCTTTTATACCTCTGTGTGTGTGCTTGTATACTATGAGGTGAATGAATATCTCAGTTGCAGAGTTAAAATGTCAAATGCATTGTAAACTCCATCTTCCTGCACTGTGTGTATGTTTGTACTTCTCAGGAGATTTGTGTAATATGTCTGTGTGTGGACTGATAAATAAACATAAGGGATAGGATTATGCGTTTGGTTAGCTCAGTACAGTTGTTGATAGAACCTTGCTGTTTTAGGACAGATAATGCTGGAAGATAGGATCGTAGGATGGTTTCGGTTGGAAGGGATTTTAAAGACCATCTAGTTACAGCTCCCCTGCCGTGGGCAGGGACACCTGCCACTAGACCAGGCTTCCAAAGCGTCATCCAGCCTGGCCTTGAACATTGCCAGGGACATCCACAACTTCTCTGGGCAACCTCTGCCACTACTTCACCACTCTCTGAATAAAGAATTTCTTCCCAACATCTAATCTAAACCTGCCCTCTTTCAGGTTGAAGCCATTGCCCCTTGTCCTGTCGCTATCTGCCAATATAAAAAGCCCCTCTCCCTCCTTTTTGTAAACCCTCTTAAGGTACTGGAAAGCTGCTATAAGGTCTCCCAGAAGCCTTCCCTTCTCCAGGCTGAACAACACAAGTTCCCTTAGCCTGTCTTCATAGGGGAGGTGCTCCATCCTTCTAATCACCTTTGTGGCTCTCCTCTGGGCCTACTCCAACAGGTCCATACCTGTCTTGTGCTGAGGACTCTGGACCTGGATGCAGCACTCAGCTGGGGCCTCACGAGGGCAGAGTTGAGGAGGAGAACCTCCTCCCTCGACCTGCTGGACATTTGTTTTTTGAAGCAGTCCAGGATGTGTTTGGCGTTCTGGGCTGTGAGAGCACACTGTTGGCTCATTTCCAGCTTTTCCTCCATGAGAATCGTAAAGTCCTTCTCCACAGGGCTATGTTCGATGAGTTCATCTCCCAGTACTCATATCTGGCATTGCCCCAACTGAGGTGCAACTTGCACTTGTTGAACTTTGTGAGGTTAAGCATCCTCCATATCTTTCACTCTACTTACAGTATTGCTATTAAAGCATACATTCATTAATGCCAATATATAAATTTGGATGGAAAACAATGTTAAAAAATTTGCTTTGTTCTTAATTTTTGTGGATTTTGTAGTTAATGTTACAAAAAATGTTACAAACATTATTTGATAGATTGGAGAACAAACTGTCCTTGACAGGTAATAGATATGTTCATTTAAACAGTGCAGATCAAAAAGAATAAGCTAAATTATCTGACTGGCTGCAAAACGAGCGGAGTTCCGCCTGTCCAAATTTTACATGGTTAATTTGTTACTGGCTGAATTTTATCAAACATGTGCAGCTAGATTTATACACAAGGTCTGCAAAATCTTAGATAGCAAAAGTAAGAAATTACCCTGATGTAAGTGAATAAATGATGGCTATACTGAATTGATTACCTAGCTTATTAGGTCAAAAGAAATATTGTGCATTTAATGAAGAAAAAAAAAAAGGTGGCTTGTGAACTGGGAACATTTGGCATTACCTGAGATTTAAGACTGATCCTGGAGATTTTATGCTAAGCCTACAGCATACAGACTATATCCTGGAGGCTACAACTTCCTCCCAGAGGTTAGGAGGAAAGTCCTCTGACCCAGGAAAGACTGAATTCTGCCCTTCTGTGTCCTAGGAGGTTGAATTAATGTGTGGAAAGAAAAATGTCTTCTGTCAAATATATTTTGTGACAAAAAAACCCAGAAGTGATCTATTCACCATTTCAGAAGTAGGTCAGAGCTGTGAATCCTAATCTAAAGCAACAAGACTGAAACTCAGTATAAGGTCCCTTAAGATCCAGACACAAACAGGTTGTGTTTAAGATATGTCTATACCCTTGTCATCACCTTTGCCTGTCTTGCTGGTTCTCCTGAGAACCACCTTTCACACAAGAGTAACCTCATCTTCCTCTCAACCATTATTTCCTATCAGAAAACATAAAGCTACATACATCTATCTCCAACAGCAAAACAAGGCTTAGGCATGAGTTTGATTCTGCTCATCCATCCCATCTATTCACATACTTCCTCAGTTTTGCTCCACAGTCCCATTCGATGCGCAGTAGATTTCAGGGAGCAGATAGGGAAGGGACAGTTTCCAGGAAGCAGCTGAAATTACAGACACCTTTTTTTGGGGTAGAGAGACAGGGTCACTCACACTCTGGGCAAGAGAATTAGTCCTGATTTGTTCAACTTAGAAACATGCACACTGTCAAGTTTTGCAAAGCCAAGGCCCCCACTGACTCCAGCTGTGGAGCACAGATTCTTTTATTGTAAATGTTTTCACTGGTCACCACTTAAAGGACAGAGAGTTTGAGGAGGATAGGCTGAGACACCTCCTCTTCCATTTTGGACTCTTAGAGAGGATGCAGTGAAACGTATTTACAGTATTTATTGTTTTTACACAGTAGAAAACAATTTCTCAAACAACTACAGTGACTACAGTGACCTCAAATCCTTATCCTTATCCAGGGCCTTTTTTTTTTTTTGGTGTGTCATATCTGGCTTTAATGAGATAAAGAATTCTCATGAATGAAGTTATGTTTACCATGCTACTCTTGTGGCAGAAGTTTATCCCCTGTGTCGCCTTGTAAGCTCATGATGTTTTGCTTACTCTTGTATAGTCTTTTCTGGAAACTTCCAATATGAGTTTACCTTAGTAGTATGTTAAGCATCACCTCTATTAGCTGATTCTGATATCTGTCATACAATTTTCTCTTGTACAAATTAAAGAACTTGTAAACATGGAATTTTTTTTCAGTAAAAAAAAATTAATGAGAGAGATGATGATAACACTATAATAATTAAATAATGAAAATATAAACACATGAATTCTAGACACTTTGGCCCTTCTATTAAAAATGTGAATATCAAACAGTTTTTACAAGATGTCGCTGTTGAGCGCTAGCCGAGTGCAAGAACCAGACTGGATCGGGTGAGGCGGAATTCTGATTTTATTATTTAATTCTAAAACTTATATAGACTTTTAAAAGTTTCTCCGGATTGGGTCAATTCAAAACCTCCCCCTAGGCCCATAGGCCAGGTAGAACTGTCCATCTTTCCAGAGACAGTTTCAATAACATCCAAACCTTATCTTTATTTATAGAACACAGGGAGAAGAAGAGAAAAATTCCCATGGGAAAGAATCTGTGCTACCACAACAAGAGGTAGTAAAGGATTCATGACTTTCCCTCTCTCAATAATTTAATTCATGTAAGATTTAAAAAATATTTTATTTAAGAAAATGTGGGCATTTTTACTTACTTGGGAAAAAAGGCATTTTAAACAGCAGGATGTCATTTCAGACTATTTGCAGTCAAGAGGCCTCTGCTGAGCAAAATACTCATTCAATTTAGGAATGCAGATTATAATAATTTTCCTATCTCCCTCACAGCAGGATTCCTGCCACCGTTTTGCAAACCCACAGGTTGCAGTATTGAATGACTAGCTAACTTCAGTTTCAGGTAACACACGCTTTAAACGTAGTCTCATTAGCTCAACTTAGTTGTAATGCAAAGCTGCTTAGTTGCACCAAGTGAAATGGGATACACTTAAATTACCTCATCTAATATAATACTCCTTAATACATGCAAAGTGGTTTATGATGGCAAAGCTTGTAGAGCATGAAAATCAGCAGGGAAAGTAAGGTTTTCTGGCTAAAATCGTCAAAAAGAAGTCCTATTTTATATAATTTCGTTTTAAAGAGGTTAAGAATGAGGAAAGAGATTGGAGTAAGAAATGATCAGTCTAGAAAAATGTAAATTTAATACATTAACCTTTGAATACATCAGCTCTACCAAACAAGAAAATTATCAACTAAAGCTGTTCTTTCAGTAATATCCTTTGCACCATAAAATTAATGGCCAAAATGTATTGCAGTAAGAAACAATATTCTTCATTCTATCTAGTTTATGCAGGGAGTTTTATATTGTGCAACGTTTCCATTTGCTAGTATTATTAATCCAGCTTGCTGTTACTGTATTAATTTGCAAGGACTTTTTAATTTCAGACAGGGCCAAGGAATTACTTATCTCTCTTTCTCCTTTAAATGCTAAGTGAATATATCCCAATCTTGTATACCTCGCAGACACAAAATCTGGCTTCAATAGGACCCCAGAACAACTGGTAACATCATTTTGTTTTTTCCTGATATCCTGCACCTGCAGTCTGACCATAGGGTTATAAATCCTTTCCCTACATCCCTTTCCAATACTTCCAGAAAACTCTAGAGAGGGGCTAAGCTGCTACAGGCTTTGCAGATGACACCCAAGTGTATATCTCGCTTTCTACAGATGTAACCAGAGCCATCATAAAGATGTTCCACTGCCTAGAGGAAAATGGCTCCTGGAGAAGAGCATCTGGGTGAGAATGAATTTGGGTGAGATCCAGACGATACTGGTTGAAAGACAGAAACAATCCAGACAGGCAGTTGAGCAAGATTCCTAAATTCATGCCTTAAGCAGTAGTTTGCGATGAGGCTGTTCATATCCTTGGAAAAAGGCAGGATAAGCACATTGCTCAGCTGTGGCCCCAGAGAATGAACCAAGAACTCTTCACAGTCCAGTTAAAAGCATCTGCAACGTGGGTTTTTTCTGTCCTTGTTAGTTTTCACTTTGCTTACAATATGAGGCAGCAAAAACAAAAAAAAAATAAATAAAAACACTTGCGTGCCTCTGCTTACTTTCTAAGGGGTTGATACAACTCAGTGTATCTAGGGCTGTTTCACTCTTCACAGTGAGAACATTGCTCCCTCAGTGCAGTGTCTCCAAGGCTCCTATTTGCATCAGGATGGAAAGCACTAATCTTGTTCTCAAAGGTACAGCCATTTTGGATCTCTTGATATCCACAATTGCTTTTTCATTTTCTGCAAATGGACAGCTTCTACAGGAAACAATCTGAAACCTTCTGAGCAAAGAGGGTTCCTGAGAGAGGCATAATGCTTCTCTTATGGTTATACAGCAAGCTTTTAGGGTCTGTACACACCACAGAGGCCTTCCAACAAAGAATTTGACTTCCAGAGGTTCTGTACATCTGCTAAAATTAAAACTTCTGCTCTTGGTGGGAAAGGTTAAAGACAGGTGATTTAAACTCTGGGAGGTCATACAAATATCCTTCATCTGTGAAGTTTCAGGTTACAACACCTCCTACAGTAATGAATAATTGGCAAGCAGAGGTAAAAGCATACATGAAAGCTGTAAACAAATAATGTCTCATGAAAACACACATTTGGAGAAGTTACACTCAATACTCCTGGGGAAGCTGGAGTCCAATTTCAGGATGGAGCAGGTCTTTGAACCTGTTCCCAAAATTTGGTGAAAAATTATGAGTATCTTTATGGAGGAGAAATACTTGTAAAATTGTTGGTATTCACTATAAAAATCTGGAACCTTCTCCCTGGAAGCATTGTCTTTGCTTTACTCAGTTTCCTCAACAGGGAGCAGAAAAAGGCATCCTGGGGTCTTGCTCCGGAAGATTTTGTTGGTATAAGCAGTCACCTACAGTTTAGTTCCCTAGATTTTCTGAGGCCACAATGTGACCCAAGTAAGATGTGCTCTTCCTAACATTTCCCTTGTATTTCCTCCAGTTCATATTCAGGAGTAAGCAAGAGTAAAATAATGATACAGCTCTTCAGCTTTCTGCCTCTATTACTGGCGATTGCATGGTTTTGATTTTTGGTGGATACCTGTCAGAAATATCTGTCTCAAAAGCAGAGGTGTGTTCAGAGAGTACTCAAATCATCTTGTTTATTTTCCATTTATCTTTTGCATATATTAAATGGAGCATTGATCTTAATTGGTTAATCTTTGGGCCTCATGAGGAAAATACATTCCTAGAACATTTTCCTCCTGGTAATGCCTTCCATGTAGTCTCTTGTTGGCTCACCAGCTGTGCTGCTTATCACAGCTTCATCCACTTTATGAAAACTCTTTAAAATGTTCTCCATTAAAAGCTGTGTAAAAACTCAGTGCACGCTTGTGAGACACTTGTAGGAACATGTAGTTATTGGGAGGAATAAAATAAAAAATGCAAGCTACTATTCAATTGGTATGTGCACAGCCATGCTGTACTTATTGCCATCATGAATAAAGCATTTGTTTTTCTAAATTGTGTGTATATTCCTAGAGGAGTACTTAGAAGACAGAGCTTGTTAGAGAAGGCATGGAAACGCAATTTCTCCGGTTTCAGTGTTCAAATCATAAGGTATAATCATAAATCCTGACTGCAGTCTGACCAGCTAAAAGGGCACACAGGACTCCACTAGAAATCTGGGAATTTCTTTTCCTTGACCATTTTTGTAACCCAGCTCCTCTAAGGAATGAACAGCCAGCCAATCCATGTCACGGTCTAGTGGTGTTGTCCCCCCCAAAATGCCCTGTCACTGCAGGAAGTCCCAGCAGAGACAGGGAAGTGAATACTCCAAAACACTTTCCTGATCAGCCTCTGCCTCCTGGAGCCTTTGCAAATCAGAAGCTGCAGTGTGAACATTTTGCTCTCGAGGGGATATAATGAAAGCTGACACGCTTTGATCTGCTAGGAGACTCACAGGAAATACTGCCATAAAAATACTGGGTTCCCTGGGGAATTTATGCTTGTTGATTTGTTTGGTGCTTTTTTCTATATTTTGAACTGTTACTTGAAGGTTTAAATCCTTCTTCCTTCCCTAAAATAGAATTACCAACCCAATTGCAAGATGTGTGTACTAAAGCTTGCTGAATGCTTTCTGTGTCCTTCCTCATTGTTCTGATAGAGGGTGGCATTTTCTCTCCTTTTTTAGTATGCTGGTATCTTGATGAAGATCAAGAAAACTACTGTCTTAATGGGCTTGACAAAGTGATCCCCGCTTTAGCAGCTTTTGCTTCAAATACCTCTTAATATTTCAAATATACCAAAACTATGTACACATTGTTTACAAAAATTTAATCACAAGTTTCTTTTAACTTACTAATGCAAAAGGGAGAAAAAATTAAATTGATTTCTTTTCCTTATTGTTTTTGATTTACTGTTCTACCTAACTTTTATGTTTTGTAGCACAAGTATTATTCTTTGATTTTTCCTCCTTACAGATTAATGTGCATTGAAATGAGGTAGTAATGGTATTTTCTTTCCATAAAGCACTTCCTTTTACAGCTACATACATTATGTGATTCCATCACATGGTAATATATACATATTTCTATGTGAATATCTGTTGCAGCTTCTTTGAAAGCGTCAGCTACACCCTCGTGAAGTCACAAGGCTTACCATAAACAAAGCTTGGATGTTTGCTATTTTAACATCTTGTGGATGTAGCATTCTAAAAATATGCAAATTCATGCTGTGGATAGAACTTTCTGATGTAATTTTGTTGTCCAGTGTTTTGTAACACTAAGTTACTCCTAAATTATGTCCTTAAGAACAAAAGTCAATGTTGTCATATATGCATCAGGATTATTGGCATGGTCCTAGAAGGATGTAAATACCTGAGGTCTAATACAACCAGAATCTGAATAGAGAAACCTACCATTTGAAGATTCACAAGCCTCTTAGCTTGCAAGAAAGCTTGTCACTTCAAATCCTGTGATCACCCAACCTAGAAGCATTGCTATATTGGCTGTGTTGTGTATCCAGCTAATTCTTGCATTCCACAGGCAGTTCAGATTTCACAAGACAGGTATCTCCAAAAACTTGTGTGTTCTGCATTGTTTGGACAGTGAAAGTTTCTTAGTAATCTTGTGATTCTCACCTGAGAGCATAGGCTAGTTTTTCTTGGTTTGAGTACTTAGGCTTCAATTAGGAAAAAAGTTGAATGGCGACTGAATTCTAAAATTTATGTCTCATTTTCAGAGGTAATCCACACCCAAGTCTGCTTCCCAACACCAAGTCAGCAGAGATTGTGAAGCCATAGGATAATATATAGAAAGTGTATTCACTAAAGTACTTCAGTTTTCACTGACTTGTGCTCATGTATTTGCATTCTTATGTTATCATGGATAGAAATGATGTTCAGTGGTAAATGGAAGAAAAAAATGGAAAATAAATGGGCCATGCACTTTATCCACTCTCACTTACTGTTCCATATCAAAAATGCTTATTTAATATTTCAGATCCCTGAATATCTTACATCTCTGGATGTTTAGAAAAAAGGCTTTTCTACTTTTGCAAAATACAAAATGTCACAGGAAAATCACCCCATTTGTGACTCAGATTAAAAGGTTTGGTACTTTTCAATTTCATGTTCTAAAAATGGCATGCATCTGAAGTTTATTTTCTTCACATCTTCTCTTAAAAAACCCTCCAAACAAGTGGAAAAATTGCCCCACCTAAATAGCTATTCCTTTCGTCACATATATCAGAGATTTTAAGTCATTTTTAGAAGTTATTATAGCTTCCTCCAATCCTCTTATTCTCAGTAACTCTTGGAACCTGACAGCTCAATCAGGTGTGAAAAATAATCTAATTTTCATAAGCACACTAAATATGTTGGAAGTTGGGTTTTCAGTAAATAGATGACATCTTTTTTTTTTTTTTTTTTTTTTTTTTTTTTTTAAATCAATGTTTATTCCAAAATAGTTGCACTACCTACAAATGACAGTGAACTAACATAGAAGACTGGAGCATTTTTTAACTTATGCAGACTGTGCTGGAGACTTAAAGACATGTACTTGGAATCTTTGTCCCTGTTTCTGAATATCATGACTCTTTATTTAGAATATGACTATATCTCAAACTAAAAATAAAATAAGGAAACATTTTTCTATCTTTTTTTCCCCCCTTGCAAACTGCGTAGATCTCACAGGCCCAAACTTGAATTGTACAATCTGTTCCTTGGCCTCATTGGAGGGACTGAGGAGTTTTCCTGCCTACAAGCATAAGCATGCAGCAGAAGTCTCTAAATTGAGAACTTGCTCATTTTAAGCTGATTCTGTAATCAGAAACCCAGATCTGAATCACATTCTGGAAACATTTGTCTCTTGGCACTGATTACAGGGAGAGTTTAAGGTGACTTCAGCTCCCAACTTAGGCATTTAACCGAGGAAGTCATCATGATGGAGAGTGAATCCAGACCCTCATGCTGCCACATTCCCAATCCGGATTCCGCATTAAACCTGCTTGTAGCCAAAGAGGATGTGTATTTGACCCCAAGCACATAGAAGCTCTCCTCAGACCTTGATTCAAAACTTGCCAGAATGTTTAACCTTGGAAAATAAGGACATATGGAAATATTGACACAGCCTTGAAAGCTGTAGCTCAAACGTGTCTGCAGTAAAATGTATTAAGCTTGCAGCTTTGACAAAGGAATGGGATGATGCATAACTCAATGAATACAAGAGGTCTTTTCCTTTGAAACTCCAGACAGCAATGCTCGATCTCAGCAAAGCTTAACAATGTATAAATAGCTCTTTGTCACTTTCATGAATGCTTGTTTACAAACCCCTCAATCCCACTGAGTGCAAATAAAAATTGACAGGTAACACTGTAATTGAAAGTGCATGTGTATGTGCTGCAGTGCTTGTGTATCTGTGCAATGCTGTGTTGGGCTGTGCCAAACACAATGGAAAAAATGGGACCATTGCAGTCATTTTAACAAGTTATTTGGCTGCATGCATGATGTGATCTACTTCTGGGTCTCGTGAATGCATTCAGCTTTACTTGTTAACCAGCAAAACATTATTTATTAATGACTTCTTCATGCTTTATTAAGCCTAATGTCAAAACACCTCTATGGGACTCTAGGCATGTTCTCTCTTTGTATTAAACCCTTCTAAAGAAAATGAAAAATTATGCATCAAAGCTGCAGATAAAACCCAGTAGATATCAGTTCAATTTCTCTTGATCCTGGCAGATGATGTTTCTGAATATTTGTGAAAGCACAGCACTTGATTGTATGCTGGCTTAAATTGAGGCATTCTGCAATCTCAGATATGTGTAATTAGGGTGCCTTAGAAACCTAACAAGGCTACTGTGGTCTCCAAAGCTGAGTGGAGTGCTCTGATGGCAAAAACTGAGAAGTTCACCGCAGACATAGAATTCTTGCTTTTTTTCTATGAACTGATGTTCCACATCAGAGGAAAAGGCTACTTCATAGGAACATTAAAATCACGCACAGTAGTAACAGGTTGAATTATCTGTGACTTCTGTGGTTTGAGACGACTGGTATGGCTCAGGAAACTAATAATGCAGTTCAACAAACTTTTTCACCCTTGATCTGACAGAGCATCTTGTTCTCTAGCACTGGTGTGAGATTCAAATCCAACAGTGCTGCATATCTTAACCTGTGACATCCTAGGACATATTTCATGATTCTTCTACATGTGTTGGTATTTAACATTGATTAAGCAACACCAGCTTTTAGACCATAGAGATATAGACAGATTGGAATTATGTAGCTGAAAAAAGGGTCAATCCAAGAAAGTCAGCATGTTCATCAATTTTTACATGAAAGAGAAGCCTTCAGATAAAGCTCCTAGTTTGTTCTCATCTTACATTTGAAAAGGAACCTCTTATACACATAGTTTTTAAAAAGATTTTGGTTAACAGAATTAATAATGGCCAATCAGAATCACCTGAGTTACAAAAATAAACAGAAGTCATATTAAAAACCCTTAATCTGTAAGAACTTTCAAAATTTGGAGGTCACTTCCTTTTACGAAACCAAAATATTTAATATCTGAAGTAGCAACACAACAGTTTAGCTGTTGAAATCTAAAGTTTTGCACAGTAGAGATGCCACTTTGTTTTTACTGAAGACAGAGGTTCATTATAGGTTTTATTATGGAGAGCAGAAATAAGGTGTAGAGCCTTACCTTTGCTCTCAACTCACCCTAGCCTGTGTTTATGTATCAGATAAACAAAGTAGGAAAATCTGACCAAAGACACAGGCCAAAAATATTGGGTCACTTTCCAATTCTAGCAATAAAAATCTGTGGAGAAAAATTCCTGGAGGGAGTTGTAGATAGATGATTTGGACACTGCATAATCACTACTGCTTTATTTCCTACTTTCTGTTTGTAATTACTACCAGTTATGAATATTTAATATGAGCTTGTTTTGCGCTTTTCCTTTTATCTTGCTACTTTCATCATCTTTCACAACATCTGAGAGATCAATGTAAGGCAATGGGATGGTTGGGGAATGTACCATATCGTTACCATATCACAGCAAACATAAATAATTGGGAGGACAGATCCACAGCTGGTGCCTGTGAACAGAGCTGACCCAATTTTGGTAGAAGCTGTCCAGTTACAGGCTGTCATGCAGAGACCTCTTGGCACAGAGATTTCAGTAACATAAACTGAAGAGTGCCAGGCTTCTCTGCTGGAGTGCTTTGTCTCCTTTTCTGCCAAGTAGACACTGGAGCCTGGTTTGTCTCTTTCCAAGTGGATGCCTCATCATCAGAGAGAGTCCTGCCTGTCTGGTGCATGGCTTTTTGTCTGGCACTAACTATAAAGCTGTGAAACAAGCCAGGGATAGTAGAGAAGGGCTCTGCTCTTTCTCCTCTGGTTGTCTTTTGTGATAAATAATTGATCTTGCTACAAATGTTAGCCTGTAAATCCCAATAGGAAGGAAGCACCCCTGCTAGCCCAGGAAAAAATTCTGAAATTACATGGGGGCAGGATCAAAATTCAAGTCACATCCTTTCCATTGGTGCTTCCTTATACTTATCTTGGTTAACTGCAGAGGGTTTCTCTTTCAGGGTGTGAGTTTTTTTCCCCCACATTATTGAGCTACCACAGTTAATACAGATTTTCATCTTCCCAGCCTTCCTAATGCATTTCCTATGCTACATACAGAGCACAGTGTGTAGATGATGGAGGGGTGTAAAATGTGGCATTGTAGTGCTGTGCCCAGCTTCCTCGTCTAGATCCAGCTCAAGAAGCCTTGCAGTGCTTAAAGGCCAAAGAAAACAGGTAATCTGGCTTTCTGAGAAGTGTAAGGCCATGCAGGCTGGTCACCAACACCGTGGCACTTGGGCATGTTGCAGATTATCATCTTAATGGCTGCTATTTGCTGCTTTTACACTGCTGTTTGTGTATGCTCAGAGATTTATGCTAATAAGAAAGTGAAACTAGAAGATGTCACATTGAACCCTTTATGTATTTGCTTACTTTTTCTTTTAGTGTGAAAAAGATGTCAATAAAATTTCATTTGTTTTAGAACCAGCTAAGCATTATTCACCACTAAGACGTAACTAAGGTCCAGAAACTCAGCAGTAACTCATTTTAGACCAAAGGGAAGCTGTTGAGAGCTTGTCAGGTCCCTCTAGATTACAAGGGAAGCAAGCAAGTTTGTATTGTACAGATTTCCCAGGAGGACACAATTAAAAATCATCCTGTTCAGGAACTACTTTGTATGCTTTTGTTTTTAATAAAGCCCTTTGAGACCAGCAGTGGTGTAGTATTCATACTGCTTTTGGTCTGTGTATGGTCTTCATGCTGCTCGTTGTCAGTCTACTACACTTTCTTGTCAACAGTTTACTGTTTAATGAGAAACTCAGAATTAGATGGAAGGTCACTGGCTTCTTTACACAAATTCAGTACAAGCTCAGTTTCATTTATTTGATTGCCAGAAATGCAATTTCAGGTGATTGCTGCATTGTGGTGATATTAACATTCCTGTGAATGCATCATTTCTGCAGAACACAAGTTGAGTGTTTATAACTTACCCTGGTTCACACTGTGGCATTCACCCCTCCCTGAGGATGGCAGAGCCATGACAAGCTTCACTGGCCTCACCCATGAGTGCCTTTGGTACACAGTGTCACTGACATTGATGCCAGGTACACTGCCACATCACCTGAGCCATGCCTGTGGGAGAGCTCACAGGCAACAGCAAGGTACATTTCCACCTCTTGTGTCATTCAGAGGAACTTGCTGTGGATGGAACCATCAGCTGGGACAGGACTCTGGTGAAATTTGGGTTCAGCCCACCCCTGTAAACTCATGAAGCCAAAACCACAAAAATCCTCATGTCTTAAATCAATGCAGTTACTGGCAGGTTTGTTCTGGAAATCAAAAAGAAGGCAAATATGCTCAAAGAGCTGAGTTCTGTGCATTGTCGTCATGGCAATTTTACTTACGTAATTTCTACCCTTTGTTGTACACAGGTACCTCCCATCATTCTATATCACACAGTGAAATATAACCTACTTCATATGAAGTAATGAGAAGAGAGAATCATGTAAAATTAATGCTTTAATGATTGGACTTTGCTTTGCTTTGCTTTGCTTTGCTTATGTTTGGGGGAAAAGCATGTGTGGCAAGCTCTTTTGTATCCTCAATTACTGCTGCTCTAGGCTATTTCTGCTGTTGTAGCAGCTCCGATAAACCTACAGAAGAGAATCACTTTCTGTTGACAGCACATTTGCTGGTATTTCTGCAGCAGTTCAGTAATGTCTTTATTGTGTAATGTTGTATTTTAATAGTCAATTAAAATTCCCATTGAATTGACAAAATGGACTTAAGAACTTCTGAAGACTATTTGGCTAAAAGTACACATGAGACTGTTCTGATAATCACTGCTATGACACTATTCAAACTTACTCAAAAGCCTCACCTTATCACAATAGGAAAAGTACTGAGGCAAGAGAAAACATAAATACATTCCTTCATAAAGGAGTATTGTTATTCAGTTCAACTGTTGTTGAATTGAATCTCATTTCTCTGTCATGACTGTCTCCTCTCTTTTCCCTCCAACACCGCCAGCATCTCTTCTGCCTTTGTTCATGTTGACTCTTTCTCTTTTTTGTTGTTGCTGTTTTTTTCCTCTCGTTCTCATGTTCTCTACTAATAACAAATAGTGCAGTGCCTTTGAGATGAGGATAGGAAGGTGATGAATGGTCCAGTAGTCAGATTTCAGAGGTTTCACACAGGGTTTGTGTGAATTCTTCTTTTGTTTTGTTTTCTTTATGCCTTTCTTAACAAATATGTTTACAGCCTGCAGGTTAAAATGAATGAAAGTAGCAAAGAATACTTAGGATAAACTCTGTATGAGTAAGTACACCACTAACAGGCAGCAAGGCTTGCAACACGAGTCATTCCCACTCACCCATTGCTCACTTTTGCCATCCCCACAATGTTATCTTCAGTCCCATGATACTTGAAGGGTTTCTTAACACCTCACCTGCTGGAATTGTGCTTGAAGAACTATTCTTCCATTCAGCATTTCTCAGTTTTCCCAGTTTCATTAGAGGATATTTTGTTTTCCAGACACCATCAGTAGACATTCTTTTGGCATTTTAAAGATGATTTCCTCAGGACCTTACCCCATACAAAGAGGTAACAAGCTTATGTAATGTAGTGCACTGCCAGATGTGTTGTGGGATCGTGTTCATAATATTTAGCAACTCTTGCAATTGCTCCACAGAGGAAGCTTGTTTCAGCTTCCACAGTCAGACACTGCAAGCAAGGCAAATGACAAGACTTGGGAAAGCCATAAATAGGAAGCTCACAATTCAAGATACAAACAAATCCATAGGGTTACTGTTTGAGAGAATAGTAATAATTTTAGCCTTTTGGAAAGACAAGGACAAACAACATTTCAGTTTTCCTCATTCTATTGCCTCTGGCCTTTTGGTTCTCCACTGTAGTGTGCAAATAAAAGTGAATTGGCACTTTCACGTGTAGTTCTGTGACTCTACAGATGTGTTATTAATGTGGGGTTTTCAAGGCACAAAAGGACTTTGATTAAATCATATGAAAAAGTACAGCAGGCATCTGCTTGCAGGTCATTCCTCCTATTGTTTACTGCAGATGGTGAAGAATCATTTTGAACAAAGGTGAGCATTTGGAGAGCACACAAACAAGATTTTACAGGGAATAAAGTCTGGGACATTATTGGCCAGGGAGAGTGAAAGGGGTAGATTTTAAAAATTGCGAAAGTAGTAAAGCCCATGAAAATTGTCACAGAGTGAGGCAAGGGCTCGCTGGAGGCAAGTGTAGGGGTCAGTAGCAGAAGGACAACCAGCAATAACTAAAACCGGCATTTTTTATTTCAGCACTTCTTTGTACTTAAATCATTCATTCCACCTACTGAAGTATTTGCTTATTCTTCCCTGGTGGAACCTTCACAAAGGTCTGGTGCACAGTCTGGTTTCAGCTGTATGCATAGAGCAAGGAGAAAAGACTGATGCCACGTGGAGACCTGGTCCTTGTCTGCAGTGGCCTAGAGAGGCTGTGTGCTCCTGTGCAGCTCTTGGCTCTCCCACACAGAGGAGAACACTACAGCACACTTTTTACCTAGAAGCCTGAGCTCTCTGCCATGAAAAGCAAGGGTTCATGGAGAAATGGCATGCTTTTGTCCTGAAATGTAGCCGAGACAAGCACCCAGAGACTAGGGTAGCCTATTTCAGCATTCACTTCTCTTGTTTGCATATGTTACATCACAGTATTTAGTTCATGATGACATATTGGTTTTTTCAGACCTCTGCTTCATTCACTGCGCAAGGAGGGACTATACACTGAGAACAAACCAGCAATACACAGAAAAAATACGTTAATCTCTGTAGGGTGCCTGTCTTGCTTAGTAAAAATGGAAGTTATGTCAGTTAAGGCAGAAAAATGCAGAAAGAAAAAATTAAAGCACCTGAGACTTCAAAAGAGGATATAGCAATTTTAGTAGTTACTGCTCACCAGCTGTTCATTACTATGCTTTAGCTGGAGGTTTCTGCCTTCAGAACTGAGTTGTATTCACAGTTAACAGCTTAAAACAAGCCCAATGGCTTTGTGATGAAGCTGCCTCACTCTCTTGGTGAGGGCATTAAAACAAGGTAGCTGAGGATGTTGTAACAGCAAGGGAGGGCAACTTCTTAAATTGCTTCAGCTCTATCCCAAAGAAGACATACCTAGAGAATAAACTCTACCTTGGGTTTCTCTTGGCCTCTGCCACAGGCTTCCTGGTAATCATGGGCAGGTAATTAAAATTTTTTCACAGTTGTCCCCTAAATGCATTTTACTCCTGAGTCATTCCATTTGGCTAAGCAAAAGGAAATATTTGGGGCCTATTGGCAGAAACAGTGAACAACCCTCAACTGCAGTTGAAGGTCCTGGGTAGCCTCCCCCCAGGTATGCCAGGAGACAGGAGTCATGTTAAAGGCTTCTTGACTGACTGACTTTCAAGTTCACTGTTACATTTGGCAACTGAACACCTGTAGGTCAGCTCCCTGTCTTGTGGGGGGACACTAGCAATACTCTCATCTCACACAGGCATTGTTAAGATAAATTTTTTGAGCTTTAAAAAGAACTTCACTACAGAAAATCTTCATTTAAGGAAGCTGTCATTCCTATTAGAGGTAGAAAGTGAAATTCAGCCCATCTGTTGTGTACCGCTGTCCGATTTCAGCTTTTTCTCTCATACTTGTAAAATTCTTGACTGTGACAAAAAATATGGCAATTTTTTTTTAAGTTGCTCTTCAGAGCATGTGGCAAATGATTCTTGGATATCCTTTTCGCACTTTCAATGTGTGAGTGAAAGGGTGTATGAAGAGACTTGTCTGCCTTTTCTTTCCTTTTCTTTTTCTTCATTCGAGCGTGTAATGCCTTCTTTCCCAATATTACCCAGTGCCTTTCTGTGTGTGCCCTGTTGTCTGCATTGGTTAGCTTTACTCTGTCAACTCAAAGTAGTGTTGATTAGGATGCTGATATAGTTGCTAACAAGCTGTATCTAATGTGTTGATTTCAGTCCACCAGACAAGTTTTCTTGGTACTATTTAAGTTGATAGCATAATGAAATGCATGGTTGATTTATTTGTTGGAAATTTGCCTTACATCATCTCTAGATGTAAGAATTGTTTACATTCCCATGATCCAATCATCAAACAATGAACCAAGCGAGACCCACCAGCTCAGTTATCTTCTTGGGTGCTGCTTAATAGTGACACTGCATTTGTGATGAAGAAACAGCAGTTTGATATATCCTCTACTGATAGTGCCAGAAGAAAGATGGAAAATGTCCAAAACTCTCTCATTTTGAAAACACTGCTGAATTTCTTTGTGAATATATGAATATACATATCTTGCTTATGTGAGCAATGAGATTTTTTTTTTCCTCACTTGACTGTATTTTCTAATTGTGGTACATATTGGTTCAGAAAGTGATTAAAGCTTGCCTCACGTATCAAAGAGGGTGAGAGGTGGGAATTTCAGTTTTATGCGTATTAAAATTAGAAATTTATACTTTTTATCTATATTCTATTTTGCAAATAAGGGAGAAGTTGGAGAAAAGCATACACTCCATATTAAGCATGACTGAATTGTCACTAATGGAATTGTTCCAGAATTGAAGGATACTGCTTAGAAACATCAGGACACTGATTAGAAAACAGAGTAAGAAGTCACTAAAATCAAAAGGCCTGATTTCTTCAAGAATTGCAGCACCTTTTTTGTGAACAGAAACAAGAACAAACTAGGAAATATGCTTTTGTATGCAGTCACATGTGGAGGAACGGCTATACCCTTCTTTGTTTTAAGTGCCATTCTGTATCTTTTCTTCTGATGTTGGTGGGCAAACCACAGAGATACCTCAGGATCTGGGAAGGAAATGTTAGCCTCTCAGACCCCGCTGCCACCTTCCAACAAGCAGCCAAGGAGGCAGGTACCCACCAGAGCAGTGTCTGGTCTGGCCTTACCCCTGCCAGTGACTTCTTTTCAACCTTTGTCATTGCTCAGGAAGGACAATCATAACCAAAATTACAGAAGGACTTAGAAGGAAATAAGTTTGAAGGCAATGACGGATTCATGCATGGATGAATGGAGAAAGGCTTCCTCTTTTTCCTCCACTGCTGAGCTGTCAGTCAGGCAAAACAAATTAGAAAGTGAAAGTTATGGCCCATGTGAAGGCAAGAGAAAGCAGCACATTAGAAAAGCCCTCAACTGCAAACCCAGGTGAACTGGATGCAAATTTCACAATGTTATTATTGCTCAGTGAGGAGGATTTCTTGGGGAAAAAAGGCAATAAGCACAGAAATATCCTTGGGCAAGTATTAGTCTCTAGTGTGACCTGAGAAAACTCAGTTTTATTGTGAGCCATGTTAACAAGGAGCTGAGCCTACAAGACTTGTAATAGTAACAAAAAAGCAATTTATGCAAAATGGGGGCAATCCTCATCTCATAGTATCTAGAGAATATGCAGTTTTATAGGTGATTAATTTAAAAAGAAAAAAGGACAAAAGAAAAAAAGGTTGGCATAAGTTATTTAAAAGCTTTTTTAGTACGCTGTGACTGGGAAAGTATTAAGAAAACTAGAAAGGGTATGGCACTTGAGGAAAAGGCAAGGCATTGTGGGAATATGTTATGAAATAAAGCAGGATTCATTTATGTAATTATTACAGAGACACTGTAGTCATACAGTAGTTAAAAATTATGCCATGATTCCCCAAAATAAACCTGTCTTCATGAAGACAAGTTTTTATCTTTTCTTCTTGGTGCTTTTGCTGAAATCACAATAAATCTAAACATATAAAGAAATTAATAACTATTTCTAGAACGCTGTAACACTGTTCTGGGTTTGTAGTGTCTTGGGTTTGTTGTCTTTTTTTTAAATTCATAACATCTTCAAAATTATTTAATCTAGGCATTGCAAGCATAGCCATTCTGAACAGAATTGCATACTGCTACCTTTCTGAGTATAAATCAAAATTGAAAGACATATAGCTTTAGACTTTGGAAAGCAGTCAGTAATTCACACTGAGTGGTCCTTTCGATATGCATAGAAAGAAAACACAAAGTATTAAATCAGCATTTAATATCAGATTTCTTTAAGTGTATAAACTTAGCTACCTGACATCATTAATCAAATTTGGTATATTAGGTTATAAATATTTATATTTCTTTTTAAAGTAATAAACAGCCATGTTTGCTGTTACTACACAAAATATTAATTATGGTAGAGACTTTCAAATGAACTAAAGCAAAATGGACACCTGGGGTTAAATCAGCCTAGTTATGAAAGCTAGAAACAATAAAGGATTTTGAATGGATTTTAGAAAGTAGTCATGGGGAGTTCCACACCAATGTTTTTTTTTAAAAAAGGATGACCACATTCATACTGCCACTTCTGAGGTGATGAAAGTCTTTCATCACTTGCTGTTTATTTCAGTTTTTAAAATCCTTTATCCATTTTTTATGTTTCAGCAGAGGCACCAAAGGATTTTGGGCTTAGAGAATTTAAAAATTTCCTCTAATCAGGAGGAAACACCAATCACCACTATTACTTTGCTGTAGCCACAATATAGTCAGCAGACTCTTATAAACACTAAAATTAGAAAAGTTGACCTTTAGGTCTGAAATAAAACAGTATCTTTCAAACTTTTTATTAAGATCAGGCCTAATTGATACACACCGGTTATTGGTATGGGTCTCATCAACTCTAAATAATTTTCTTAGCTTTGGTTTCTCAGTCCCAGGGTCATGGAGTTACCTGTCCATGCCATTAGCCGGATCCCTAATCCAGGGCTGTGGCTGAGATTTTGCACCTACTCCCATATGCTTGGTGTTTCCTGGTGTTTCGCTTAAGCAAAAGTGGTATCAAGTGTGTGGTAAGAAGGGGAGAGGAAAAGGGTGTGAAAAAGACCTGCAGGTATCGAGGCAAAAGTCTGCTGCCCTCAGCTTCACATCAGGATGTGGAAGTAGCTTTGGCCCCTGTAAAAGTAGTGACTGGAGGATCATCTGCTATATTTCAGCACTGAGAATACAACTTCCATATTTTAACCAATCCCTCAGATTTACGCCTGATTAGCAAGATGTTCTTGATGATTAAATACTTTCAGAATATATATGTATTCAACTTTTCACCCAAATTTTATAGTTTGCAGAGAGAAAGTGGTAATTGGATAATGTTAGGAATGTTCCTTCAAAACACTGCTATAATGAATTAAATAGTAGCAGCTTTTTTAAAGCCTGCTCCTGTTTTAAAGGTGCTTTTTTTCATTCTAAAATATTTATTCCAGATTTCAGTTTTAGAACAAGAGCAAATTATTTCTGCAACTAAGTAGTTTATAGTTTCCTTTAATTTATTCCATCTCTGTCATTGTATTGTCCTTGAAACTATTTTCTGTCACTGTCAAACACGATAGCCTCAGGACAGAAATGAAAGTGAGATAATATATCTCTATGAGCTTTTCCGGTGAAATGTTTTTAAAAGTTTTCAAATGCAGCCATTTGGATTTAAGAAGAAGATGAAAGAACAATGAAACTAGGAGATTAAAGGAACAAAAGCAATTATTTTAAATGTTATTGTTCTAACATTCCAGTATTAATCTTTGAACACTGTTATAATTGTACCAAATGATTTATATAAGTAACAGAAAAATTATTTTATGTTGCTTCTTCTATTCCTCTGTGAAGAATATCTTCTATCAGTATCTTTTTTCATAATTAGGATTCCCAAAAATGTGTCACTGTGACATTTTTCTAAATATTATCTTTATAAGAGGCTTAAATTTAATGCTTCATAAGATTATCCAACCAATTCCTAAAAACATATAATGTGTTCATTTTCAGAAACCCATGTCAGTTCAATGTGTGCTGTTTTTCCATTTCAGAGATAACCTAAGTAAAACAAGAAAATCCAAAAAGTAAGACTTTTGTTGTTGTTATAGTGTGGGAGGAAAATTGAGGGGCAGAGATTAGAAGATTTATGCTCTTACTGTATTTTTTCAGTGTATATGTTATAGGATTTATCATTTGTTTCTCATATGTTAGCATTTTAAGAGATTATTTTTTAATTTTTTTTTTATTCTGTTTAACCACTATTACATTTTCTAGACTAGAATGCTTGTCATTTAAGCTTTGAATTTCCACAGACTGACATCCTTAGAGGTAGATTGACTGGCTGACTCAGGGAAGCCACGTCTTGCACTTCAGGAAATGTGATTCAGGCGTCCTTGCATTGGTCTAAGCATTGCAATGTTTTCCTTACACAAAATTACTCTTACATGTTTGTTTGTCTTTTTATTTTCTCCTTCCTTAGAACTAGCTACTTCATCAACACCTTGCAAACAAGCAAATGAGCATATTTTCTCCTTCAAAGAGACACAAAGAAGGACTGGTTCAATAAAGTCAGTGAGGATATTCAGAGGTTTTACTGTTTTAACTCACTTCAAGTTAGCCATGGCCTCTCTTCATCCCTGGTTTGATAACACTGCTGATGAGCCAGAAATTAATGAGTGATAAATGTTTCATAAAAGATTGGCACATTTTTGTGTACGAGCTGAGAGCACAAGTCCTCATCTCCACTCCTGGGACACAGCAGTCATTTTGTGCAAACAGGATGGAAGACCCCATTTATTCTGTTGGTCTTATCACAATACATTTTCCTCATCCAAATGAAAGTTTGCTATGCAGTGCTTCTCCTAAATTACCACTTCAGCCACTTAACAATTTCCCTACCAGTGATTACTATAACTACAGAACACGAACTCTGGTGGGTTTCAATCTTTTCCTGAAGAATACTGGTTGACTAATGTGAAACAGCAGAAAGCAGTTCAGCTCACCTGCTCTTCTACAGGACACACATGGAGGGATATTATATGAGTGTGTGTGCATGCATGTATGTATGTTCATCCCTTTAAAAACAAGGAAATTCCAGTGGTGCTCAAAATTTTTCAGTCATAGCTGGTTTACTTGCCTTACAGAAACAAATGGACACACAAACACCCACATCTATCTTTATATAATTACATGCATTTCCTTACTCACGTACAGACATTAATTTTTTAACATATTCACAAAAAAAAGATTTAAGTGCAAGTGCATACGTTTAAAATTGCAAATAATTGCCATATTAATAAAGTGATTGAAAAAACCTAAAATGTAGTCTTGAAAGGAACTACATGAAGTTTTACATTATGTAGGCATGCCTTTTTCAACATTTCTTTACTGTCAAAAGATTTTATGAATCATAAAATCATGGAATGGTTTGGGTTGGAAGGAACCTTAAACACTAACTAGTTCCAAGTGCTCTGCCATGAACAGGGGCACTGGCATGAATCATGAATATTTTCATACGAAAACCCCACACAGAAGGGTTTATGTCTGATACTGAATCACATGAAAATAAAATATTTCTCATAAAGGAACATGTAAATTCTAAGTAGTATTTCTTAAATGTTTTTCCTAGTTAAACGAGAAGTAGTTATATCAGCATTATTACTAAACATGCTTTAAAGAGAAAAGAAAATCAGGCAAAGAAGTCTTTTTGGAAGTGCCCAGTAAATGTGGATAGCTCAGCATCTGGGCATCCCGTGGGGAGATGCTCTCTTTTAGGGATACCGGTAACTTGTGCCTGACCTCAGCAGTGCTGAGGGTGCTTTGTGTCGCTGGGGGGAACAAGGGAGAGGGCACGAAACAGGAATGTGCCATAAGAGGTTTAGAAAGTGCCAGCAGATGGCATGCACGAGTCCTCAGCAGTATGGTTTGCATGGCGGGGGGAGGAGAGTTTTGAAACAACAAAACTTTCTTGAGTATCCCAGATGACTTACAGTGAACAGCTTTTGAACATGACTCTAAATATCAAGATTTCTGAAGAGGTTATGCTAGGTAAGGAAAAAGCAAAAGAACCACAAACTAATGAATATATTTAGGAAAGGATTTGTCTGAGTCATTAAAAAAATATATCTCTACAATACACAGAAGCTCAGTTCCTATTACAGATACAGATTAAGGATTCTATTTGTACACATTTTTTGATCTGCACACTTGTCTTTGCTGCATTTTTATAAAAACACATTAAAAACATCAGCATTGCAAAAAAGGTTTAAAAGGAACTTGTCTTCTGAAGGAGGTTTGTTTCATTGATGTTTGAGTTTGCACAGAAGAAGTAATAGAAACTGCATCTCTGATCACTGGAAAATGGATTCTTGTCAAAGGCACCAACTGTCCTGACAGTGTGATGTGATGTCTTGCTCTCTCTCACCGCCAGACTCAGCTACAGAAACAGCGTAATTATATGAGTAGCAACAGTTCCCCTTATCTAATATGAACACTTGCTACTGTTAACTACATTTCAATGTGTTAAAGAAGAAACAGAGAATTAAAACTTATGCTGAGTTTGTTGTGTCATTTAATCCAAGGGAGGTGGTTTTCCTATTGGGTTTGTGGTGGATTGGCTTGTTCATTTGGTTGTTGTTTTTTTTTTAATTCTACACATTTCAAAATGTGCCAGCCAGCCCAGGTGCAGGTGATGATGGCAGAGCCAGGAGATCCCACTGCCCAGGACATGCCTCCTGGCCTCCTCTGGGCACTCTTTGCTTCCCTGAAAGTGAAATTTCTGCCTGAATCCTTGAGCCACTGCCATTACCATGAGCTTTTGACTGTGGCATTTGAAAACTAATTTTTTCAAGTAAATTCAGCAGAAAATTCTCCATTTCTGTTTTTCATTGTCCCATAACTAGGTTTCCCAAGTGTAGACATTACCAGCAAATCAGTCCAAATATCCTCATGCTATTCATGAAGACAATCAACTAACAGTCCAAAATTCCTGATCTAAAGCTTATTAACATCAATGAAGGTTCTTCTAGAGAAAACTCTGAATGGTATATGAGGCAACCAGAATAATAATTCTATAGATTACCAAATCCATGAAACTGTATGGATATTCAAGTCACAAAAGTGAAGTAGTCATAATGATATTAATAATTAGTGAACTTTTGTTATTAAAATATGAATAGCTGGTTCAGTATGATTCCAGTTACTTCCAAAGCATCTCACATAATCACTGAAACAACAAAGACCTCTGGAGAAGACAAAAACAAAGTGTATTGGAGTTAGAGTAGGGGGAAGCGGAGAAAATACAGCTAAGAATGATGAATCAAAATTCGTTGTATATTGAACAACCTAATTACAGTGATTATGTTTTTTGTCATTGCAGAGTTGATGAATACTTTCTGGAGCAAATGGAAAATTCCATCCCACAGTCATTGTAGTTGTCTAATATTGCTGTATTGTTAGTATCTTAGAGGACCGTGATAGTATCAAATATAAACAGATTACTGTAGACAATCACCAGCCAAAAACAACAAAGAGGCCAGATTACATCTAGGCCTTTTGATCATCAAAGCTTTAATATGCTTTATAGGCTCTTTCATAAATTATGAATGTGAAATGGTTGTGGCAATAACATCAAGGCTTACATATTGTTGTGGTAATTATTTCAAAATTAAATATAGGTAAACATATTTAAAATTAATGTATTTATTATATATAATGCCCAACAAGCCAAACACGAAGAAATAGCTAGGGGGAGATTTATCATCCGTAGGTCACTTGTATCCTATTTGTAATGATTTCTTTCCTGCACTAAAGAGAAAAGCTAAAACAATTTCATAAAAGTGTCATCTAGTAAAAGATAACCCTTTCTTTGGAATTATTTCTAATTTGTTGCAGAACTTCAGAAGGAAATATGACAGCACAAGGATTTATTTTTCCCTTTTTGTTTCACACATGCTGATTTACATATTTTGCTGGTCTTGTTGAAATAGCATACCATTTTCTGTGAATTGAAGAGATTTCATTAGCAACAAGGATACCAACAGTTCAAATTAGAATACATAAAATTCCTTATTATTTCACATTATCACAAAATAGGCATCCTTGTCTCTATAAGTAAGTAAAAAGTATCAAGGTTTGAGCACTCATTTTATTATCTGTACTTGGACTTTTAAAGAAAAATAAGAAAATAGAGATCAATTTTTAATGCCCTGCCAAAGAAATTCAGGTGAAGGTTCAATGAAGTTAATCATCCTTTCCACAATAATGAGGAATTAATACTCAAATCATCTACATTTGATACACTTTATATTCACCAATGTCATTTAAATGTTAAAACTGCAAGAATTATGGGACCTCTCAAGCTAATATTGATCTAATGGCTTCAGCTCAATGACAGTGTCAATTACTTTATCTTTATATATATATGTGTGTATATATATATATATATATATATATAAAATATGAGAAGTACTCATGCTGTTAGAAACTGTGCAAGACAGATGGGTCATCCTTGCAAAATCAAAAAAAAAAAATTTCCACATTTCTTTTTGTTGTAACTGAATCAGGTTTTAATGCAAAACATTTACAGGCTTTTGTTATAGAAAATTAAGAAACAGCTTACCTGTGTAAACTTTAGACTATTTAAGAAAATTCATTTAAGTGTTATTTAAAAATCCACTATACTTTTTTTTTCTGTTTTTATGGTTGGAACCATTGTTCCCTTCCCAGTTGTTTCCTTTTTAGGATATTGTAACTTACCCATCACCGGCAGTCCAATGTCTGCATTGTTCCATTCAAGTTAACCCCCTGAAAATGCTTATGCTTGTTATTCCTTCTCTCTGTCCTTGCAGAAAAGTGAAAGAAACCTGGTATTCTGCTCACTGTTTGCGCTGTGTAATTTTATCTCTTCATTAAATACGTCCTTGCTGTTTTATGACAGGCCTTTGCCAAACAAGATCACCTTTGGGTATAGATCACATCTCAGTTTATCACAGGGTGGTGTTAGGGAATAGTCAGGCAGTGAGCCAATAAACTCACACAGAGCACTTCAGCTCCCTATATCTAAAGCTACACTATAAGACTCTCAATGAAACCTGAGTCAATGCAGCACAGGTAGAAGAGGTACCAAATGTCTGTCAGAGCACCCCACTACTGCACTGGAGGCATTTGTCTCTTGCTTTCTCAGCACCTTCCTGAACGTTCCACAAGGCGGGTCAGGTGTTGCTCAGAGAGTGCCCAGACTGTTATGGGTACCAGAAAAAAATCTGTAGAAGACCAGCTACAGAAAGCAGGGGTTTAATATCCAGATGTTCATTACAGCAGAGCAAAAACGTGTTGATTGACCCCAGGCTGTTCCCTCAGGGCCAAGAAAGTTCTCAACATTTTCTTATGAACACTCTGAGAGTAGTGTCTAAAACAAGTCCTCTGGGCTGTAGCTGTTTTAAATTGAATACACATTTAGTAGTAAAATACTTGTAATAGTAATGTCAAGCCTGAACCAAAGGACAGTTCAACAGGAATTTTTTTCCACAGACCCAAATTGAATCTCAATCTTTCTCAACAAAAATCAGAACAGAAACAGAAATGTTGCCTTATTGGGGTGTGACAACTTTTTCACTGTGAAGGTCTGAAGACTTTTCCATTGTAGGAGTGATTGGTGCAGCAGAGATGCGCCTCCATAACTCTGTGATGCTCTGGAAGATCTGCAGGAATTTCTCACAGTGGTTCACAGAGTACCCCAGCTATTACTCCCAGTGGCCCTTTATATCAATTTCTGGCTTCTTCTGTTGAGTTTCAGTGTGCCCTGGGAGTGACTCCAGAGCTGATTTGTCTGCACCTTGGCTAAAACTTCTTCCTTCATGCCTGTCATTTGGCACCTTCTGGTTTAAAATGTTGTAATTTTTTATGATAACCACTGAAGGATAACACTCAGCCTGTCTTCACACCCTGGAAAATGATGATTGAAAAGAAACCACACATCAGAGTCTCTGAGATATTTATGGACATTTAAAGATGTTATGCATGGAAATGTGGGCCCCTCTTGAGGTAAGGGGCTGTGCTGTCCCTTCCATCTCATGTGTGGGAACATGCAGGATCTGTCTGACAACAGGATGAAAGAAGGCAGCTGGTCCTTTTTGCCTGTTCACTGGCAATATGGGGGACATATGGAACTGGCTTTGTATTTCTGCTGTCACTGACTTTCCTGTACACAGATGTGCATATTTCTTTTAAAACCCCACAGCTCTTGTCTCCCAGTGATGCATTACCCTCTATTTTATCAGTACAGGGAAGAACAATTCTAAACAAAATGAAAATGCCAAGGCACTGAGAAATGTCACAAACATGAGACCTTTCTCTATAGGACACGTTCTAAAATTTTTTCCCAAAACGTACCAGGGCAACAAGAATAGAAAATGCCTCAAAAAATACAGTAAAGCAGAGCATACACATGATGACACCTTTAAAAGGACAACTTAGCTACTTAAATACTGAAGTCCTTAAAATCTCAGCTAATAAGTATTGCTGCAAGTATCCAATTCTGTGTATTCCTACTAAGACCCATGTCAATACCTTCTACTGCCAATTGCTAGTCAACCAGACAAGTTGTCTCTCACCTTCCCCTCTCCCCCTGTATAGGTTAGGAGAAAACAAGCATTACTGCAGCTGGTCATTGCTTCCAGTCTTCTAACGACCTTCTAGTCCCTTTGAAAGACAGCTGCTGCATATGTCCCAATATTATGTTGAGATTCATAATTATGTCTTACTATTGGAAAAAAAATCACAAGTAAATATGTTAAATGCTGAATGAATTTAACGTGTCGTATACAGCACTACAAAAATTGTCTCCTGGGAGATTCCCCTATGAAAAAACTATCCTGAGAGATGTGATACAACAGTAAGAATTACTGGAGAAACTTAACAGCTCTTAGACAGCAGATTAAGAGTTAAGTCTTCATTAAGGACTGAGGGATCCTGCCTATATTGAAAAATGTCCTTGTAACCTTGAAAAAAATAATATCATTGTAATCACTGCAGGTGAGGGAATGGACTTGCTTGGACATAAACTTTTCTCTAGCTAATGACTCAAATGATAACTTGTAGGTTTGCTGATGACTGGCAAGAACTTGCCCTGAAATGAGGGAGTAGGGTACAATTAATAAATTATTTGGTCCTGTCCTCCATTGGTATGTTAGGCCATACAGCAAGGATCAGTTTTCTTTAATCTAATTAAGGAAGGATTAAATGAGTTTCTTTTCTCTCTAGTACGCTACAGAAGTCACTGTTTTAAAGCAAACATTTCATAATATTAATTTATTTACTCATTAGGTTGTGAGTAAGAGGAGCTGTTGTGCTGGAGTTCATAGTGAGAAGTGCCTCCTGAAAGCAATGTCTCAGGTACTGCATGGTAGCTACTCTGTGCACCAGGAATTCAGCAGCAAAGTCATCATTAGTCTTAAAAATTACTGTAAGAGAGTTTCATGCTTCTCAGAACCCAGGTTCTAGAGAATAACTGATAATCCAATACAATCCAAAGGGGGTTGTTCATCTGTAATATAAAACCCAAAGAAATTGCTGCTACCTTCAGTTACTAAGAAATGTAGGCTTGACAAAATGACAAAAGAGAGGATGCTGTGATCAACAAAGACAACCTACATACTCATTTTGATTTTTTTTTCATGCAGACAAAACCAAAACAGTGAAGGAAAGGGTGGAAATAATGATTCGTAATTCTAGTGATCATGGTGCCATATCTTTCACCTATAAAATTAAGTCACATATATTTGTTTCTTCCTTACAAATAACTCAGACCCCATTGCAAACAAAGTATTTTTCATGGCAGACCAGCAATCTTACTTTCTGCAAGCACATGTAATTTAGTATCTCCTCAGTTAAATTTTTTTTAGACAAGTGAGTAATACATGAGGTATTTAAAGTGCAGCAAGTGCTACCAAATCTGTAGTGATAGTCTGTGACAGTGATAGTGTCTTCTACCAAGTCTGTGATAGTGTCTTCTATAAGACATTATCCAAAATACTGCCTTAATCTGTGGAATATATATTTATGTTCTTTTATTGTGCTGTTTTGCTTACAATGTCTTAGTGGAAATAGGACACAAATCCATCTCTGACATTACCTGTTTAATGAGTTTATGATCTAGACACACTCAGAAATGGATTTATTATCCTGTGATGCTTTTTTAATCTATTTTCCTTAAGTGAAGCCTCATACATGGGTAGCAAGGGTCTCTCACTTCAGCTTCTTTATAGAAAGTGTGGGTGAGTCTTTTGAAGAGTAACACTAAGTGCAAAGTTGCTGGCCAGATGTGTGTCATGCATGCCATTTCCCACGGAAGGGTGTGGGTGCTCAGTCAAAACTTAATACAGTTCACCTCCTTTTGCAGCAATTTTTTCCCCTTACCATTATATTAGTCCTGAAAAATCTTGTCTAGCCAGCCTCATTTTCACTGTTTTTATTTCAAAATTCTGCCCAACCTTCATTTGCATTTGCCATATCCTACCTAATACCTTGTGTGTGCCTTGCCACAGACTGACCCTTCTTTCAGATCTTGCTTTTCCAGTGGAGATGTTACAGTGTTCCAGACTGGGATTTTTGTTAGTTCTTGTGCCAAACAATGCTGAGAATTTACTGCTTCACTGATGGTCTCTTTTTTACATGTATCTTGCACATTAGCTCACTAATTCATGGATATCAGAAACACATACATCAGCCCTGCAGGAAGTTTTGGGTTCTCCCAAACACTGTGTTGCCCTGCATCATTCTTCTCACACCACTAAGTGTATTGAATTTCTTTTATGCCTGAAAGCTGGTGTATTCCTTCTAGCTATATCAGCTGGTTCAAAAAAAAAATCTTACGCTCCCTAAAAGCCTCCTCTAGTCTTTAATCAGCAATGCTAACTATGCCAGGGATTGTTTGGATAAACCTTTTAAATGCAAAAGCTTTGGGAAGACAAATGTGCCAAACTTATTTAAATAGGTCCCACATTTTTTACAGTTTACAAGTTGTGTGTCTTTCCCTGCCTCTGAGACTAGCATTTTTCTTCCTATTTTTAGTGAGACTTTTGGAGAAGGAAGACCCTTCAAAATGTCCATAATATTTTAACTTCTTCCTGTAGTCAGAATAATGAGTGCTGGAAGAGATAAATTCCAGCAGAAGTGATCATTTTTATCAGTGGTTCAATTTCATCTCTCCTACATACGTTGGATTTTGTTTTCCTGGCATTTTCTCACTCTCTCTTTTAATATCCCATTATCTTTATGAGGAATTCTATGGTTTTTTTCAATGTAATATATTAACTGCTGCAGAAAGAAAAGAAATCTATTCCGTTATATTACAAATTTCATCCCATTTCACTCTCAGGGAATGTAATTTTCATAACATTTCAACACTTCCAACCTACAAGTGTGCTAAGTGCATTTTGTTTGGGAGGTTTCTTATAGATTTATTTATTTTTTAGATTAAAAAAAAAAAAAAAAAAAAGAGAGAGAAGGAAATGCTGCTTCATGCAATATGGCCTGTGAAGCTGAACTGTTGTCATAGCTGGTATCTCATTTTAACTTTGCGGGTCTTGATGAAAAAGGATCTGAGTTCAGGCAGTTATTGAGCGTATGCTCCAGTGACTGCCAGATTGATGCTTCTGTCATACAAGAATGTGACAATAGTTGCTATGGGTTTCCTGATTCGGTTAATTAGATTTTTCCCTGTATAATTAGCACATCTTTAGACTGAACTTCAAACTATGTCACCAATTTATTTTAAAATTAGAGAAAGTGTTGGAGAGGATTTTATTCCTCTCATTTCTTGTGAATGTTTCTGCTAAAACCCACTAGGAATATCACAGAGCAAAATTGTTAAGAGGTCAGTATGTGATGTGGAAACGGGCTGTTTGACCTAGTTTTGGCTGTGGCTCAGACATCTGAGCTCACTGAAGAGCGGCTGTGAGGAGACTCTCTCTTTGTTTCATTTCTCAGGATTGAGGTGAAGCTAGGGGGAAAGAGCAGGGTAGCTTTGCAATTATATGAAACAGCTATTCAGCTCCAGAGGTCATAGCAGACACAAAAGTATTATCATAGCACAAGGAGGACTGGCTCACTGTACAGGGAGGGAAGGAGGAATGCAGCACTGCAGAGCAAAGAAAGGTACTTACACGGTATGAAACTTTCTAAGTCATCTAATTCATATGGGCAACCACAGGAGTTCAGAAGCCTTTGCTTTGTCCAGTAAAGTTTTTATCCTTTCATGGGCTCTTACAAAACTATTTTAAAACTATCAAAAGTTCAGTTTAAAGAAGCGCTGTTTCCATACTACACAATATGACACAGTTACGACAGGAATGCTGTTGGGAATATTTGGCTGAGGTGGCATAGTTCACTCCATAAATCCTCAAACCTTTATTTTTAATTATTTTTAACATAAGGTCTGTTGCTGCTTTAAGGTTAGACTATAACGTATGCAAAGAGAAATTTCTCATTTTGAGAGGCTTCTGAAAAACGTGTCAGCAGTTTGCATTAGCTGAAGCTCTGCTCTGTGCACTGCAGCAGCTCCTGAAAGACTTCTGATGATAGGCTACAGCACGCCAATACAGAATTGTTTAAAGCATATGGATAGATAGCATGAGGATACGTTTCAGTGCAGTAGAAAGGGGACAGTGTGAAGGGTTATAATGGGATTGTGACATCCCCATGCATGATATGAACCAAAACACTTCAAGGGTTGAAGCATCTTTCATGTGCTGGAGCATGTCTGGAGAGGGGCAATGAAGCTGGTGAAGGGTCTGGAGCACAAGTCTAATGAGGAGCAGCTGAGGGAATGAGGACTGTTCAGCCTGGAGAAGAGGAGGCTCAGGAGAGACATACCTTCCTGAAAAGAAGTTGTAGAGAGGTGGAGTCAGCCTCTCCTCCCAGGTAACTAGCAACAGGACAGAGGAAATGGCCTCAAGTTGCACCACGGAAGGTTTAAACTGGATATTAGAAACCATTATTTCACCAAAAGGGTAGGCAGTCATTGGAACAGGCTTTCTAAGGAAGTGGTGGAATCACCATCCCTGGAAATGTTGAAAAGTTGTGTGGATGTGGCACTTGGACATATGGCAGTGCTGGGTTAATGGTTGGACTCAACAGCCCTAGACGTTTTCCAGTGTAAACCATTTTACACACTTCTATGATCTTCAGTGCTCCCTCTGGCTCCATGGCATCCATGGGCTTGCTGGTGTCCCTGCAGCAGATGCTGTCTGCACTGTGCCACTTATTTAGCCTCCTCACACCCTCCTGCTTTCCCTGACTTTCCAAAAACATGGGGTATTGAGCATGACTTCTCCACCTTTATGGCAACAGAAGTTCAAGTAAGCAGCACTGAAGGTGGTGCTCTGTAACACACCATCAGTCCAGACTTTCCAGTGAGAAGTGACAGGGAGCTCTGCTTAAATGCAGATCTCACAAAAGAGGCCAGGTCATAAATCTTGCCTACACCTTTTTTTAATGTGAATTAACGTTCGTTACTGTTGGAACACAGCTTCCATACTGGAGCAAAAGGGATGACAATAAAGACAATATAGAACTTCCTGTCATTTCAAGACATCAGATTGTTTATAACCATTCCTTCTCTCTCAGAGAAAAAAGCATTAAAACCACTTTTGTAGCACAACTTTGTGCCACTACTGGCTGCTTTTATAAGCCCTACTGACTAAACTTTTATTAATCCAAAATTTTGACTTCAAAGAACAAACACTGGAACTAACAATGCTTATGTAAGCACAGATGGTCTTGAGAAAAAAAAAAATGACAAGAGATTTTGTGAAAAGCTGTCTTGGTTTTAAAGACAGGTGTCTGTAAGGAAGGCAGGAACCTCCCTTGGAATGGAAAATGCAACCCCCTTCCCTCCGGATTGCTATAACTTTGAAATTAAGGGGCTTTCAGGCAAAGATATGAGGAATAGGAATAACAGTTCTTTACTAATATATATATATATATATATATATATATATATATATGTATAAAACAAGGCAAACAAACAACAGTAACTATGGCAGTGATACNAACAAGCTCCACTCACAGTTGGAGGAAAAGCAGCAGAAGGCAGAAGCCTGCGGTGATGGTGAATTCTCTCCACGGTGATCGCAGCTTCCTTCCTCTCTGAATGCCAGAGCACAAGTGGCCTAGGGGCCCAGCCCAACCCCCTTTTCTCAGGTAAAGGGGCCAGCCCGCTGGGCTCCTCTCCGTGGCCAGGTCTAATGTCTCTTTTAAGTACCTTGGTAATTGCTCCCCTTCAGCAATGTGTGTGGAGAAAAAATTCTTTAAGAGAAAAAGAAAATAAAACCCCAGCAAAAGCAAAAGCTAAAAGAAGTTGACAGACTTAGGATGTCTTACTTCCCTTTAAGAAGCTGTTTTGCATGTGTGCTTTGAAACATACTGATATCTTCAATTCTCACGTTATTAATTTTGTTTCATTGCACATACTGCTCTGTAATGGGGAGAAACTTATATTAGTCCTTATTCCTATGAACTACAACTTCCAGTTATGTTCTTCTGCTATTTAGTTCCCAAGAATATCTTCAAAGTTTGATAACAATTTATATTGTCTGTCTATTAAGTCACTTTTATGGGATCCAACATAACCAACACCTGGTTATGTGCAGCCTGAAGACTACTTTAGGTGTCTGTGAAGACCATTTGATACCTGCCTTCTTTTATGGTTGACCTTGAAGTGGAGTTCAGTTTGGTAATTTATGGCAAACAACATCCAGGAAGACCCATTTGCAAGATTCACTGTCACTTAGTGCTAAACGATCGCTCCTGACTCTGAAGACAATCTGAGTCCCTGACAGGGCAATCCCATAAAAAATATTGCTTGGCCACCCAGGTGTCTTTTCCAATTATCTGGAGTAGAAATTAATACTTTTAAAAGCTGCTAGTTTTTGAAAGGTTATTCCAATTTATTCCAGTAGTTTCTTTTACACATTATGATAAATTGGTTTATTACACCGTTATTTTCAATGTCAGCTTTTTAGAAGATTGAATCATAATGTTGAAACATTAGAGTGAATGGCAAACATATTATTTTACAGCTGAGTAATATATTCCCTCTAAAAAAATAGTGCTCTGTTTTTAATAACAGGTAATTTTAAGATTGTATTGCTTAATGCTGTTTCTCCACAATATTTATTTCTGTGTAGGAAGGACTGAAGAGCTTTCTTTCCAGTTGTCAGTGATAGCTTGGACAGGACACAAAATATATGGAAGTACAATAATCCAAATTGCAAGCTATGCTTTTAAGTATAAGAATTCATGATTTCTCAGTATCACTTTAATATATAGAGCAGCTCCAGGGAGAATAAATGGTTAGGCTCACTTTAGTGGGCTTCTAAATTTAGAAGCAAGTTTTTTTAATGTCATGTTTTCTTCTTTGATTTTTTTTTCCTTTCGGTGATAATCTCTGGGTGCTATTTTTGTTCCCCAAATCCTCTCCAACGGATCTATAAAAGGACTGTAATTAGCATTTTAATGGGAATAGTTGAATCTCACTGTTTCCCTACAGCGAGCATATTCCTATTTATGTAGAGCTCAGCAATACTCAAAGACATAAGAAATTCATCGTTTCTTTTTTTCTCTTTTTTTTTTCTTTTTTTTTGTTTTGGAAGCTGGGAGAGGAGGAGACAGGGTGGGGGAGGAGAAGAAACAAAGCTAAAACTCTCATCCTTTTCAATACTGTATCTGCTTGTAGAACAGTTTCTTTTTCCAGCATGAATTACAAATTTTTTGGCTCTCTGTCATCAGTTCTGCAGGTGGCTGAATACTTTGAACTCCTATTGACTTCTTTCACGGCACAATAAAGTTTCCATCCTGAGGTGCACAGCAATGCCCCATGTATTTTTTAATTGGAGCAATTATCTCAGAATGGTTCAGTGCAAAGTACTATTTCAAAAAGACAATTTCCTGTAGGTAAATGGTGTCAATTTCAAAAGTAGTAGGTTACTGCTAATGAGTGTCTGACACTATTTTTCAAGCAGGCACATGTACAGATAAAGATTTGGATCTCAGCCCAAATGTTTAGAGAGTAAGACACCTACAGCTCAAATAGTCAGATAATGGCATCAAAAATAAACTTCCCTTAAACCCAGAACTTCTTCCCCTTCACCACCAGAAACTTCTGCTGGCTGTGAGAAGGGCAACCTACCTTATAACCTGAGCACCTCAGATACTGCATTCTCTATTTCCATAGGCTGATTTGCATGGCATTGTGAAGGGTAAAGCCCTGATGAATTTATCTTTCATGTAATGTGGAGAAATAATTTAAGTCTATAATATGTAATGTTTGGATTCTTGCATCACATGATAGCCACAGGTCCAATATAAGAAATAGTTTACCAATGGAATGGTTTTATGGGTAAGAAGCAGGTACTATTGCAGCAGAACAGGCACAGCTCCTGTTGTAGCTGGGACAAGTTGGTGTCACAGTTTCTGTGAAATTGTGGATCCCATGTGCCCCATAAGGAGGTGCGTGCCCCAGCTTCATCCAGAGCCCTCCGCAGGACTCCGGGGTGTGCTGCCCTCTTCATCCCCACAAGATTCACATGCAGCCTTTGTGAATACTCTCAGGAGGCTGCTGAACAGTGCTGAGCTGTGTCTGCACTTCAAGATTCCTGGTTTTAGCAGGCCACAAATCAGTAAATCTATGGCTATGTTGACTAGTCTGTTCATTGTTAAAAGTAAATGCTTTCTGACTATTCCCTAGAAATGCTGGTGGGCATGGGTTAGAAAAGAGGTTTTTTCCCAGTCCTATCAATATTTTTCTCCCTTTATCATATTAATATCAATGAAAAAGGTAATATACCTGAAATTCAAATCCACGGAGGAGTGATTTCCAGATATTTGTAGTTAAATAACCAATAATAAATAACAGTATATAGATAGCAGCTTCTTGTTTTCCTGAATAACGAGATTTATCTCCCCTCTAGATAAATATTGAAGGTGCCTTTAAATTGGTCAGAATTACTCTTTCTTGTCAATAAATCTTGATATTTCCCTCCACAGAGATCAATACCTGTTTAATATATCAGATTATTGAATGAGATTAATAAATGTAGCTCTGCATGAAGGCTCTTATAAATGGTGAACAGTCCAAGTTTAGGAGGCTTCACAAGACACTATATGGACTATTTCAGTTGAATGTTAAGAAACTGCTGAACTGTGCATTAAATAAATTACTATATTGCTCAGAGAGTTACAGTAGGGTCTATTAAGTACTTATTTAAAGACTTGGCAACAGTGAGCAACAATAAATAATTCAAGTAGCACCTCTAATCTTGTTTTCTTTCCCCTTAATTGGTTTTACAGCATTGTTTTGACATTTACCCTTGAATTTAAAAAAAAAAATACTCAGAAAGAAGAAAATGCATGCTGTGCACTAATCCAGCTGTCAATTGAGTACTTACATATTGATGCATCAGAACAGCACAGAAGCTCCACTCTGTCTTCAGAGCTGGCAAAGCCCATTGTTGGTGTGCAGTAGTATGGACTTCTGGGCTTGCAGAAAAACTGAGTTTAAGAACTGTTTGTCTGTACAAATGCGAATGTATAAACATAAAATTATTTTTAAAATATAGAGATATTGCATCACCATCTCAGTGAGACTCCAGATACATAAGAAACCATGTCTGGTCTATCACCCAGGGAGGCATCTAAATGCCAAAAATTTGCCAAGAAGGGCAGATGGGTCCAGAAGAGCTCAACAGCTGGAAAACTCTAAAAGTAAAGGACAGCCAACACTTGCTGTTTGGGTTTTCCCAGCCTATTGGGAGCCCTGGAGTGATTCTAGCCTTCAGGTTTTGAATTCAAAAGGACTGTGTCAGGTCATATTTCAACTCAGCTTTTACAGCTGGAGAAATTGTTGTTGGTTTTGGTTTTAATTAAGTTTACAGAACGTAGGACATAGTTTGTTTTTTAAAACCTTTTATCTAAAATATTTTGTATTGACTGGCTATTTTATTCAAAATTATTAAGTTTATAGACAGGATTTATTTTTTTTTTCTGAAGAGAAAAAGGAATAGGGAAATAAAAGCCACATATTTTCATTTTCATGGGTTTTAATTTTGCTATATAATTTTCTTTGAGAATATATAAGTTTGTACGTGTGGGTGCAGGTAAATAAAAGCATACATAGACATGAGAAATGAGATTATACTGTCCTTTTTTGAGCAGTGTATGAATATATTCAAAGAATACATTTAGTGAACCCCAAATTGGTAAAAATATGGCACATACTGCATTTAGATATCATATTGACACCTCTTGGAACTTCAGATGGAAGTATTAACACTTTTGTCATGTACATATCACCTCCATGCATATTCATATTGAGACTTCTATGCATAGTAAATAATTTTTTTCTGTAACAGACACAGTATGGTTTTGTATGTGCACCCACTGTTTAAAACATTACATTTTCCAACACATTCTTCTCTTTCTTTTCTTCTAAAAAATAAAGAGATTTTTTTGAAAACATCTTTCTTACTGTGTACTAAAATACAAAAGTTCAAAACAAAGCAACCATTAATCAATGTAAAACTGAAGAATATATTTTTATTTCTCGAAGAAATGTAGAAATACTCTTCTCACTTATCCCAGCCTTCCTTTTACAGGATGTAATAAAAAAAAAACAAAATAGTTTCCCTTGTACTTGGACCATCAAGGTGTTCCCAGAGTGGAGAAACACCGCCATACCTCCCTATAAAGACATTCTACTGAGTGGTGGAAGACTGCAGTAAAGTCAATAAAATCCCTTCTGACAGTAATGAATTTCCTCTCTTCATTGTGATATTTGGTTGAGGTGACTTGTATTGACACCTCCCCAGTAAGTCCAGACAATAAAGGTAAAACCCACTGCTCTTATTTCCCATTCAATTTCCTGCATTTGTCTATAATAAACATGCTTGTGAAGGTTAATGTTAATTCATTCACCTATATTAGTCATAGTTAATATTTGACTAACCATGAAACATGAAACAAATCTAATTAGCTTCATCTTTGTTTTCAGCCAGGTTACTAACCATTCAGTGTTAGGATAAAGTAGCTTTTCTATACCATATTTAGCTGTTCTCAAGCAAAGACTGCATTGCTAGCTCTGCTAATAGCCTGTGAAGTGGACTGGGTTAAGTCACTTCAGTCCCCTTACTCCATTCCCACGTCAAGAACAAGAGACATTTAGCATTAAGTCCTTAGAGCTTGTTGTGAGCTCAGGGAACAAAACTCCTTTACATGGTTAATATTTGCTTTGTAATAGTGTAATGGTCCCCCTGGAGGTCTGACCTCTCTTGGAACTGGCTGAAGAAGAACTGGGAGTCAAGCCTGAATTGGTCAGTTACCCATTAAAATCTGTCTGCAGAGAAAGGCAACCTTCCACGATTGGCAGGTGTGAGCTATGTGAAAATGATGCCACAGGCTGAGATGAACTGCCTTTGGAACATACCTGTTACTCTCCATTGGGAGAGCCCTTACAGCTTGCTTACATTTGAAACCTAGGGAAATAATAAAATATCTAAATATGTGTCCTTAATACATTTTGAGGTGCCCCAGAGTATTGCAACTCTGTAAGGTGGGAGTCCTCCATCATTCCTCTGTCAAAACTGTTAGCATCATGCATGTATCTCGAATTACCATAGATCATCTCAATTGGTATTAAATGCCTATGCTAGGTACCTGAATTGCTCTTCACATTTTTAGGGTACTGCAGTGGAAGGAATTGTTTCGTCTTCCCCACAAAGCATACAGTGAATCTCACACAGAAATGCAATGTTACAGCCCTTGGATATGAGATATCTTGAGAACATGCTTACATGTGCAGAGCAACATTTCCTGGAAATTAAAAATATTGTTCTTTCAAATAATAAATATTTTTATCAGACAATTTTATGTTTATCCATGCTAGTACATAATTGGTATTTAATTTGTCTTAGGTAAAAAACTTACCTGTGGTAGTGTGACTGAAGCAATAACTTTGTGAGTTACACTCTTAAAATAATTATTGTGGTCTGGTTTTATTTTCTTTCTTTTTTAAGGACATATTCTGTCTGCAGATACATGACCTGTTTCCTAAAAGAGCTCTTCTTTCTCTAAAAGTAAAGAAAATCAAATAATATTGATCTAATTGTGCGCTTACTAACGAGTGTCTCAGGAAAGCAAATAATTTGGGAAAAGGAGGTGACATGTTTGTAGTTTGGCCATATCTATTATCATCTTAATTTCATAAAACTATAGGCTGACCTTGAACTCGGCCGTGAATTTTAGAAGCTCAGATGAACAGTCATGCAAACAGATCAGCTCAAGAGAGCAAAAACAGCTGACCAGTCACTTAAATTCAAGAATAAGATCAATCATAAACTTAGAGATTTTGCATACAGTTTTAAAATAAATTCCCACAGTGGTCTCTCTTTGCAGCTGAATTCCAGGCACTCAATGGTTTGGGCAAGTGTCATTTCCTTTGAATTTGCATTTACCAATCTAACAAGTTTAGCTTTCACATCCTTAGCAAAACTTTGGATTGGAGGCTCATTCTCTCAGATGGCCTAATTCAGCTCCCATTAAAGTCAGTGAAAATACCCTGTTGGCTTAAGTGCAATCTGAGTTATATACTACACACAGAACAGCTGTGCAGGATCAGCTCAAAAGTGCATTTACTCCAGCATCCCATTTCTGACAAGAATAAATAAAGTGTGCTTATGGAAGAAGTCATGGAAACAGGGCAAATACAGAATGATACTTTAACTGGTACCCTTGCTACTCCCAGCAATTTGCATTTCAGAGACTTTGTGAGCTGTATGTTGTAATCACTTCACTGTGTTTAATAGCTTTTGATGGATTTTTCATTGAAAGTCTTCAATCTGCCTTTGAATCCACTTATACTTTTGACATTCACAAAGAGTTCCACAACTGAATTATGCCTTATTTGAAAAAGTGCCTCCTTTTGTTTATTTTAAACCTCCTAATGGTAATCTCATTTGGTTCCTCCTAGTGCATCCTGAAAAATAATGAATAATCAGTCTCTTGTTCAGTATCTCCATGCAATTCTTAATTTTATAGACTTAAATCATATTTTCCTTCTACCAATATTCCTTTTTCAACCTGAAGAGTTGCAGTTTGTGTAATTACCTCTCATGGGAAGGGCATTGTCCAGCTTCTTTGAAAAACTTGTAATTCTACTTGGTCCCATTTGAAGTGACACAACCAGAACTATTTACAGAATTTAGGATGTAGATACACTAGGAATACACACAGTGGCATGATGTTTCCTCTCTTATCCCTTTTCTACCATTTCTTTGTTATTTCAACTGACCTGAGCACTAAGATGATGCTGACATTTGGCACACAGCTATTTGCATCCATTTCTCTTGCTGGGCAAGAGCTGATTTTCATGACTATGCTTTGGTGTACACTACATGTGTAAGGTTGTTTCTAGCAACATGTATAAGCTTGCCTTTTTTGACACTGAATTTTGTCTGTCACCTCATTTTTCCTGTCATTTAGTACCAGGAAATACATAGAATTATAGAATGGTTTGGAAGAGACCTTAAAGATCACCTGGTTCCAGCACCCCTGCCTTGGGCAGGGACAGCTTCCACTAGACCAGCTCAATCAAAAATTCCTTCTGCAACTCTTCTTAATCAGAGGGTTTTTTGGAGTAACATGAAATTTTTGTGATACCAACAGTTTCACTCTTCAACCTCACAATTCAACACAGTTTCCAAGTCAGTTTTGTCTGTGTGTAAAGACAAGTCACAACAAAGTCTCCTCAGAGAGATTGATTGCTTGTTAAACCTCTTTTTTAGAAAGAACCAGAATTTTGATGTAGTCATTGAGCTGCAGTTTTACAGTGTTCTGGCTTCACACCTGTCTTTGATGGGTTTCTGTGTGAATCCCAAATCCTCAGTTTCCTTTCTCTGATAAATCCCCACCTGTTCCCTCAGCCCAGGCAGGTGATATCCTTCACATTATTAATTTGGGATTAAACCAGTGTTAATTTCTTTCAGTGGCAATTGTGAGCATTCAGGGGTGATGTCCTTCAGTCACTCCAGCCAGCCTTCTGCCAATCCTTCCAAGTGCCCACAGTCCCACCCTCCAGTGAAGCTGGGCTCTGTTCTCTGCACTGGCCATGAAAATTTTAATGCCTCTGAGAGCTCTATTAGTACTGCCAACAGAGGCGTTTGACACATTCTGAACGGGGTGGCACATTTTGGTGGTTCTGCAAAACTGTTTCTAGTAACCTATTTGAACAAAAATAGAAAAAGAGAGATGAAAAAACAACAGCAAGAGAGTTAGTGTACCATACACAATTCTTGGTGAAAAAGCACAGCTGAATTTGGGGCATCCCTGCGGGGATCTGTGACAACAACAAAACCCTTGAAGTTAAAACACTATCTAGCATGCTTTAATCAAAAGCCATGTGGACTTTTTGGATGCTCTCTTCCATCACTGCTGTGATTAACATCATCTGTTCTTTCTGGCAAGCAAATAAATAGATAACTAAAACATGGTCAGATACTCTTGCCTGAAATGTGACAAATATGCCTTTCCAGCAGACGAGAAACACCTCTTTCTCAGGGATCCACCAAAGTCAAAAACTTGTGAGGCATTTTTTAGTTTATTTGGCATGTGAAATTTGTGAGGTACTCTTCTTCAGTAAAAAGCTGTCCTGTGTGTGAGTATATCTCCTGAAGAAGAACAGATACCAGACACATCCGGCTATGTGAGTTATTTCTTAAAATAAAAGAAATCTGCTTTTTTAATCCCTTCCTTTCTGAAGACAAGGTGATTTACTTAAATATGCTGTCCATATTTGTCTGTCATGCTCTTATGCTTTCCTATTAATTTTTGAAACCCTTAACCAAACTTGACAGAAGGTAGAAGAGTCAGTGATACCTACAAAGAGAAAATAATTTGGGTATAGAAAGTGGGGTTTTTTTATTAGAATATTTGCTTCTACTATGTGGAAAGGTTGTGTGCCTGAATCAAAAAGGAAAGCATTAGCTTAGGCTTAAAATATCAAGGCTTGATTGAATTTTGTTACCTTCTTTAGAATGATACTTAGAGTGATATATTAAAAAAAAAAACAAAACAACAAATCAAACAAAAAACAACTATGAATGAGCAGAAAGAAATATTTAATTTTTTTTTCAAACAAATCTCTCTATATCTGGAGGTGAACATGGAAAGCACAATGTATACTGCATTGATTCAGTTTCTGTGAAATTTTTACGTCTAAAGAACGGCTTTTTGTCCCAGGTGTGTTGTACCATATCCTCTGGGTTAGTTTCTCCTTCTCTCCAACAAATTACAAGATTGTACTGTGTACTCCACCTTGTAGGTGCAAGCTGCAACATCTGCAAAAATAATGAAAGGAAAAATGTTTCAAGATGTTAAAACTGTAATGGAGCCTGCATTTAGGAGCAGCCTTTAATAAAGGCTTCCACATGTTTTTTTCGTGGTAGAATTACTGAGTTGCTAAGAACTGAAAATTATTTTTTCATGTAAATTTTCACGTAAAATATGAAACACAACTAACGTACTAGGTGCCAATGAAAAGAGCTGAAAGAGCTGTCATTTTCTTCATAGCATGAAGCATGATATGTGTGTGTGTTTAAAAAAATAATACTTTCTTTCAAGAGGCTTTCATATTTAAAAATTTGTACATTAGAATATCCTCCTCAAAAATACTGGTTGTTCACGTGTTCATTGTCATTTCAAAAAAAGAGGTCACAGTTCTCGTCCAGTTTGTTATCCAAGCTAGATCTCAGACATCAACTTTCCATGGAAGAAATGTTACCTAAAGGTTGTAGGTTATCAAATACTTTTTGCTGGCAATGAATTACATAGACCTCTAATTTAATCTACTTTGGCAATTTCTATGACCCCGTGTTTCTTCTAATCTCTTCAATGTACCATCATATCAATAGAAATCCTGAGTGGTGTCAAGAAAAGCAAATTTATATTTGCAGGATGTCTAGCTAACATAGAAACAATGAAAGGTGAGGGAAAAGGGTTTCTTATCTTAGGTGTGTCGACGTGCTACCCACAACGAGAGAGCACATTAACAGCATAGTTAACAATAGTTGCTTAATTACTCTGCTTTCACAGGTGTTTTTACAGGTGCTTTCACAGCAATCCTTCCAGATATCCTTTCAGATAACCTTCATTCTTATAAAAAGCTTTTTCTTGAAAGCAAATATTTGGATAATTTTCTTTCTCAGAAATCCTACATTGAGTGAAATGACTTTGCTCAATGCCATGAGGAATTAAAAAAAAAAAAAAAAAAAAAAAAAAAAGAAAAAAAGAGATTCATGCTAAGAGAAAGGACTTTGTGCCAAGGGTTGAAGTCATGAAAATACTCCTGTGTAAGTAAAATATGAACATAAACAGGAGGAATTTCCTCTGCAATGAGGGAAGGGACTCAGCTTTCTCTACCCATACAAGTACAAACGCCTATTAATATGTAGAGCATACATAAAATATAGTAGTAAAGGGGGGAAAGGAGATTTTAAGAGAAAATGCTAATCTAAAAAACCACTATTGACAGTTGTCAAGGTTATATTGTAGAGTAAAATTTGCTAAGAGCTTTCAGATTAAAATGTGGAGCTTAATATTTGAGATAATGGCAAATAATTAAAAAACAATTTTTTTTCAGTCAGGAAAAAGAAACCAATTTCTCTTCAATGCTTTCTCAACAGAATTTTTGAGTCTTCCATGTGATTGTTCTCTATATTTTCAAATCTTGTAGGTGGTCTGCATATTGGAGTTCATCCCCAAGATATCTGAAGTCATGCTAAAACCAAATTAATAGTTTGCACACCTATAATGATTTTTACCTTGAAAAAGCAGGTAGCCATTGCCACTTAAATAGACTTTAAAAATGGAATATATTTAGAGCAGAGATGTGTTTTACTAGCAAAAGAAACAATTATTTAATGTCCCCTCAAATGCAATCAGGAAGAGATGATGATGAGACAGTGCTCCTTTATTGCCTACCCCTTTGTGTCTGCAAGTCACCTTGCATGAGTTTGATAAAAGACTGCATGAAATAACTCCTAGACATATACTAGGAAACTGGCAACACAATTTATTTTCACTTTATGAGCATGCTAGCACTCAGTTCAGATCCTGTGCTCTGTATCTGAGCATACATATTTCTTCCATACTCACTTTTCCACTTACTCTCCTTGCTGGCTCCTATACTTCTGCGCATTTCTTTGTATCATAGCTTCCCCATGCTTTTTCCAATTTTATTCTATTTTGAGGCTCAGTTCAATGCTGGCTCTCATTTTCTGAAAAAGCTCAATTGTTTTGACTATGAAATTTCCATGCCCAAAACTGAGGCTGAGAAAGACACCAGAAAGAAATCTCAAGCCTGCTTATTCAAAATCTGGGAGAGTTTGAAGCCACAAAAAACATTTTCTGCCGTTAGGAAAAGTCAGGAAATTTTTGCTAGAGGCAGCAATTTCTACCTCACCTCTCTCTAAGTCCTTCCTTTCTAGTGAAGCAGAGGATGCGCCTAAAGAGGCGAGAAAGGAGAAGGATCCTGTTCAGGTGGTAAAATTATGCGTCCATTGGACAAAAGACCCAATAACAACCCATTCATTTAATTGCCTGAAATATGCCAGGATTTCCCTCAAAATCATCTCAGGCTTGTGATGCTAAATTATTTTTATTCATAGCAAGTTCAAAGGGAGCTAATGACTCTCAGCCCCTTCTACAAGTGAACATTATCAAACAAGCCGGCCAGGCAGAGATAGGACCAAAGGGAGAAATCCCTATAGACAAGAAGTCCAGCTCCCTGGAGATAAAAGGTTTGTCTCAGGGTTGGCACCCTGGAAAACAGCTGTCTGGGAAAGCTGAAAACTCCTTTGTAAGCACATTTGGCAATAGGCTGGCAGTAGAACTTGAGGTAGCTTTACCTTCGCCAGCAGTTGCCCCAGCTGGTAATGGCTGCTTTCAGGTCCTTTGGATCCTGCTGTACACTCCTCCAGCTCCCAAAACTGAAGAAGGGACAAAACCAATCCAGTCCCTTGTCCCCAACACCTTCTTGGACCACTTTCTTTGAAAACCCACACCAGCAGGCAGGTGGAGAATAGACCAGGTCCCTTGCCTGGAGCTGGGCAGTGTGTTTCCTCAGAAGACATCCCTGGTCTGTGCTAGAGCACCATCCCCTCATCCCCTTCCACAGCAAACAGCACAGCCACCTGCAACAGACCTCCTATGTGACACCTGGGGCAGTGCTCTGCAGGTTTGTGTGACACCGCATGGGACAGAGACACCAGGCTTCACTCTCGGGTGTCGTGAGTGAGAGCAATTCAACAGGTGTGACGTTTTGTGCCAATAATATTAGCTGGATTCATTTTTCTGATTAATTCAGACTTTTTTTTTCCTGGTAACTATCTGAAGGTAAGGTAATTTTTGTTCTGTCAAACACCAGATCACTTTCTTTGACAAAAAAAAAAACCCTCAAATGACATATTTTAGATTTACGTGTTTTCTATAAGCTGAAATTTTGAAAAATATTTAGAGGCTTAAATCCCCAAGTGATCTGTCTTATCCCTCCATTGTAAAAGGCAGTTTGAAACAGGGTTTCATATATTATTTAAAGCCTTGTAGATTTGTTATTTCCTGACGGCCATTCTAATTTCATGAAGCTGTTCTGTGTGCTAGAATTTTCTCAGCAAAACTGTCTTGAAGATTTAGGTTAAAAATTACAAATATATCATGAAAATACTAAAAATGTCACAAATTGGTTAAGGAAATTCAGAGAATTTTTGACTGTTAAGAGCAATGTGGAGCACTGGTGCAATAAAGCAGAGTAACTTTAATTTCCAGAGACTCCAAAAGTGGTTTTCACTGTGTTGGGTTACTAGCAATATTCTTAAAGGAGTGCTTTGTTTATCAATAGTTATTTTTAAAATCTTCCTTAGGTAGACTGGTAAAATGGTCCTTAAAATCACCACACGACCTCTTTTTGCAAGAAATCTAATAAGAAACATCACAATTATATTCCAGATTCTCATGACTGCAATTGCTTTTCTGTTAACAAAGAATCTTCGACCCTCTGGAAGAATGCCGTGGAAGTGGAGGAGGTTCCCCTTGGTCTCGCAGTGCCACAGCACTCTGTGGGAGGAGTCTCACACTTCACGGCTGCACCGAGGCAATCCCTGGCCATGTCTAGTGGCACATTGCATGAAACGATGCAGATAACCACAGCTACAGGTTGCTCTGTCCAGTGTTGTTTCTTGTCTGAGATTCTGGTCCAGTATATAGGGAATTTGTTTCATGGAAAGTCTCATGCTAGAGTCATTATAGGAGCTAGGCTTGGCTTGTGTGAAAGAAAAGAATATATCCTCCCTTTATAAGCAGGGCATCATAAACCCCAAGTAACAATTACAGAATTACCAGAGCCAGGGAAGGAATCTAGAAATCATGCTGCCTAATGTACTTCAACCTTAGGGTTAAAAATTTGTTAAAAATTTTTTAAAAATGCACAAAAACTTTATCTTGATGCAAGACAAGTGAAAGGAAATACCCCTCAGGCCACTGCTGGCCACAAGTGTCAACGTCTTGGAAAACCAGATGTGCAACCGGTGCTGCTACAATCCCCTCTGACATCAGCGAAATGCAGCCAAGGACTCCCTGCAGAGATCAGGGGTAGTCAGTGATGTAAAGGGGAGCTTCCCAGCACAAGATGCTGCAGCTGCTCACTATGCCAGTGCTCTTCCTTCCTTCAAAGACTTTCTTTCTGCTCTATATATAGAATAAATGCAGATGTCTGCTGTGAGGGGGTGGAAGGCACTGTGGAATAGCTGCTTTCCAAAGCTACAGAAGTTAAGACAACTGCAGTAATGCATTTGACTCATCCTGTACTTGGCACTGAGTCAGCATCTTAGAGCAAAGGAGGGATTGCATGCTGCAAGGTCATACACAACTAGTGAAAATCAGCCTTACAGGAATAAGAAGCACGAGCAGCTTATTTCAGTCACTTTAGTAAAATCATTATAGAAAATGGTTACCCAGGACTAAAGGGATTCTAAACACTGCTCCTTAACCAAATTGATGTCATGCAGCAGGAAGAGGCTGAAAGCTGGGATATGCCCCTCCACATTGTGCCTGACTCATGCTCTCACTGACATGACTTGCTTGAATGAAACAATCAATGCTGTCCTGTGGATGCCATCCAGAGCTTCACCAGACAGATCCATACTGGTGCTAATATCAGATGGTACCAGCTGCCTATGTGTTAATGTAGGAGAGAAAGGGATCTCTCACTGTTTGTTGCCATTGTGCTACTCTCAGTCTTGCCTTCGTGAGGATGTTACTGTGTGGATGGGAGAAGTCTTATGGCTTTCCTCCTTAATTCCTCCCAACCCTGCTGTGGAAGTGGACATTAGCTAGGCAAGGGTCAGATGGGGGCAGCCCGTTCCTGCTATGGACTGAATGGAAAGCAAGGACACAAATTTTGTTTGCGAACATCTTGGCTTTCTGTAAACAAGTTGTTGATTTTCATGAGTTGTAGCTCTTAGAATTTTTCTGCCTTTGGGACTGAGTTCGGTTTTTCCTGAAAGCTGGTCTCCCTCTTCAGCTGTTACCTGGGGAGGTGGGGCGAGGAGGAGTTGTAAAATTGCCATTAAAGGAAGATTAGTATGCATTTGCTTCCTTTTTTGCTCATATACATACCTGAACATTTATTTGTCTTGCTGCCATACATCAGAAGACGTTTTAAAAGGTCTGCCACTATTGAGGAATTCCATATACTAACCCCCAAGCTGATGTAGTAGCACACAACAGACATTCAACTTAGTTTTTATGCAAGGCGACTTCAGTTCCACAGAACAGTTTCACCAGCCTACATGGAGAATCAGGGCCTCAACATTATATTTAGAGTTTGCTGGAAATTTTTCAACTGAAAAGATTTTCAATATGAACCAGGAGCATTATTGATGAAAATGTGAATATAAACTACATTATGAACTGCCTCTTGATATGATCGTTTATTTGGTTTTGCTGGTACCTGTCCAGCTGGCTAGAGAAATATAATTGTCTCTCAGGTTTTCTTTCTACTTTTTTTTGTCAGTCTTCTGATGGAAAATGTTGAGGGGAAAAATGACAACAATGCGAAAAAAAGCAGCATTTTTCAAAATACTGTTTGTTTAGAAAAAATGTCCATTTCTCACTCTGTGGAATTTTAACAGCTCTAATTCTTATGTATACATGAAAGAAAGAGAAGAATTGCTCCACTAACTTGTCCCCTTAAGCAGAAAAGCTTGTCCATATGTCTTGCCTGCCCATGGCTGCTAGCCATTTTTCATCATATTTTGCCCATTTACATCCTTTCCCCACCCCCTCATAACCCATGCCATTTTCAGAACACTTGCAGGTGCTGTTTTTCCCTGGCGTTCCCTAGGCTGCTCCCGCACCGGGGTGACTGTTTAATGCAGCGTGTTGGCAGAGCTCCACGTGGAGCACTCGCCAAGATTTCCCCCCTCTCCCCCCTGGTGTATGAATGAGTGCAAAATAAACTCAGCAGAAATTTGCATTCAGGCTTACACGGACTGAGCACAGAGTTTTGATGGACTGACCAAACTTATCAGAAGTTTTCACTTTTCTTTCAGTCATGGGGAGAAGGGTTGTCACATCTTCAGTTTGCTCTCTATATGAGAAGAGCTGTGCACAGTTAATGAAAGTCACAGGACCAGCTCAACTGTGCTGTTAGGTCCAGAGCCTGAGAGATCATATATCACTGTAACCTACCTAACCTTCCCTGTACTAAATGACAAACTGCTGCAAATAGCCTTTGGGTCAGGTCTCGCATTCACTAAAATACTTGTCCTTCAGCTGAGGACTCTGTTGAGCTCATATATCACACAGCATCTTAAATCACACTGACTTGCATAAATGCTAAATACTAATTAAGATTGAAAAAATTACTAAAAGATAAAGTCCATGATACAGGTCAAACCAAGGCTTAATTATATTTAGAATTTATCTTTTTAGATGACCTTAGAAAGATAGAAGACTGCAATTTTCTATGTGTTTTTTAAATTGGTACTTCATGCTGCAAATCATATCACCCTGAGAAGCCATTCAGACTACAGCTCATGCTCAGCCAGAAAAGGATTTCCAGTTGGACACTTCAAGAGGCAGGATGTGGCAGCCTCGTTGAGCTCACAGGGGCTTGGCTGGTGCTAAGAAGCTTTTCAAATAGCTTGTCTTTACGTAGGACATGTCCACTGATTAATGGATCCTAACAAGCAGTTCTTAAAAGGTTTTATTTGAAAGATTTTATTTCACAGAGCATTGTTTGTTGGGAAAATGTTGTTATTTGAAACCTTTCAAGGAGTGATGTAAAAACACATTTTAGAATAAAGCAGGAACTATAACTGTTGGCTTTGTGCAGCCACACAATGAAGTTAGTAATCATTATTTAAGCACTTCTCCATGCATGCTAAATGCTTTCTGTGCAGTGTTTCTGCCCTGAGGAGCAAGCACACTAAGAGGAAACAGCTAAATAGTCAGCAGACACTGAAAAAAGAGAAAACGACAGACAATTTATATATCAAATCAGTCAATTCCTTGCAAGTACCATGGCAGCAGTGTTGGGGTTTTTTATGTGACAGAAGGCAGGAAGGTAGCAGATATGCTCAGGGAGGTCGGGCAGTGAATATAGAGCTTTTAGGTGATGGAGAAGCTGACAAACTGGCTGATTTGATGTGAATTGAATTGCACTGGGGTTTTCGGAACTGAGTGGCACGACTTTGTGTAGGGCACATGGTATAAATAATGAAAAAGAGAAGGAGACATCGTACTGAGTCATATGTTTTGAGATAAGATATGAGTTGCTGGCAGGGAGATGCAGGACCTATTCTGAGCACAGCTGCAGAGGAGACGACTCAGAAGAGAGAGGTGACAAGGGAGGGGAGAAGGAGATACAGTGCAGGAGGTCAGGAGGAGTCACACATGACAGGCACTTGTCTTCTGCATTTCAAAATATGATGTTAGCACAGTGGCCATATCTAATAATAACAGTATAAACAAGTTTGTTCCAGCCCTCCCTCCATTCCTAGAAATCGGACACAAAGGGTGGCATAGCACTACCTCGATTTACAGTCTGTCATTTTCCCTTTTGCACCCGGGCTGCTGTAAGTGTGTTATTTCTGCTGGCTTCTCACTCAGCAGCCCCCGATGCAGAGGTGTGATCCACTTCAGCAGCTGAGCTACAGCCTGTGCTCTGCTGCCTGCAGTTGTGGGTTAGTCCCTAGAAAACTGTTACCATCTGGTAGAATTTAGAGAAGGTCCAAAGCTGCTTTGAATTACACCCCAGCTGTGATTAATGTAGGAATGTAGTGGGAACTGAGCTTCTGTGAAAACTGCATGGCAGTGTTGTGCAAGGCAGGGAAGAAAAGAGCCAAGCATATTTGTTTCAAAAGTCACAATTTATCTGCAGCTTTTTAAATGACATTTTAAAAGAATTAAGACATAATTGTGATTGTTAGGTGTTTGATACATCTTCTGATTAGTCTTTGTTGAAATTATCTGTACTGCAGAATAATTATCTATACACAATTCCCTGCATTAGCATTATAACCTAATCACATCTCTATAGCTTTCTGTATGACTTTTTTAATTGGTTCTGTAATAGCCTCAGTGTAAAAAACAGTAACCTGAAGTGATTAGTCATTCATTATTTCCCCTGTCTCTGACTCAAAAGAAAAAAGATGAGCTAATCAAATCCATACCACTACACAGTCTTTTCCAGAAGTACACAGAAGTACCAGAAGCTGCTTTTAGGGGGCAGAAAATCAGTTCAATTCTTTCCCCAAATTACTGCACAAAGTTCGATGTGGAGTTCTTACAACATCTTCTTTGAAACCGCTCCGGGTTTATTCATGTCAGAGAGAGAGAATTCTTATAATCATGTGTAAGTCAAAGACTTATTTACAAAAAAGGAGAAACATATTCTTTTTATGTCCAGCAATATCTTATTGACAGAAAAATTTTCACTAGATTAATAAATATTAAACAGCAAAATACAATTCCAATCAAACGATACATATGAAACTACCATATGTAGAAGTTCTAACATGCAGTTAACTATCCTGGCTTACACTCTGGAATGAGATTAACTGGCACTGTATTATAAATACTAAAAGTGTTAGGGCTAAACAGCTAGTTCTGCATCTTGAGACAAAGAAGAGGTTGTATGTAAGGTGTATTGTTTCATATTCTTAATCTAATATACAATTCTATACATATATGTAATATGTAGTTATATGCTAAAAAGTATAAGTAGAACAAAAGTGTAAGAAAAGTATAACAAAAGTGAACAAAAAGTATAAGTGTACTATATAGCCTTATGACAATACTTCATCTTATACATGATTTCTGTAGGCTGTGACAATATTATTTTATGTTAAGCATTATTTAAAGGCACATGACCACTATTAGAAGATAATATTATTAAAGATATAGATGGTACAATATAATTTACTAGTGCATATGTAGCCAATGCACTCAGTACAACACATCTTTTCATGTTAATCACTGTACATAGCTAGAGAAAGCCCCTAGCTTGAACAGTTTGACTCTAATTAGATGAAATGGAGAAAGAACATATTTTAAGACGTGGAGCTGGGGCACAGATATTATTAATCACTTCCCTGTCAGCAAACAGTCATTAGGTGAAAGGGAAACTCACTTGGACATTCTGAGTCCTAATGAAGTATCTTGAATTCAGTGATCATCCTTCCCTGCTAATGTCCATCCTATTCTGTTATTCCCCTTTTTATCTTATTTTTTACTGCTCTGTACTTCTTTTTTTTCAGCCAGAGTATGTAATGGTCAAAGATAATACTGGTGCCAGAGGATAGAACTTGCATTAACAAGCTGATGATATCAGGTGCTGTTACCAATTTATTTGCTTAAAACTGTAGGTCTGGCAACAGAAAACTAAGAGGGAACTTATATTTCCCTGAGTCATCCTCAAAAGATGTAACAACAAGCTCAGGCCATCAAACTGACTGATGTTACATAGAGGCTAAAGTGCTGGTGCTCAGCACTGCCATGACCCCAGTGCTCTGCAGGTTTGTATTTTGTGGGAGACCTTCAAATGGTCTGCTCTATCTCCCATCCTGTGGTCTCTCGGGCGTGCACTGGAGAGCTACCCTTGAGCGCCAACACCAAGGAAGAAGATTTAAAGCACCACCACAAGCCTTCCACAGTCCTACCCAGCTCAATAACTGCCTACTGACATTGGATTTGCTTGGACTCAGCGTGGTCAGCCAGAATATCTAGTTAGGCCACAAAAACCATGATTTGCTAAAAAATATTGAAAAAAATTGGCTTTCTATCAGCTCTGAGCTTATCTTTTGGACAACATATCAATAATGTTTGCAAGCTGTTCCCCATGGCCATTAAAGCTGGTCAATTGGCTGCTGATACATTGAGTGGGGTGGGGTTTTTTTCATTCTGTTTCTCCTCTATAATTACATGGATCTAGGAAATTAAGATTTATAAAAAAATTAGTTACTGAATATGCGCTGTAAAAAGATGAAGGTGGGACAGAGAGAGAAAAATCAGCTCTTACTGAGACAAACAGCAATTTTATGCTTGTATGGACAGCAGGTGTAATTCAAATGGAGCTGAAACTTGAAGAACATTTTTTGTGCTAAATTTTTGAGAGAAGGACCTTATTTCCTGTCTATGTTTTATCCAAATACTCTGTTCCACCCAAATGGTCACGATTCCACCAGATCAGAACAAAGTTTCCTTGTCCTGTAATTAAAACATCTTTTTTTTCCTCTCTTGTCTGCACATCAATCGTCATTTCAACTAGTGATACTTGGTATTTTTGGAAGGTAGAGCCTACAGCATGTAAATTTTTTACTGTGATTTAGATATTCAATTAGTGTAAGCACATGTTGTGTCAGGAAGTACAGGGCAAAATGATTATGGGGTGGGAAGGCAGAAGATAAGAGGTGAACACTAAGTATGAACTGACTGATAGGAGAATAAAAAATACCTGTCGTTTAATTGTGTTAGCAGAAGCTGACTCTGTGACTTTATTTCCTAATAATATATATACATATATAAATGATTTACTATTTTAAATGACATGAGAATTTAAGAGGAAAATAGAGCATATTGAAATATTTGAGCAGGAATTCAGCAGAAATTTTCACATAAACCCAAATATAGGAGCCTTTTCTTATGTTCCTAATACTGCTACCTGCTAAAAATGCTATATATCCACACTGAATGATATTTTGTAACAGATCTTGATATGAAATAGGAATAAGGTGTCTCCAGAATTCAATAGAAGCAGATATAATTTTTCAAGCAATTATTTTTAAAATATAAACAGATCTTTCTTCATGTATGTGTGTATATATGTACATATGTGATTTCGTTTGTGACCTCTCTACCTTTCATAGAATAAAATCTGGGAATTTCATGCATTACAAATCCTAATATCACCCTCCCACCGCACACAAATTTATCAAAACATTTTTCCTAGAAAATGGCTGTCTTCCAAAAATTCAAAGCTATGGGCTGCATTCTGCACTCATATGAGGCNGTTGTCGTTTTTAGGCATCACTATGAGCCTGTGTATTCCAGCTGCAAGGCTGGCACAGCCTGGCACTCACTGAGATCCTAGCAATAGCAGGATGGGGGATCATTTGCTCTCATGGAGAGCAACCACACCTTAACGAAAGGAAAGTAGAAACAGGACACCCGATTTCTCCAGAAGAAATTTCCAAATTCTGACCCTAGTTTCAGGAGCTTGGGGGGAAAACAGAAATTTCAGGCACTACTGTAGAAAAATAGCATGGTAAGCCTGCTTGGAAGAGTTGTTTTCCTTGTGACAGTTAAAAGAAAGGGACACACTCTTGTGCACCAAGGGAAAAGCAAGGTAGGAAAATACAGAGCACAGGGTGCTGCTGGTGGAGCTGCTTTTGCCACCTCCAGTACCCATGCTCTGCTTGAGATGAAGGGAGATTCCCGCTGTGGCAGTGCTGGCAGTGCCCTGACTCTGCAGCTGGAGCACTTCTGGGCACCCATGCAACAAGCCTTAGCTCAGCAGCCTCTGCAGCAGCTTGTTCTGACATCCCCACACCCCTCAGTCCCTTCTACGTATCTCTGGCAGTCTGGTAACTTCAGCATGATGAGCTCAGTTTGTAAGGTTTATTGCCAATATGAAGGGAATGATCCTTCACTTATATCATTCTACAGACAAGGATCATATCTTGTTAGGACAAGAGAAAATGACCTTAAGTTGTGCCGGGGGGGTTAGATTGGATATTATGGAAAATCCTTCATGGAAAGCATTGGAACAGGCTTCTCAGAGAACTGTCTGAGTCATCATCCCTGGAGGTATCTAAAAGATGTGTAGAGTGGCACTTAGGGACAAGGCTTAGTGGTAGACTTGGCAGTGCTGCGTTGACAGCTGGACTCCGTGATCTTAAGTCTCTTCCAACATAAATGATTCAACAACTCTGTGATTCCTTGATTCTATAGTTTCTGCCACAAGGCTATGTTCACACAACCCTGTAAGTAGCTAATCATAATATTGATGGCAAAAAGAATCTTTACCTGAAGTGTTCAGTGACTGCATGAACAGTGACAACGGCACATACGACAGTAATTGTACAAGAACTAGGGTATACCTAGTAAAACAGCTGCTTTACATGCATGTTACTTTTTAAAATTATCCATCTCTGGATTGAGACAGCAGCTAGAACTGAACAACAACAGGTAATTCTCACACAAATGCACCTTCCTCTGGAACATCTAGGCAAATCTCCTGATTAAATCTTTTCAAAACTAAATTGGATGCTTCATCAAAAAGTGATAGGAGAAAGACTGCATGGAAAAAAACACAAGCTAACATGTCACTTTAATTTTTCCCTCCTAGAATATGACTCAATAATTGAATTAAAATTATCCCTGACTTTCACAAATTTATTTGCTATAGGAATATATTTGATGATCCGCAACAAGTTTGTTCCTAGGCCTGCTAAAGACAGGAGAAATTTTATTTTGGTTTTGCAGTAGTACTGCAAAACCATAGCCTTGTTTTTTCAAAAGGATCTGGTTTATGTATATTTATGCTTATATGATGAATATAAATACCTGATGCCCATACACCAAGCAACTCTCTATGTAAAAGTTAGTGTCAGGCAACACAATTTGAATCTTTCACTAAATCAGTTTCAAAAAGTGACAAAAGTGTTGTAGTACCTGGTAATCATCATGTAACTTCTTCAGGCAAGAAATTAGTGGAGATTTGGACGAAGAGACCATTTCTTTTTCTTTTTTCCACCTGTCCTATCCCCTAGATAATCTGATCTCAGTACAGGTCCAAGATGTTTAGCTCATTTTAAATCCTCTCTCAGGATCACAAGTACCAAGGGCTGCACCCACATCAGTGCCAGGGTAGAGGTTAAAACACTGTCCTGTGGTTGTTCACTAATAGAGAGCATTCTCCCTGACACACACTTGGGTTCATGCCACCTACAATTCCCTAAGCCAACATTCCAGCACTGTTCAGGAGGTTGTAAGCAAAATAGATGTGGTCACCCTGATTTAAAGGGTATTTAGCCTTCGGGTTGCAAACTTCTTTTAAGGCCAGAGAGCCGGCTATAGAGCAGGCTATGGACTTCTTAAGTTACCAATCCCAGTGTAGTGATGGATACTTCAATAGCAGTGACACTTCATGGCTTTAACATTCCTTGGCACTGTGTGCATTCTGCTTTGTAGTGTTACCACATGGTGGAATATCAGCCTTTAGCATGAAGAAATTGTGCCTCCAGTGACATGTGAGGTTGTGCATGTGACTGCTATGGATATACTGGGAGAAATGCTTATGTAAAGACAAGTAAGCATGTGCACCTTTTCATGGAAAATCCATCTCCCTTAAATTGTATCTCCAGAGGGCTCTTTAAAATGGTTTTTAGCAGCATAAAGATGCAATATTGTGCTCAGTAATTCTTAGTATTCTTTGCGGCAGGAAAACTGTTCTCCTAATCTCGTACTCCTGAGAAGCATAAAAGAAATAAAGCTTTTGATATTAGCTCCTGGACTCTGAAGAGATGCCATTGCAATTTTGTCACTGTACTACAGAGACTTTTTCATCAGCATTAGACTTTTAATTGTTTCAAATCAATACAGAATTCAGTTAATTGTGTCTTTTAAAAACTCTTTCTGCATAAAAGTAGGTTAAAATATTACCCCAATATATTCCCCTTATAGATGTTTATATTGTTTATGTAAGATGGGATGTTAGTTATCCTTATTTTGCTTTGTAAGTTTTACTTGCGATTAAAGAACTTAGATATTACAGCAGACACAGGATGTGCAACATTGACCGGTAACTTTGCATGTCCTCACCTATTTATGTCCCTGCCTGTAACACTCATGTAGCCCTGCTTGCCATTGTGGTTAAGGGCCGGGATTATAAATATAAATAGGCAGGCACTTGCACACTGGTGCTGTGCCAGCCTGGCCTGGGAGGAACAAGTGGCAGACACTGGTGATGAGAACCAGACACCCAGGCCAACAAAACTGTCCAACGTTGCCTAAGCCTTAAAGTGCCCATGGCATCACACAAAGCATTCCAGTTTCTAACACAAATATAATGTAAAATTTTAAAGATGAGATTTGTTAAAAGACAGTAAAGAATGGAAAAGAAGGTGTTCCCCAAATACTTTTCTTCTAGCTGTGTCTTCATTGCCCTTGCATTCTATGGTCTCAGGATCAGAGTTGCTGCAATTCTGAACTTCAGACAAAGCCAAAGCAGAGAATGAGTCATGAGCAGGATTTTGTCCTGGGTTCTCTGATGTTCCCGCTGAGGCCAGAATTTCTCAGCTCTGTGGGGGTTTCATTTCAATCCACATTCACATTTGTGCTGGAATAAGTCTGGTTGAGGCAGGGGAATGCTTTTTCAGTTGCATTTCCCCGTTAATGAATACAAAACCTGATCTGATTAATAACCAGTGTGTTGCAAGCCCCAACCGACTCAGGAATAAATGATTAGCCAATGGATCTTGCTGTCAAAAAAAATGATTGAGGACACAAACTGAATAGGATTAAATTTGACACCAGAATTTTAAATTATGCAAGCAGAAAAGTACCATATCCTGAGCACAACCCAATCACTGGCTGAGAGGATCAGGAAATAACTTCCCCATTAAGCAAGTTCATCTACAAATGAACATTTTGATTATATTTCACCATGTTGTTTCTTACTCATTTTGTGCCAGCGAGTTCCAGGGAGAGGAAGAAGTAGGGAGAAGACAAGAGCAGGCAGATTTTGGTCTCCTATGGAAACTGCTAGGAATAACTTGCTCAGATTCTCTCAGTATAGGGGGAAAGAACAGTCCTGAGGAAAGGGGTCTGACCCTGTGTGCCCGGAGGCAGGAGAGTTAGCACTGGGCCAGGCACACCCTATGAAGGGGCAGTGGCATCAGGGAGAAGGATGTAGCAGGGGCAGGTTTTATTGGGCATTTTGGATTCTGGTCCAGACTTGGACTGAACTTTCCAACCTGCCACAGCACAGCTCTACCCTGACCACAGACAGTCAAGAACTACCTAGGCAAGCCGTCAGTTTGGCTTAGTCTGGTAGTATCCCTGTTCCTAATGGCAATTTCTGGGATTTTTAACAATGTAATTTTGATAATCCTAATTCAGGTACACCTGCACAGATTTGTTGCTTAACAGTTTTGAAACTTTTGTGCATGTAAAAAGGTGTAAAAAAATACTCAGAAAACCACTTGATGATATTTATTTTGTGTCACATCAGCCTTTAATCTCTGATTTCAGAACATGGGGTATGAAAGGACCGGACAACCTATAGTGGAGTATGGTATTGGAAATCAGCTTAAGTATGGTATTGGGTCTGGTCTTTTGCAAGTATTGGACCAAATATACTGTGCCAAATGTTTTACACCAATTTACAAATCATTCAAGGAGGTGTGCCATGCACAGAAATCATTTGCCTCCATGAATGATCTTAAGGTGTTAAAAAAATGTAATACTTGAATCCTGGAAGTAAATCCCGGAATTGCATCTCCAAAAGAGAATTATCTTTTGCAGATTGCCTGCCAAGCTTTTTCTGAGTTATTATCACAGATGGTGAAAAATTCCCATGGCCTTATACTCATGTTCTTTTTCATTCCAAATGGAGTCCTTTGTGAAATACCAGCATGACTGCATATGTTTGAACTCTGACTGTCCACTTAAACGTATGCTGCACTTCAGTGGTGTGGTCTCTGGGAAGGAGTGCTAGGCTCTGTTACAGGAGGTTTAGAACAATTATTTTCACCCCAAGGCCACTGAAACCCTGCCTGGCATTATCTCTGCTAGACTGTACGGCTAAACTGAACAGTCAGAGCTGAAACACAGTCTGTTACGCTCTTCTTAATCCAATAGAGTTGCAAGATTCACAAAGGCAAGTCTAGTCTCTCTCTCTATCCTCTACACCCAGCTCCATGTATCCATCACTTCCCTCAGCTCTCCCCAGTGATCTTTTAGATCCAGAGTTAGGGATTTTCTCACAGATCTAGTGGAAAATGAGGCATGGCTGGCTCTGTGATCTCTTTGTTATTGATCTGAGGGATGAGCTCAGACAAGGTGCTTCAAGTCCATCTCCCTCTCACCTATGCCTCTATACAATGGGGAAATGATAATGGTGAGGTCCTCTATCCTGGTGGAAGATCTTCAGTGGTAGTCTCAATAATTAGGATGAGACTATTTAATTGACAGGAAAATCAGATTTAAGGTTATTCAAGTGACCTTTCATCTTAGACCTCAGATTTTCTTATGATTATATCAACTGCTATATATTGCCCATTTTTACTTGGTGTAGTAGGTATTCAGAATGAATTTTAAAAGTACATAGTATCAGAGATCTTCAAAAGAAATCAGGAGCTGCAAGTATTCTTATGGTGGGTGTGAAATTTTACATCTGTTACTAATTTGGGGATGAAGGAACTGCTCACGTTTTGCAGCTAAGCAGTGGGTGAGTTTTAGAAGAGATGTAGGGGCAGCTGGGCAGCCTGACTGCAGCCTTTCTGGTGTGCCCACTGTTTGTCATCTGATAGGGACAGAGCTGACTTCCCAGCAGTCCTGCACTCATCCTTCACCCTCCTGCGGCTCCATGGAGCTGGCTGCTATGGCTGTGCACCGCCTACGTTCACAGCCTCTGGGCGACAGCCCATCGCACCATGCAGGGGTAATTTACCTCGGTTCCCACTGGTGGAGCAGTGTAGATCAGCTGGAGTGTGCTTGTGGACTTGGCATTTAACGGGCTTTTTGGTGAGTAGTGATACAAGCCTTATGTATCTGGTACTGGTACACGGAGTACAAACCGTAATGAAATGGATCCGTTCCACAATACAATTTTATGCTTCCTAATTGAGCAATTAATTTAGTTTTGCCTACTCTTTTGCAAATGTCAGGGGATAAACTTGAGAACAAGTGGTTGCTGTATTTGCATGAGGAACTGAGGACTAAAGAGTTGTGCAAAATTGGTAGTATACAGAATTGATTTCCAGATTTATGTTTGGATGCATTTGAATAGAGAGTTAATTTTACTTTTTCCTTTACTGATTTGATTTGAATCCCCTCCCAACAGAATAAGAATATAGATTTAAAGAAAGTCTTGTCTTGTTTGACTGATCTCTGAGAGTGTCCTTGAAAGTCCTTTTTTATTCTGACTGTGACAGTACTCTTTTCCACTGGGAAACACATATTGTCCTGTAACTCTAAACTATAAGAGACAAGTGTCAAGAAAACGGATGTTTAAATCAAAATTGATTTGCACATCTAATTCTGACAGCTATTTCATGCAGCTCTGGGCCAGTCTATGGAAATTTTGAAAAATTAATAACCAGCAAAATCTGTCTAAAATATTCTCAGTGTGTTTCATCCAAATGATACTAATTTTATCCACCAAAAGTGGTCTTGAATAAACTTTAGTTCATTCATAGAAAAGAAACCAAATTTTTTGCTTAATAAAGTGATAGCAAACATTTAGTATGAGCATGTACTGATTTACTATACATTATTTTAATATTACGTGTATTTATGTGTGTAGAAAATTAGAGACCTAATCCAGAAAAGCCCAGAGAAAGGGAGACAACATTTTGCTTGGTATTGCATCAGTTCCACACTACTGAGGAATCCATTTTATTTAAGGAGAATCCCCATGAAAGCAATGAAGGCAGTCAACAAGCTGCTTTACACAAGTGGGAAGGCTCTGGTCGTGCGTGTCTAAAATGTGCCATGGGAAAGACATGATTTCCCATTTTATGGCATGTTGGACTTCACACAGAGTCTGCTTCTAGCAAAGAACTTTTCTAAGGAATCACATGCAATAAATGAATCCTCTAGGCTCTTGTTTTCAATGTTGTGTGCACTTCTTTGGTGTGAAAACTTCTGTGGAGGCTTCATGAGCTAAAAATTCTCCGAGGTGGTGTGCTGAGACTCTAGGAAACAAAACTGATAATGCTGTACCTCCTGGGCATCTATACTCCCTCTCTTCTGTATTCAAAAATCAGTATGTGGTGATGTGGTTTTAGAAGACCCATTGTAAGCAAGTGGCTATTAGAATAGCATTATTGGTGCCTTAGGCAAATTGGTATTTGTTTAGCATATGAGTAGTATTATTAACATGACATATGCCTGGCATTTGAGTAACAGCCATCAGTATATCTAAAGCAGAAGGTGCCTACTTCATGGGTCAGTTCTCTGGTGAAATACAAAGATAGTTAAATTGAAGCTAAGTAGTTGCTGAATCCAGTGCAATTTGGAGAAACTACTTGGTCCCTACACCTTCCGTGTAACCTTGAGATTGAAGGAAAAGCTGCATTTAGCTGAGGAGGCCTACTGAACAAAAGGTAATGAGGATGCCTTCATCATGCAAACAAAAACATGCAACAGCAGCACACCTGTGGTGTGATAAAGTGCCCTATGTTTGTGTGACAGTGGCTCCACAGGCTGTGTTCTGTGTGTTTTGAAACTGAATCTTTCTTCCTCCTATTGACTTCTTGCCCTCTGGTACATTGAGTTGGCTGCTTGAGACGCTTTCACTAAGTACAGAGTCAATTGACTGTAAGTAGTGATGAAGAAAACATTGTGTGATTAATATTACAGTTCAAGCTCTTCTGATCAGTTGCAGAAAGAGCAGTCAAATAAACTCAACTTCATTTCAGAGAATCACACACACTGTTAATGGTGGAAGGTCTGTCTGGAGCCCAAAGGGGAAAAACAAGCCACTTGAGGCAAATCTCTCTTCTTTTACATAGAACAAACTAGTTGAGCAGTGTTAAAAGCTGCTTATTGATTTGTGCCCAGACTGAAAGCCATGCAGTGATGTAAATGAAAATGTGTCAAGAGTCAATATTGATTTTTTTTCTTTTTCTTCTTCTCTTTTTTTTAAAGCAAGGCCACCCCACTTGGGAAATGCTGCTAGCTATACCACTAGGCTTGTCAGTAAGTGAAGTAAGATCCTTTTCTACAAGACTACATATATCCAGACATCAAATTTACTTCTTTTACTGAGGTAATATGGACAGCATGCTGAGAACAGCTATGTTGACAAAACTTGTTTTTTTAAGAAAATTGTTAAGAAAAAGAAATGACAGAGAAGAAATCAAATTATAGAGAAGATAAATTTGCTGGGCTGAGCTTGCAGTCTAATACTTGCAGAGTAGACCAACTTTTTTGTTTTTAAATCTTTGCTTGCAATAGATTTCTGTAGCAATATAAATTATACTCAGCGAGAGCCAAGGACAGGGAAAGGGTAGAAGGGGAATCCTGTTGTCCCTCGAGAGGTGTGCACTCAGCTGGAGTAGACCTGGCAAGAGTTTCCCTTTAGAAAGAGGGAGTTTGCAGATAGAAGACCTACAAGAGTCTCTGTTTCAAGTGAAGGCTAGCAGAAGAGAAAGGGGGGATCCCTGAAGGATAATCCAAATACATTATTCGTTGACTTCACGCCATGCTTAGTGAGGGATATACAAAGCAGTTTAGGAAAATGCAGCCAGCAGTTGCCTGTGTTTTCTCCCCTGAAGAATCAGATGCAAACTGTAATAACTGCTGTGCTCAAAATCAATGCTATAGCTTTTTCTATTAGATTAGAAACTGCAACCAGGCTCTTTTAACTAAAATTTCTATCTTGTTAACTCTCAGCAAGTAATATTCTTCCAGGTCTTTGACAAAAACTCATTCTGTGCAGCCAAGATAATCTTTTCTCAATCTGTGCCACCAAATCTGGCAAATAATTGCTTGCACCTCAATTAGAGGTGACAAGAGGATGTGGCAGACAGCCCATTGTGGCTCTGATCTAAGAATGAACGGCAATCCACAAGGGAGGGTCATATTTAGTGTGGAGTCAGGTCGTGAGATGTTTTTTACTTTCTTGGCACTTTCAAGGGCTTTGGATACTTCCACAGCTCCTGGCTTTGCTTCCTGGGCAGGACAAACATTGCTCCATTTATGGCAGTGGCTCTCTTCATTCTTCCATCTCTGCAAGCCTCTTTCCATGAAAGAGAAACATTTCTCCTGTCTCTATATCTGCCCACAAAAAAATCATCGCCTCAACTGTATCCTTCCTGGGGTGAAAAAAGAACTATTTCAAACTGAAAATAAATAAACAGAGAAATTAAATTCTAACTTGGAGAAGGAGCCAGACCAAGTATCACAGCAGCAAAATGGCAGTGTTCCAGATACTGGCAGAAAAATGTGCCCTAAACTAGCAAAATGTGGTGGCAAATCAAAAGTGCAACTCCAAACATATTAAGTGTGTGGAAATGCTCCTATCAATTTCATGTTGCTGATGTTCAGCTGATTAAAATAGAAGTTCATTTTTAAGACTCCAGCAAATTGAATTTGGCCTTCTATTAAAGGCTGCAACTGAGTTATAAATGGATGCCTGGGCTGAGGAACTGAAAGTTGTTCAGTGAGAGATGTACACACAGCTCACACTCTATTTTTCATCATCCCAGACAGTTTTTTGGTCCTTTTATTTTCCTTTTTCTTTTTTTTTTAACATTTTGTTGCCAAACAGAATGAGAACCATAATGTAGTAATTTTTTTGTTTGTTTTTTGGAGAAACGCAAGGGTGATAACATCTTCTGTATAAACTAGATGTAATTTGTCACAAATCTGGAAAGTAAGGCAATACTGATGTTGTTCATGCATTGTCCTGGTTTGTCAGGCAGCTTGCTTTCAATTTTGTGTTCTAACCATTCAGATTTATTATAATTAAAATTCAGGCAGAGGGAGACAGAAAAAGATATAAAACTATTCCACTGTTCTGCGATGTTCTGTACATAATGTGCAGAGATAGTCACTCAGTGGAATTCCATAATGGAAGAAACTAACAAGAAATATGAAAGGCAAAAGACTTACAGAATGGATGCATTTTATAAATCTGTTTTAAAAATGTATGAATGGGAGCGATCTGACATTAACTACTTTCCAAACATTTTACTTGTCTCGCAATAATGTTCTCTGTGTAAATTATTTTATTTTGTTGACACCACAATTTCCAGTGCTGTCTCACACTTTTCTATTCTGGGCACAACAACTGAATACAGCAAGTGACTTCAGACAGCTTTGGAAACACCGACTTCTTCTGTACATCATAAGAATTAAACAGGAGAGGGGCTGTACGTTATACCCACTTAGATGCTCTGGCATATGGAAGATAGGTACTGACATGCAGAAGATTTAGCTGTCATCTCCTGGACTTCCAATTCCCCAGTGTGGTGCTCCACCTTGGAATTGTGCAGGAACCACCTGTACTAATTAGGAATGATCTGCCTCTGGCCAGACAAACATTTTCTTTCTCTTGACACCCTTGACTGTAAACCCTGCCCTACAGATTGGTGCCAAGCCTTCCTTCTGTGTTTTATGAATCAGATACAATGTTATTTCACATTTTTCCTTGATATTTCTTTCATTCATTCATTCATTCACCCGGTGTGAATAGAGGCTTGTGATTAATTATTTGTTCTGGAGCAAGGACTTGAATCTTGATAACCTATCTGAGTGACCTACTTGTTGGCAATAATTAACCACAGCCTTAGACATGTTCTGAAGGCACCTCTGTGAGCCATTACTAGAAAAATGGGTAAAGGGTTGCCTTGTGTGAGAATTCAGCTTTAGGGAATGGGGATATTTTGGTTGCACTAGAACTCTGAGGTGCCACCACTTTTCTTTAAGCCTGCCCAAAGAAAAACACTGTCACGATTCTGGTATCTCCTCCAACCCATGGGAAGAGAAGCCAGTCTAACACCAGTACAGCATAAAAACAACAGTTGTTGCTGAGCTCTACCTGAGCTTTCTAAGATGTTATTTGGCTTTTTGGGGTATTTATCAAGGCAGTGACCTGACCACATGATGACCTAGCCGACACTCAGTACCAGAAGCTGCCCGAACGCAGACACAGGCTGCAGCAAACAGGGGAAGATTTCTTTTCCTGGGAGTCCTGCTGATTCCCTCAACCAGTCACCTGGAAGGTGAGGGCTCACATGCTTCACCAGACAGGGCAGACGGAAGAACTCAGAGCAGTCACTGGTTTAAATGGCAAGCAGTCTTTGAAGCAAAGAGCAGAAAACAGGTCTCTTTCCCAGCTGAGTGCCCTAATTGCTGCCCTATGGTCATGCTCTGTCCTGCTCTCTGGTCCAAGGAATCCTTAATTATTTAATGTAAAACAGAAGAGCTTTTTCAGGAGCAGCACAAAGTGCTCTGTCCATCTCTCTGTCTCTGGGTACTGGCGTATGCATGTGCATACATAACGATGCCAGCACACAGATGAAGAGGTTGCAATTCTCTGGGGAGGTGAGATATGTGAGTTTGAATCCTCTTAGGCTGGAGGGCAAGGGAGGATTAATTTTTTTTTGTTCATAGTCTTATGCTAGAAGAGGATTTCAGTGGGGGTCTTGAAGGAGGGTTAGTAGAGTGACCTTGGGAATGCTCTGTGCCTGGTAGTATTTTGTTAGACACTAAATTGTTTAATGAGATAGAGGATGATAAGTAGGGGAAAAGAGGCAAATCAATTTATCTCAAAACTGTATTGGTTAAATTAATCATTTAAATGATCCCATCTAGAGGCTTTATAAGATGCACACTTTTATGTGTAAGTCACTTGTCTTTCTTTACAGATTAAATGCTTTGAAGTCAGTATAATGATATGTTCCATTTCTGAACACAGGACACAGAGGGTAGACATGATAATAGCTTATCTGTTTTTATTTTTAGATTAATCTATTTGAAATGTCACCAATACGCAAAAAAAAAGAGGAAATAATAGTATGGATGATAGCAGTTGTCCACTTTCTCTGAGAAATCTCTGTGACAAACAATATAAATAAATCTGTTGTTTAATGTTTTCTTTGTTTCTTCAGGTGATACATTCAGAGGTGAATTCAGAGTGTAAAAGAAGAGGCTTTGCATGAGTTTCAGAAAATAACATAATATGTGGCTCACATTTTGGAGAAAAGAAAAAGAGGGGAAAAAACATTACTCATTTTCCTGTCTCTAACTGAACACTTTAACCTTCTTTAACACTTTCAAGGAGAAGCTTCTGCCCTCTTGAATTCGAGACAAAATCCTTAGTCACGTACCTGGAAGAGGGAAGAGTCTGAGTCCCATTGCTTCAGGGGTGTGACAGAATGGGGAAAGGGAAAGCAAAGTTTTGTGTTTTGCTTCGAAGAAAAGGAGACAGATATATGGAAGAAAATATTGTGTGAATAGGAATATAGATCATGCATTCAAAAGCCTTTAGAAATCCATCTCTCCTTCCTTTTCCCTCTACCCACCCCATGAAATTATTCTGGCTTTGATCCCATCTCTCTCCCTCTCTCTCCCTTTGTTCAATGGCACAGAAGTATGTGACCCTGAAAGGTATCAATTGCCATTTCCTTTCCTGCTTAACTCAGATCAGGAGAAGGAACTGTTTGAAAAGCAATGGTTATGAAATGGATTTTTAATGTAAGCTCAGTACTTTTTGTGAGTGTTCATGCCAAAAGAATTTAACCTGCCTGATTACTTAGAAACGAGCAAATAAATGTAGGCTGGAAACAAGTTAAAATGTGATTTCTAATTTATTGTAGTGCTTAGGAGCATATTTTAACTCAATTTGCTACACTCTCCATGATTACTGTAGATTTGTCAGTGAGAAAAACTCTTTGCAGTGAAATGTCTGGATCCTCGCCCTTAAATAAAACAGTATTTTTTATGTCTTCTAATCAAGGATATTGTTTACAGGGCAGATAACTGTTAAGTCTTCTTTCCATTATTGACTACATGATTCATTTCCTTTTGCAACAGCATTTAGATGTGCTAAAACCTGTCTTGACTGTTTCTTATCTTCTCAGTGCCTTGTTCCACTTTGTGAACGCAGCCCAGTTATAGCGGAAGAGCTGAGCATGGAGCAGAGCCCAAGCTCCCGGTCACCTATTCCGAATAGCTGTGGCAGTTGTTTTTGCTGTTTGTTTTCTGCCCTGTTACAGAGCGTCTAAACACGCTCAGGGAATAACGTATTATTGGATATGGGTATAAAGACTTCATCAGCCTAATGGAACAATTAACTCAACCATTCAGCTGCTCTTGATCTGCAGAATTTTGCTTCAAGATTAGAGTGATAAGGTGAAGATTAACACCTCTGGGTCAGTGGGGCTGATGAGACATGATTTATTAATCCTCAAAGAAAACCTTAATTGGACACTGGAGCACACTCTTCTTCATTGTTAAACTCTGCCAATTCCCTGGATAGTTAAGGGAGATGGTGAGTATGATAGACTTATTGTAATTAGATGCACCAAAACTAAAGTAATGACTTTTTCCCCTGGGAACATCATGTGTTATTTTCTCCAAATAAATCAGTGCTGATATTTATGAACACCTGAGAAACATCCCCTACACATGGTCATTGACTACCCAAACATAACTTATAGAAGGGAGCTGCAGAACAGGATTCCTAAGAATCCTTTGATTTAGAGGAACTGTCTTAAATCCTGGCCTTCAGAGCACTGAGAATTTACTGTGCAAGCAGGTTAATGATCAGGTTGATTTATCCTTATTTTTTTACCTACCATTACTCATTCTTTCATCATGTTCTTTCCATTAAGAGGCACTGATTTATAGGAATAAGCACTCCTCTAAGGAGTTTGGTAGGTTTTGAAACTAAGTCTCCGAAATACTTTTTTTTTTTTTTCCCAAATAAATGTCTTTTTGCAGGCAGTGTAATAAATAGCTTCATTATAATGCAGCATGCAGCTAAAGACAGGAGAAAAGTCCATAGGCGTACTGTTCTGGCTGCTGTACCTCAGGCTCAGGAAACAGAGCTTTGTGGCTTGAGGATTCATTAAGGCTCTTGGTGTAGTGCAACCCTGATGAAATAAGTTAGCAGTCTCATTAGGGTGTTGGAGCAATCATTTGGAAAAATCCTCCTTTGCTACTTTTGTTTACGGTGTCACAGGAAGCATGTCCTCAGTCAACTGGGATAATCATTGTCAGTGTTTTACACAGTTACAAAGCAAGCTAATAAGCCAGATTGTCAAATTATGTCAATCATGTCTAAATATCAACAAACAAATTGCTGAATGCAGATGGGAAATTTGTGAGAAAGCTTAAATATTCAGTTCAACGGGAACAGTGCATACTGCGAGGTCATGGTTTAAAGCTACTATCTGGAGCAAAGTGACTTTCCAGAATGTGGCTCTGAAGCAAGATTTCTGTCTCTGTGAAATTATTTGGTGAGGATTTTTGACATTTAGGGCACTGACTGAGGAGATTCTTGTATCGTTAAGCATTGCATCCTGCTTTTCCTACCCCAGCACTGTACTCACCACATTATCACACTGGTATATTGGTTGTGTTTCTCTTGCCTCTGCTGAAAGTCCTCAGGTTTTATTGCAGCTTCACAGCCAGACTGACTTCCCAAGGCTATTGCCAAAGTAGAGATGAGAGCTGAGAAGTGGAGTCAGAATTTTTTCTGCTAAAGAAAAAAGGAAAATTTTATGTATTCCTATTCAGCCCCATTGGGATTTGAAGTCAACTTTTAGCCCAGGGATCCTCATGTCAGCTTTCTGAGTGACAAGAGCTTTTGGCACTTGTCATCTTTGCACCAGACACCACTCTAGAGGGGGAAGGGACCTGTTTGTGGCTGGTAGTTGCTGAGTGCTTGTGTGATTTCACCCCGGCCCAGGGTGATACATAAGGGACAAAAGAATGAAGAGTTTAAAAAATGCTATAAAGCTTTCAGAGTGCTTAAATAGACTGAAGTGAAGAATGCACAAAAAAAGTAAGATAAAAAGTAAGGTGTTAATCTGTAGAAAGAGCAAAAGATCTATTAAATTAATCAATAATTCTTTTACAGTGGCAAATATAATTTAGTTAAAGAAAACATAGAGAGTGCAAGAAGAATACAATGAGTTTTCCAATTCTCCTGAAAGCAAGGATTGAGAGGAGCAGTTATTGACTGACAGGTATTTTCTTCAGAGAGGAAAATCATGTTCAGGAGGGTGGGTCTTGGTGCTGCACTGAAGTTACAGAATGTCTGCGCTGTAGTGCCCCTCAGGAGCATGGCCTTCAACTCACAGCAGAGACAGGTCACCTGGTTAGGAACACTGGAACATAACACACCAAAGCCTGTTTCTGTCCTTCCTCCTATTTAAAAGGAAATAGCAATAAGGACATAAACATTGATTCTCCAGCAACTTTAACTGTCCTTTGCAACATGAAGAATAATGATAGGAAAAAATAATGTACATTGTAGACAGGGACATCTGTCCATGGTCCCAGGTAATGTGACCTCTCTGTTATTGTACATACCAGTGTAAGACACTCTTTCCATTAGCCAAGTCCCAAAAGGTTTGATATTGGTTCTGCCCAAGACATAAATTTGATTTTTCAGTCTCAATGAAATATAGACTTGTTTGTTTGGGGTTTCTTTACTAATATAATGTGTCTTTAACCAAAATCTTTCTGTTCTGATACTGAACCCCGTCATTTTTATGGTTATTCCATATTGATGAATGATTGGCTCAATATTGACCTGTTTTTCCAAAGGCTCACTCAGCGACATGTTTATGTGCATCGCTGTTGTATGTCATACTGTATTGACTCCCACTGATCCATGATCATTATCATTTGGGACTCCTTCATTCATCCTTTGTAATACAGAGTGCTTAGTCCACATTACACTCTTTCCCTACTAACCTCTTTTTGAAATGCAGTCATGATCTACCCAGAGCCCAGGAATTTGGAGACTTTGACTTTTGTAATAGCTTTCCCCTGTAGCATCAAAGATTTAACTCCAATATCATTGGTTACATTATTGTAACTTCCCAAGAGTTTAAATGTCACAGTCTGAATCAAGGTGCTCCGTAGAACGTCCCTCCTCCAAATTCTGAATGTCCATAGCCAATTGCAGGTAACAGTTATTCAACAAAAATTCCCTGAAAGATGGGCAAGAGGAAAGCCAGAAGCACTAAATTAAACTATGGATGTAACACATGGAAGGGATGGGTGTGAACAAACTCAGCTGCATCATGCCCCATTTGACTGGAGCGCTGATGTTACTGGTTTAAAACTTCACCAACCCTCTTGGCTCTTTAGCATCCATAAATGCTATGTTGGAGCCTGATTCTCAAAGAGGGGGAACCAGGGAAAACTTAATCTGCCATTATGAAGAGAGGTGATGATATTTTCTTTTCTCGGTGTGAAGCAGCCTTGGCTGAGCAGGAATTTAGGAGGCCCATGGGGTCTGTATGTGCTAGCAGGCACAGAGGTTCATTTTAACTTCATCTGGCCTTTTGGGAGAGAATAAGCACATAGAGCATCTTTCTTTCCACATAGCTTCATAATAAACTTCCAGAGGAACATGAGCTTGACAAATCTCACTGTAAAATTTTAATTAAAATGGATCTTCCATTTTTAAAGTCAATTCCGTTTAAAAAAAAAAGAAACCTCCACAGTCCTGCTTGAATCTCAGCCACCCTAAAAAGACAAGCACCAGTAAGCTGTTGAATCTTGTGAAAAAAACATACACAACCCGATTGATTGACTTTAAAATGCAATCAATTAGAAATCACAGCTGACTTTTTTGATTGGAACTTAATTTGATCCAGAATGGGTTTGTGCCCTTGCCTACTGTGAATTAGCAATAATAATAGTATTGTTCTTCTATGGGAATTTGAAACACATCTGCCTTCCTATAAGGCAGATGTTTGGTACAGCTCAAAGCACCCTGAGTCTCAGCAGAGATCTCAGCTCCATTACTCCTATTAGCTGGCAAGGGAAGGCTTTGGTGGAAGAAAATGGTAATCCTGAACAAAGGAAGAAGTTGTCAGTGGAACGAGTTTGTCTTTTCAAAGTTGCAACCAGAGAGACATTTACTAGAGGAGAGGCTGCAGCATTCTCACAGCATTGCATCCATCAAGGCTTGGATGCTAGGGCACTGCAGGGAAATGTGTAGGAATGCAGCAAAATAGAGGCTAGATCCTGCTCTGGAATTCGAGGTGTTAAACTGGTGTCAAACATCTGATCCACATTTCCATCTAAAGCATTAAGCCAGACCTTCCTTGGCCAAAAACAAACTCAATTGTATTATCTTTTGTTTGTTCAAGGGATAAGGCCAGCAGCTGTTCTTGTTGTGTAACATTTATATCTTTACAGAGGCTGCAATAGCCTTTACAGAGGCTCCATGTGCCAGGGCTGGCCTCTTCAGTGACCTTGGAAGGAGCAGGATGCTCAGGCCTGTGCAGAACAGTCTCTCACTGACTGGAGACACTGGGGGGATGGCTTAAGTTTTCTTTATTTTACTTTTACACTGCAGACTAAATGTGAGCCATTTTTTAGTATTTTGTTAATATTCAGCTGACAATTAATTTCAAAGCAAGTATTTATTATGTTCATAGATGGACAGAAACTGTTAGCATTCCTAGAGATAAAAGAGATTTTTTTTTTTTTTGCCTGGTGCATCAAAGGGTACAAACACATTCATATATCTGGTTTCTACAACACACCTTGCTAGAGCTGTGAGCATTTAGGATTAGGAGTGGGAATGTACATGGAGTGCCTGTTTCTTTTTAGTCATCCCTGTTATTCACACAGCAATGTGAATACAGCCTGAAGCCAGGCACTTCATAAACTGATGTGGAATGGCACCTTTTGGGGTAAGCTAGGCAGAACAATGCTTAGTGCCAGTTTTTATGTAGTACTAGCCTAAGGGTCCATGCAGAAATCCACAACCTGCATATATAAATAGCACAGGCGCTCGGGATCTCAAGGTGGGCAGGCGCAGGGAAATGCCCTATCACTGGGTCTTACCAGCTGTATGGCTTGTCCCTGGTGGCCCAGGAGTGTGGCTGGATTGGGCAGGAGTCTCACACCTTCTCCATAGGACAAGCTTCCTACCAACAGGAAACAGGGGAGAAGCAGAGAGCAGCAGGGAGCAGTCACCCCATAGCAGGGAATCAGCAGGACACCTGTACTTGCCTAAACGCTTCGCTCCAGGAGTCACAGCAGGACCATGGGAATGGTTCCTCTGGTATGGGGTAGTTTGATAAACCTAAAGATGTTGCTGATACTATTTTGGCCTGTTTTCTGCAGGTAGGTTTAACTGGTGAGGACACCGAAACAGCACCTGTCAGAGACAAAAAAATACTTGTACAAACACAGAAGGGAAGGACAGAAGCATGTGTTACAGTGGAAAACAAGGTTCTCTGCCTATATTAAACTTCAACTCCATGGTACCTTTTTCACCTACTACGTATATATGTTTTACAAAACCAATTTAGTGACTTCCTTACCTCACCTAATACAGCACAAAGACGTGTCTACAACCACAGTTTGTTAGGCAACTATTAAATAGACAGCATTAGGACCATTAACTTGGAGGTAAGAGGTGCTTTAAGAGGTTCTGTTGATAATAACACGGACACTATCATCACACCTGCTTGGATTCTTAGCTGTGATCTGTACCACAGAACTACTAAACACATTAAATTTAATCACACACAGAAGAGTAAAAGTGCCTGCCATTCTCAAGAATGAGAATTGCTCAAGAAAGTGATACAGGCAGGACATTAGTATATTAATGCACACAAATCCCACAAATATAGTTAGAAACAAATAAGGTGGTTAGTTAGCAGCAGGAATGTTCATAGAGTCATGAGAGAAGCTTCTTCAAAGACTGAAGGATTAAAGTGAACCTGCAGATAGGACAGAAATTTGAAAGAAATCAATGAATTAATCCATAGCTGAAACTAGCAAAATAACATTAGGTAATACTGTAATATTGTTTCCTTATTCTAGGTTGTGATCTTGGATTTGCAGAAAATAGGGCCTGTTGCAGAGAGGCCAGGAGGCAAATTGCTTGCCTGAGTGGCTGTCAGTACAGGGGAAGGAGCTGTGGGACTGCCATCCATCCTCCATCCTGACAGGGGCCTCAGGTGGGGATGTGCCACTGCCCTGAAGCACAGGCAGCTCCATCACAGTGTCTCTCAGCCAGCTGCTCAGTGTGGTTACCACCTCACAGACTGGGACTATTAACCAGATATCACCAGATCTTCTTTGCATAAGGTGAACTGCAGCTGGACAGAAATGACCACAAGCCCACTCCCACTAGAACATCTTCTCTTTTTTGCTAGAGGACTTCAGTCACGGAGCCCTGACGAGGAGCAGGAAAGGGGTGCACTGCAGTGGTGCTTTCCAGCAGAGGTAAAATTGTTTTGGACTGGTGTAATTGAGTCTGCTCTTGTATCAAACAGTGAGGATAAAGTTTTCCATCAGGCTAAGCTATGATCTGGCTCCAGTCCATTATCACATTCTTTTACATGTAAAGCTACCTATATATATTGTTAAATGGAAATCTTCCTGGTGAATTTGTTATGTGGAAGAATTTATTTCCTATTCCTTCTTCCACAAGAGAGAGAGAGAGAGAGACAGAGAGACAGAGAGGAAAACAGAAATATTTCTTAAATTAACTTTATTTGCATTTTCTTGTGAAATGACAGGATGAAAACAGTAATTAAGATTCAAGGTCAAAATGAAATTCTATCCACATCTCAGTCCTTCCCACATCATTTTGCAGAATGAGAGCTGAATAAAGGAAGAATGAACTGATTTCTTTAAGTTCAGTCATTGCAAATGCAAAGTGAATATCATTCTGCAGATACGGTGCCAGAGGACAACACAAGCTAACAAAATAATGGTAGTCCCAATAAATAATTTATGCACCATATCAAAAACTGAATGAGATAAAGACATGGAGAACACATTTGAAAATTTGGAAATTGCTCAAAGCTCTTCCTCCAGTGTCTCCCAAGAGAATGAGCATGGAGCACTAATAAACTCTGTGACTGTGTATAATTCATAAACTTTCCCTCATTTTTTGATTTTCAGTGCTTACAGTTTATAGCTAACAAAGGAACAGAGTGGAAAAATCCTGGTGAGAGTTGAGAAGAGAACATAAACCAGCTGATTCCTCCACTTAGTCTATTCATAAAGGGCATCTGTTCTCATCCCAAACTGCACATATATCTGCCATTAAACTTAGTACATTGATAACAGAAAAAAAAGCCTTCTACTCACATCCTTATGTCTACTTTATATTTATATTTTTATGACACCTATTGCAATGTGAGATTATAACACAACAAAAGCTACTTCCAGATGATTTGTATTAAAATTATTCTGTTGTGGCTGTTGGTTAATGTTCAGACTGGATTTCTAAGGGATTTATTCAATGACAGCAGAGCAAACTCAGAGCAAACTAGTGAATGCTATCGGAAGGCAGTGGGGTGTTTCTGGATAAATTAGAATAGAATGAAACCTCCCCCACCCACAGCCACATTAGAAATATGTTTGTAAGTTAAAGAAGTCTAAAAATTACATTCAGATAAGATTTGCATTGAAATGATTTTGATGGTTGCAGCGATGTGCAGTTGTATTCTGAAGAGACATGGTGAGCAAAAAGGTTATTTTCAACTTTGCATGTCAGCAACTTGTAACATATTTTCTGGCACAGCACAGTTCAGTTACACAACCAAGACTTGTTTTCTATAAGATGCCTTGGAGTTTTAATTATTTGACTAAAATCAGAGGACAATGTCCTGTGGCTTCCTGAAGGAAACCCTCTGTCTCCTACTCGGAGTACACAAGCAGAGCCCAGCACATTTCTCAGCTGCAGTGACAAGTTTCGAGCTGCTGGGAGGCTGAGAGGGCCCCCAGCCTCTGCTGCCATATGTCAGGGCAAGCAGCATCTGGCCTGAGCCGCCACAGCAGAAGCCCGTGGAACACCAGAGTAGAAATTTCCACACAGCTTCCCACCATCATCAGAGATGTAAAGAAACCACACAGCGCTCTCAGGGCATCTCTGCAGGTCTGTTGTCCTGGGTGGGTAAATGAGAAAGAAGGTCACTACTATTGGCAAGCTACAGAAGTGACTGAGGGGCAGCTACCCTTGGGTGATCCCCCATGCTCTGAGTCTCACAAAAAGGATCCATTCTCCCAGTTCCTCCCTGCCTGTCCTGCCTGCCTCTGAGAGCCTGTTGAGTGTTATTTGAATATTGTTTACTTCATTAATTTCCTCCTGCCATCAATTGATTAATAAATTATTCATAAGTAAATTTATAAATTATTCTACCAGTTCTATCGATGATTGAATAATATTGACCAAATAAATTATTCACTCTTCTTTTCCCCCACCAAATGACAAATAAATTATTTGTGAGTATTGTTTTCTTCATTATTAGATCACCTCTTCCATCTGTTGAGACATTCATAAGACGTCACTCACTCTGATAGCTATACAGTTTGTAAGCAGGACCCTTTAGGACCTATGTTTTCATGGACAAACAGAACTAGTTTAACTTTATGGTATACTTATATGGCAGTTGCTTTAAATATGAGGCCCTTTAGAGCATGAGGAAGTGTTTTGTGTGTTTCACAGCCAATTAAACAAAATGTCGATATATTCTGGGGTTGATTGTCGCCCAACCGAGATATTTTGAATTGTGCAGCATATTTTAAAGTTTTCCATATTTGGACTATATAGTCAGGGTTGGGGCTGCAGCCAGCCCTTGATCCTGAAAGGTATCAGGTTGTAGGTTCTGTAAATGAGCTTCAGGAACAAAGCCAAAACAGAGATACCTTAACTAATGACCATTACAAATGTGAACTGCATAGGCCAGTTATTTCAAGTTCCTGGATAAACTACATGAGTTTTCCATCTAGTTAGATCCATATCTTCTGTCTCTTTCACTGAGTCACCAGTAACTGTGTGGCAGACAAGTGACAGCCTCTTCTATTGGCAGCATTTCTAGTGTGTTTTACCATGAAGGCAAAATATGTCTATATCCAAAAATATGGGCAGTCCTTGTGGTTACTGTCATTGTGATGGGTCAGGGAAAAAAATTAAAATTAATTTTAAAAAATACATCTCTAGGAAAGTGATACTCAGTCACAAGCACCCACAGAGAAAGGATTAGAGCCTCTCTATTCCATGGAGCCCATATTAGACTAAGTTCACCATGCCAATCAAGCTGCATTAGCATGAAATCACTATAAGGACCATGAATAGTACACTGAAAAGTATTATCTAAAAAGTTGCTCAGAAAGAGACAGAGAGAGAAGGCATCTCCTGCCAGCAGAGAAACAGCCTTTCAGTAATTTTCCAGGTGTGACTGCCAGCGAGGGTCAGAAGCACACACCTCTCTGCTGACATTTGCTTGACTCAGAGACCTACCAGTGAAGCACATGCAAAGATGTTTCGGTTGATTTTTATGTTCCTTTTTTTAGAATTTAATACCATGAAGCAGGCATATTTGCCAGGCTGGGTACATGTAAGAGAGTGAGCACAGACCCAAGACTGCAGTTATTTCTACAGCTCAGGCTGCCCAGGGGGAGGAAGATGAATGAATGGGCTGTGCCAGGACAAGAGGATTGCTTAGTGACCCAGGAGCTCATTTATGGGGGGCTCTTCAGTACTGGGCAGCTCTGTAACACTATAACACTGTAACAGAGGTGTCTTCTTGTTTCCCCTTTCTTTTCCACCCAAATGGGGGCTGTGAGCTGTCGCTCAGGTCAATACAACAGTGTAATATTGGCCCTTAGAACACATGCACAGCAGAAAATCCCAGCTCTTTCATTTTCAGAGAAAGCTGTTGATAGGTCTGCCTCTCTCACTGAGGCACACCAACAAGTTCTTGTCGAAACTGTCATTAATGTTTTCACTTAGATGTCCACATTAAAATAGGCAGCACTTCTAAGGGAAGTGTCATGGCCAGGACTTATAGGGGAAGCACTGAGACTTTCCATTCTGAAAAATAACGTAATGGTCTCTGGGGTCAAGTTTTTAAATTCCATTTCTCCCTGTTCTCCCAGCAGAATCCCCATGGGATATCCAGACACAGAAATATACAGAAAGGTGTGACAGAGAGAATGGGAAGGTGGTAACATTGTGCCTAGGCAGAAGTGGTGTATGCAGAGAGCTGGAGTGGAAGAATGCCCTTTGCAGCATCGTTCAGAATAGATATGAATGAAGCACAGTCACACTGGTAATGGCCAGAGAAAAGACCACTGCAGTAGCTGGGATAAAATGGTGAAGGGAACATGAGGGAAAATGTTAAACTTATATAGGTGTGTAAAAGACTGAATCTTTGGGGCATTTATGATAAAGAAGTTATGAAATTTAGCCTGCATATGAGATTACAGAGAGCAGTCTGAGCTGATAATGTTTCAGATTCAGGGTCTGAGTAAAAGACAGAGATACTACTGATCAGAACAAATGTAGGTGCTCTGTATTAGACAGTGTGATGTCTATTCATCAGCAATGGGATAGTTCAGAATATGAGTTTGGATACGATAAAAGAGATGAGTAAGTGCACTATATAAAGATATGTAGGGCAAGAGAGCTGCACAGAGGGATGGGGGTGCTCTCATACAATGGTATTTTTTCTTAGTGGGGAGTAAAAGCTAGGAGCAAAAATCTACTCAGATGGATTTACTGTAAATGCAGTGTACCCTCAAAATATATTTGCAGCTCTGTTAAGTTTTTGCTGTTAGTTTTCCCATTAATGCTTTTGACTCCTAGTAACATTCTGAATTTAATTCAGTTTTGCTACTTTTCTGAAGGGAACTCACCAGAAAAGAGAGCTGCAAGCAGCTGCAGAAGGCCACATAGATTTTGCCTAATATCTAAGAGAAATTTAATTTAAATTGTCTGCCAGTTTCAATTAATTAAGGAACCTTCAAACAGTCTTTCATATGTCTTATTTCAGATATGATATTATTTGGTAAAGGATAACTTTTCCAAGAAAAAAAGGGAGCAATAGTCTGTGGACATGATTCTAAGTAGTGGAGAAGAACATTTCAAAATTACTAGTATGTGAAAAAAGGTAATTTTATTTCACACTAAATCATATTAAGCAATACCGCTCTGCCTTCTTATCCTGGTCAATGCAGTGAAACTGTTCATGACAAAGACTGGACCCTAAATGAAGGAGAAAAGAAGAGGCTCTGGATATCTACCTGCTTACCTTTTACTCAGAAGATTCATAATCTTCTTCTCTAAGTCTTTCCCAGAGCTGAAAAACAAACTGCTTATTCCTAACATGACACTACTGTTGGACTCCCTTTATGATTTCTCTTTTGACTTTTGCAGTCATTGTTTCCCTCTCTTCCATTTCACTGAATTTTGTTCCTCAACTTTCCTTTTCCTGTATTATTGCTATTTTTGGTTGCAGTTGTTGTAGTGCCAGCTTGAAGAAACAAGGCTGGTATTGTCTTTTGAAGACTCTGAAATTGCTATCTATTATAATCTCTCTACAACCAGGATTGCACTTCCACAGGTTTTCTATCTTAGTGTCATCAGCTTCACCATTCCTGAGAAACAGAGCAGACAAGGAAGGTGATCATTCCACGAAGGTGACCATTGCAGGAGAAAAGAAGGGAAGTAGCTGGGGAAATACCATTAATCCACAGAAAAGGGCCAACCCTATCGGATTAATCTCATGCTCTATGAAAAGCAGTGCAAGGTAATATACTCAGGATGCTGGCAAGGAGACAGGCATCTGTATTTTGGACTAATGATGTCCTATTAAGATCTATGTGCTTGGAAATGTTCCTGGAGCACTGTAGCTAAGCGTGGATCACGGCAACGCAGTCATCATTCAGCAGAACGCGGCCGCCTGCCTCGCCGGCTCGGATGCAATACGGCGGTTTTCCTAAGCAGATGTGTCTGAGACCTCAAGGGCACCAAAGCGCCTGAGATTCCTAACTGCTCTGACAATCTGGCAGCGGATCTATTTGGCACAGGGCACCACAAAGTCAGTAGCAAGCTTTTGAGTTGTTTCTCTCTTCCCAACACCATATTGCTCTATGTCTTTCAGTGAGATGTAAAAAAAAAAAATTTAAAAAAAGGGGTCAGGCTGAGAATGGAATGTGATAAAGAGCTGGTTATGGCCTTCTGTACTGTTGTCACTTGACACAGCAGCTTCCTAGAGATAGCACAATTATGGGTAGATGAGTCTTCAGTGTGTCTGGAGTGAAATGTCCTGTGGGCAGTGGACTTAATAAATAGTCATTACCACTACATAGACTTGAGAGAACAATGATATCTGGCTATACCACCCAAGCCAGCCCCAATGGGGGATTATGAGTCACAAATACTCTTTCAGCACTGATAGTGTGCTAACTTCTGAGAAATGAACTATGTTTTCTTATCTGGTATCCACATACAGATGCTGATTTTGTGGGTGGTCTCAGAATCTAGCAGCTTTTCTGGAGAAAGGCTTTTACCACTTCTTTACACAAAGAACTGGCTTCAAGGGCAGCTTAAAGACAGTCCTAAATCTCAAAACTCTACAATAGCAGACAAAAAAAAGGGTATTTTTAGGTTGTTGTCACAGCTGTGGTATAACACTATAGGAAATCTTTATGTTGGAGTTTATCTGCATTATTTATTGTCTTCCGTCAGCTTTGCTGACATTTTCTTCTCCACTCTTTCAGTCAATATGAGTCATGAGGAGAAAAGGACATGTCTGGTACACAGGACCAGTTACATGAATCTATGAACTTGTTTTGCGTTATATTTCCTTCTTTTCTTCCTTTGAAACCTGAACTGAGCTAGTGAGCTGAATTAATCTTATTTCATTCCATCTTAGTCTTATGCTATAGAGAAAAAAATTGAAAATTGTAATTACTCATAAGAATTAAATTTCTTTTTTATATTGAAATATGAACCATTATGGAAAATAATAAAAAAAATTCAAGTTCCTTTTCTGCAGTGTCAGCATTTTACCATTCCCTAAAAAATACGGTATTTTCAAATCTTTCAGTTCCCATTACCCATTTCATTTTACTGTGTCAAAAAAGAGAAGAATTTTGTCTCTTGTTAGACCATTCAATGCTATTAGGAATGAAAAATCCTCTCTCTAATGAAAAATCATGTTCTGCTTTATCATGATCATTCTAGTTCTTTAATACAGTTCACATGGTGCAGTAGTACTGTTTCAATTAAGGAAGCCACCGAAGCGCAGGCTGCTGGGGAAAAAGTACAGCAGCACTCTATCTTTTCCTTGCCACTAGCCCAGACCTTCCTCAGCAGTGAGACAGAAAAAATGGAATGGGGAGGACCTGGAGGAGAAGCAGGAGCAGTAGCATGACTGGCTATTCCAGGCAGACCATGACTAAGACCATGAGCTGATGAGAATGCACACAATTCTGGGGATAGATTCCCTGCTTTCCCAAACGCCATGTGATTTCATACCCCAGAAGAGGTCTAAATGCTTGATTTGTATGAATTTTAGTGACAGTGAAAAATGGAAGAAACTGTAGTTAACATTCAAGAGAAAATAATGCAAATGTGCCCAGTGATAAGTTCCCGGACTGGTTTTCTATCACTGTATTTAAATCCCTCATAAACTCAGAGATCTTTCTGCAGTGTATGACAACAAATATTTGTTGGTCAACAGATGACCCCTGCTGGTGTGAAAAATAAAAAAAGAAACATGCCAAAAAATAAATTCTACTAATGAAAACCACTGCCTAGTTATTATTTTTCCAACCTCCTTTGTGCATATTTGCCTTTGGTTTGTACTTCGTTTTGATTAATCTCATCACTCTATCAGGACTGTATCTCTTCAGCCTGTTTGCCAAAGAAAAGGACGTTGTTGTTGTTTCTTATACTTCCATCCATAATCAACCACATGCTATTCATTTATCTATAGCATCTTCTCATCTCTGCTCCATGTGTCCAAAAATTTCCCTTTGATAATTTTCAAACAAGTTCCTGGCAATTGTCTTGTTTCATTGTCTGTTTATTTGGAATAAGTGATTATAGCAACAGATTCTGTGCTGCTGCACAATTCAGATTTTTATCAGTAATGCCATCATTATTAGTATGCTTCTTTTTCTGTTTTCTTCTACTCATTTGACTTTGACCTAACTTGAACCAAAAACTAACTTTTACAACAGTTCACAGAAAATTTGCATTATTTGTCCAGCATACCCACTGTCTATCTTATCCATAATCCCTTCATTTTGTCAGGAACAATCCATCTATTTTTCAGTTGGTGTTATCATCAGAATTCTACACCATTGTACTGTCTCGTCTTGGCAATTCACTCAATAGCCCTAGTCCTCTCACCAGCAAAGATGGGAATGTAGAGAAAGGGGTTAAATGAGGCATTCACATCGATACACTGGTAAGGCTACTTTCTCATGCTTCTTTATTGATCTGTACTGTGTCAGTCTAACAATTCAGATCAGATGTACATCTGAAATCACAGAGCACATTTTACATTTAATTTACACATAATTTACAAATTACATTTTTTTTAAAATATACATGATGTTGCACACGTTTCTAGAAATCATGCATTCGGTTCATTGTATTGCTCTTTATGCACTGTGACTCTCTCAGATATCCAGGAACAAACCTTCTTGTATGCGTATTTAAGTAAATTGTCCAAGACAGATATTCCTGATGTAAGCCCACTGGAGCTGTGCAACAGGGACCTGTCACCTCTTTGGGTGGGAGGTTCCACATTCAGCACTCAGCTACTGGGAAAGTTCTGCCTGCAGCTTTCTCCCAACCCTCCTCCTACTGGTTGGTAGCTTTTGTGCCAGTTCAGCTCTTGTCCCTAAAAGAGAGCAAAATTTTTTTTAAACATCCTTATTTGCCTCAAATAACTACTAAAAATCTTGTCACTTTGGATTACATTTTGTCTTGCCTTCCAGCTTCTTGTGAAGTTTAAAAGTATGTGTTCCTTATAGAAAACTTTGTGCACCTTAAAATATGTCCCAGAATTTTAATTTCTTCCTTTTCATTTCTTCTTTCCATTTCATTTAAGTGTTGCCATGTTAGTCTCCAGCAACATTTTTGCCTTAGGGACCTTCACCTTAATTACATTCTGGTCGTATTAACTCTGTGTCTTAAATAGAAATGTTTTTTCGGTCCTCTCCTCTGGCACATAGAGCTATCACAGTGTATCCATTGCAAAATGTGGCCTTTTCTGGAGTCAAGATATAATTTTTCTACTTTTTTTTTTCAGGTAAAAAATTAGCATCTAGGGAAGTTTTATTGAGACCACCTCTCTGGAATAAAACTCCTTCCATGGCCTTTAAATTAGATGCCAAAAGTGAAAAGAAAAATGAAACAAACAAATAAATGTCACCTTTACATTTCTAGTGTGTGCTTTATACATGTCATTCTGTGGAAAAGTTTTCTGTACTTAGGTACATGCAAACATAAAACTGGGACTGGTTCGGGTTTTGGCTTTTTTTGGTTGGTTGATTTGCTTGGTTTGTGTTTGTTTTGTGGTTTGGTTGGTTGGATTTTTTTTTTGTACTGACTCTCATTTCAAACATTAATATTGAGGTCATGAGGACTTGTGGAATCTATCTCAGGAAACAGCTTGTCATTACTTTGGTTTCGTTTTGACCTGATGACCTCCACAGCCTCACTAAGGCTTGCAGGCAGGAGTGAAGTGGGGTCCGAGAGCCTGTGTAAAGGAGAACACATGGAAAGCACTTTAATTTCATGTATAGAGGGCTGTATATGTTTATGTTTTCTGAGAGATAAAGTTCAGAAACAATTGTTGTAGCATTGAAGTGAAACTTTCATTTAGAGGGAGCAGCACTGAAAGATTTAAAACTTGGAACCTATGAAAATTTATCCTCATCATCTTCATGTCCTTCTCTTTCATCTTTTTTAATCATCATCATCATCACCATCATGATCATAATCATAATCATCATCATGTCCTTTTCTTTCATCTTTTTTAATTAAATAGTTAAAAGAGTAATTAGCAGTAACATATCAACACAGATATAATATCTGTTCATTTTTCTTAATATTTCAGCTTTGGCTACATGTTTTCTGCCTTGCTCAATGTATAGAATTCCTCATTGATACACGATTTTTATGGAAAAAGAAAAGTATATTGCAAAAAGGCAAAAGTTTATCGTGTAGTTAAAGCACGAGAAAGGAATTATTTCAGACTGAATCTCACTGGTGCTACAGGTTTTCTCTGTGACCTTGAGCAAATCACTTAATCTCTCTGTATCTCCGCTCCTCATTTATTTTTTAAAGGATGGTAATACTTCTTCTGTCTCTGTATTTACATTGCAAACTCCTTTTACTCTGTGTTTTATATTATTCTTGTTGCAATAAAGATCTTATCTAAGAATTCTTATTATAGAGTTGCTTTTATCTATGTAAAAAGCAATATATTGTGTGTGAAAAGTTATCTTGTGTGATAGGTTACCCTGAGCTATGACCTGGCTGCATAAGGAGTTATTATCATCATACCGGAAGTGCTTTAGAGACCAAGTCAGACTCAGACCTTCAACGTTGCACAGCTCTTTTATCAAGAGATGATGGGCTGAAATTAAAAAGACTTTCTCTATAGCAGTAAAATAAATGTGCTTCAGAATGTCTATTCAACGATGTTTGAAGAAAACCAGTATGGAGTGACCTGCATCTGCACCTTTAAACCCAGCCAGCACTGGGGCACGCAGGCTGCATGAGTGCTGCCTGCTGGGAATGGATTCCAGCTTGTATTATCTCCCTGATTGTATCCTGAATTCTTAAGAGAGCTTTCTGGGCCAAAAGTTTAACAGTGTGGGCAGGACAAAGAAATATTTGCAGGCTCTGTTTAGCAGTGGCCACTCAAACCTTTCATTCTGACCAACAATTCTGCCTCTGTATATAGATACATGCTTATAAATAATTTATCCCAGTCTTGCTTGATGTAAATCCTAAGGCTGGAAAAGAAGAAAATGTGCCACAAAAGAAGCTTTGCTATAGTAAAACATAAGAAACATGACATCAAAAATGGTTCAAAATAAGTCCAGCCAAAATTTGGAAAAAAAAGTTATTCAAACTACTCCATAATAGAGTAAACGTTCCCTGATAGAGGGACTGAGACTCTGGATCAGTAGTTCAGGTCATTACACTTTATGATTTTTGTATCAAGAGGGTCCGTTTGGTGATGAAAGCATTCTTTTAGTAGGTAGACAGTATGGCTTTACCCATCCTGAGCCAGTGAAAGGATTGGAACTTAATTCTCCTGCATATCTGCAAGAAAGCTCAGAACTGGTACAGAAGGAAGAAACATGTCACCTCTGACCATGCTCTGAAAGAAGGAGCTGATCTTTCTCCTCAGTTCATGTTAAGAATGTATTAGGAATCCAGCTCTGAGTCTCCTAAAGAGATCTGCAGTCCAGAACACTGATGTAATGTCTGAGGAAGGGTCAAACTAAAGACAAACAGTTTTACTCAGCACTTCCTTCTACCTTACCTAGGAACCTCCTGGTTGAATCCTCTTGGCAAAAGGTCACATCTTTTTATTTCTCCCTGCCTCATAACTATAGTATTTGAAGCAATGCTCATCTATAGGGATTTAGATGATCTCTGGAGCACATTAGGAAAAGAAATTTAAATATATGCTTTGGTATTGCTTAAAACCGGGGATGTAGGCATGCTTGTTTCAAGGATGACAGTTCGTGTCCCATCAGGTCTTGAGGTGACAGTTAAGCCTGGTGTCAGGCAGGTGAGGATCTTAAGTTGTTCTCCACAGAACAGACCAAGCTGATGCTCAGCACAGACACAGCTGATAAAATACACTGATGCTGAAAAATCATTGTTGTGCCCACCCCAGCTACCTGCTTCTCAGGTCTGTCATAATCGACGTGGTGGCATGAATCGGGACTCTTTTTTAGATTTCTCTCCAGCATACACTCTAATAATCACAGAGACACAGTAAACTTGCCTTCATAAGCTGTACACTGGACCTGCAAGCCTAACTCCTAGTTATTGCTGCCTTACTCAGGCAGGCATTTAAATCTCTGTTGAAATCTAGCTCTGTCTGATTCTGAAAGGCTTAAAATCTAAACATATTTACCTAACAAGATATCCTATTACAATATGAGTTTTTACAGTCAAGACCTACATTGAGGCTATCTGACAGCCCTAGTAATGATGGGTGCAGCTGAACTGTCACTTCCAGAATTATTATCCTACCCCAGATACATTGCCATGTGGGACAGAAAAACAGTAGCAAACAAAAGAGGTTTATCTACTTATTTTGCAGTTTTGCAAAGATTTTGCAAGTATGGCTTAATCAGCTGCAACACCTGATTAAACATTACCCTGCATATTGCTTTCTGATGAGTGTTTTACATGTTCTTGTCTCTGCAGACTGAAGAAGTCCTGAAGATTGATGGAGGGCCATGCTATTCAAACAGCAGGCGTTGCTGAGACAGAAGCTCTTTGTGCTAGGCAGCCTTGCTATTGGAAGTCTCCTATATCTAGTTGCCAGAGTTGGGAGTTTGGATAGGTAAGTCATTAAGTAGCTGCTCTCTTATTTACAATGGGCTAAGCCTTGTCTGAGTTTTTGCTTCAAGGATCTGATTTCTTTCATTCTTTGTTTTTTTGGTTTTTGATTTTGTTTTTTTTTTAGTGTCTACTCCTGCATAGAAAGACAGAAAGACTGGCTATTTTAATAGTGGTTTTCATTATTTATTCCTACCCTTTGGAGAAGAGAGTAAGAAAATAGTCGCAGTCATCTCTGTCAAAGTTTTTCTGTCTGTCCATTTGTATTCTGAGCACACTGACACTTGTTTTCAGAGAAGAAATAAACCAGCATCCAGTAAAAATGTCATTACAGTAGCTCATTTTGCCTGTGTTCATGTGTGTTGACCTCTAGTTTCAGCAAAACAGTTATGATGTATTTATACATCTCCTTTTCTAAATTTGTGAGCAAGCAATTAATGTGCTACAGTGGTAGTTAAAATTAAGTATGAGCCTGCAGAGCAGCTCATCAAGTTTTGAATACTATTTCATTTGAAAGATTGCTTCAGGGTTTGAGAATTTTAACTATGTTAATTAGCTGATATTTTCTGTAGCTGAATGTGCTAAATAAGTGGGTTTTCTCTGCAAATGATTTCCTGGAGAGTAGTAGAAAATACAGCAGAGAAAATCAAAGAGCACTTGGCACTTCTGACCAGGCTGAGTTTTGACTGGTTTTTGACAGTGCAACAGTAGTGCTACCTGCACTGACACTGCTGTTTCTGTCAGCTTTGAAATGGCCTGGGATTGTTATGGTAGCTGCTACACAAAGGCACAACACATTTAAAAAAAAAAAAAATAAAAAGCTGTTTCAAAAGGATGAATTAAAAAAAAGACTACAAGATTTCCAGAAGCTGGTAGACACTTGCAAGTGTTAATGCTATATTCCTGTCCTTCTTTTAAACAATGCAATGTATTAGTTGGTTTCAAAATTGTAACACAATTCTGTGTGACTATACAGTGCTTGGAAAGTGGAAACCTGTCACTGTTGTCGCAGAGAAGGAGAGAGAACGAACACCGACTCGGTCCAGGAAGCAGGGAGAAGCCTCTCTTTAATTATATACAGCCCATTTTATACTTTAGTATTCTTGCATGGTGTAAGGTCATTGGACCACTGGTCATCCACCTCCTAGGGTGATTGGTCAAATTCTACTACACCCATTTAAAAATATTTCTCTAGTCAGTATCATAACAATCCACAGGTGCAAGATAGAAAAGAATAGTTTACAGAAAACCATAATATTGTTTTGAATAGCTTGCATGGGAAAGACAGAGGTCTCACGAAATGTTACAGTCTCACAAAATACTGCAGAAAGCTGGAAAATTTCTCTGCTGGAAGCTTTTCAGCATCCACAGAAACCTACTGTCCATTGCTAGGTAATGGTGGGCTCCATCGGTGGTCACTGGATGCCTTCTTCAACTCCTCCTATCCACTCCAGAAGAAGAAGGAGACCATGTACTCGGCTAGGACAAAGTGCATTACAAATTAAGCCCTGGAACTTATATCTTCTTTCCCCTGGTGGTCAAATCATCTCTGATACTTCAGAAGTAGAAACTTCACTGAGACTAATGTGATTCTGTAAATGGAGACAGAAATCCTTACTGGTCCCTGCAAAAGTATATTTTATGCCTGGAGGCATGGAATCTAATTAACCTTCTGCTATTATCTATGCTTGCACATCTACAGAATTTACTGATGGCTGTAAAATTATCTTGCCACAGTATTTGACTCGCTGACCTCCTGCGGCAGTGAATTCCGCTGGTTTCGTATATAGTGTTGCCAATAGCAGTAAAATTCAGTTTTATTCTCTTGCTTTACCCAGTGTGAAGCATACCACACTGCTAACAAGTCCTGTACATAGACTTGTTATGAAATAGAGAGACAAAGAAGTACTAGAAAGGACACAAGACACAGATGATTTAACTAGAAATATTCTTCTGGCTCATCGTTGTTGAATCTGTCAGTAAAAGGATGCTGAGTGGCTTCAATAGACTTTAGAATAACTAATTGTTCAGGAAGAAATCCAGATTCATTTATGCTTAATTTATGCTGATCTAATTTGAACAAGAGAGCTGCGGATGGCTCATATTTAATAGCCTCAGATGAGGCTCTCCAATGTCAGTGTCTTGAGTTTTCTTAGGCCCGAAGGGAAATTACCACTAGTTTATCTGATTCATTGAGTCATAAAGTCTGATACGATGAGCACGTCCCTCCAGGGGAGGCCACCTTCCTTCAGCTCCTGAGTGCGTGGATCTGCTTCACATGTGGAAGCTCAAATAGATTCTGTGGCAATTCTGAGAATATCTGGATTAATCTTTGAGTTGCCTGACTCCCTGACTGGCAGTACCAGGAGCCTCCACACCTGGTTTCTGTGCTACAAACTACTACTGGAACCAGGCTTATAATCTTTTGCTGCTGTGACACCTTCCATTGGAAGAAAATTAGCAAGTATTCTGGATCAGGAAAGACAGCTGATTAAGATTGCCCAGACTTACTTCAGCTGTTTTGAAATTTTTCAGAAACACAGTTCCTGGAGGTGAATTGTTTTGTGGCGGGTTTTCTCGAGAAGAATAATTGTGGAGTTTTACTGTAGCAGCTTGAGAAATTGCCTGTTTTGGGAGGGCAACTCAGTGACACAATAAGTGCCATATACTCTTTCTTAGCAAAGAACTGTTATTTAATGGGAAAATGACTTAGACAATCGAGAATTTTAGCATGTAGCAACATAAGAGTAAATAGTTACATCTAGGATTAAACTGTGAGGATCTGCCTTTTACCCACTACTGCCAAGCTCTTTTAAAAGTTACTTTTTTATTGTTTAGAGAGAGTAGAAGCAGGCGGAAAGAGTAAAAAAAACCTGAAATGTACAGGCTGAGGAAGGACTTCTAACAACATCCAATCTTTTCCCTTAGGCTACAGGATATCTTGAGTATTTATTTACTTTTAAAGGAGACCACCCTGTTTGACAAGCTGTTGTGTTACACTGAAGGCAGTGCTAGCTGTCTTTTTGAGCAAGAGATAAAATTAGTTGAGATGGGTCTGGAACTGCTGTTGTGGAGTCCTCTTTGCTTGAAAACAAATAACAAATACACAGAAGGAAAGGGAAGAGAACAGAGACAGCAATTGCAGCTTCTGTTTCTTATGCTTTTAACTGCCACCTTGCTGATGCATTAAGACTCTCACCAGCCACACCACAGTCTCACCAAATTGTAGCAGTGTTAAGACATTTCCGCCTTTTTTTTTTCCCCAATATGGGCAGGTTTGCATGAGCATGTCAATGATTCAATGTTTGCCACCAAGCCAGGCTTATTCAGTAGATGGCAGAGAGCAAAAGGGATAGAAGAAGCTAGAAACTTGAGAATAGAAATAACAGGAACTCACTTCCCATCACACTTTCTAGTTAGTCTGCAGGACTTAGCTAGAGCTCATTTGAACCCAGCAATGTCATATGGATTGTTTCTTCGGCTCTCTCTGGACAGGCAATATCTCTCAGCATCTGGATAATCAAGGAAACAACTAGCAGGTCAGCCAGGGGGATCAAACTTACTTTGTCCCAATCATCCATTGCCCTAGCATCAGTGTCAAATTAGAGACCCCAACAAGCAGTGATGGATGGAAAACCTGCAAAGAAATAAATAATTATGTCCTGAAAGCAGAGTTTGAATAATATACAGTAAATGAGTGAGGAACCACATGCTGAGAAACCAGAATAAATACTGAATACCTAAACAGCTATTAATGAGCATTGCCCATCTGGTATACTGGCTAAGGCAGGGGTCCTGTGAAAAATAATAGCATGCGGCTGTGTAATTTAAGAACTGTATCATAATATATGTGCACAGCAAGCTCACACTAAAATTGCCTAGGCAACTATTGTTCTTACATATCCTTAATTTTAGAGAGCATGGCACGGCTCCACAAAATTAGTAATAACATTTTTTTAGGACCTTGGAACCTCTCTGTACACACCAATTTAATATTCAGTGAAATATTGGCCTGTATAATGTCCAAAGTGCTGATTTGAGAGTGGAGATGAGAGTTTATTCAAGGTTCTGTCATAGCAAAGTTTTTACATTTTTCTTACTGAACCACTTCTTGGATCCAGTGGCATCAGATACAAGAACAAAGAACTAGAGAAGTGGAAAAGAGAGGAAATAATTGTAGCTGAATATAAAAGAATTGTACAAAAATGCAGTTGCAAAAGAAGAAATAATAAAGCACAAAATGAGGTTCAGAGGGAGGATACAAAAGTGATTACAAGAAAATCATTGATGTAATGATGCAATAAATGCATTTTTGAAAACTCTACTTGCCATTCTTTTTCTACCTTGCTAATCTTATCTGAATTAGAACCTTGGACTTTCTGGTTCTGACTGGCAGAGAAAACACTGGATGTATTGTAAAGAGGAGGAGAAATATTGAAAAGTGATGCCTAGAAAGCTGGTTTTCATCCCTTTTTCTCCTCTTCACTAAAAAAGCCATCTCTGGATCAACACAATGGAAAGCACAGCAAAGACTTCAGGCTAGAATAGGAAGAATGTGGGAAAGAGATTACTTAAATGAACTGGATTTTCAGATCAAAATGACAAAATATAATTCATCTTAGAATGCTGTAAAACCTGCCAAACACATCACAAAATAATGAGGAAAGTGTAAGTTTAGGCGAGGTTCAGGAATATCCAAGAACAGTAATTATAGTTCCTATGCTAGCACAGAGCAGGGCAGTGAAGTTAGGATTTACCCAGCTAAATCAGAGCAAAATACCAGATTAAGTAATCAAAAAATTGCAAAATATTTGAGCACTGGCAGAATAAAATAAAAGTTGAAAAATGGGCACATCACATTACATTCAAAAAGGTTTCCAAGAGCATGATTACCTTATACATAAAACTTGTCTGGAGAGATATCCTCTTTTTACAAATACTTCTTATTTTACTTGCAGACTGCAGCCCCTCTGCCCCATCGATGGTCGTTTCGGACCCCGCAGCCAGGACGAAATCCCACTGCGAGCCCTGCAGTTCAAGCGAGGTCTGCTCCATGAATTTCGAAAGGGCAATGCCACCAAGGAACAAATTCGACTGCACAATCTGGTTCAGCAGCTTCCCAAGGCCATTATCATTGGGGTGCGGAAAGGAGGCACCCGAGCACTACTGGAGATGCTGAACCTTCACCCTGCAGTGGTCAAAGCTTCTCAAGAGATTCACTTCTTTGACAATGATGAAAACTATGCCAAGGGAATTGAGTGGTACCGGAAAAAAATGCCATTTTCTTACCCTCATCAAATAACAATTGAGAAAAGCCCCGCGTATTTTATCACCGAGGAAGTACCTGAAAGGATTTACAAAATGAACTCATCTATCAAATTATTGATCATTGTCAGGGAACCTACCACAAGAGCTATTTCTGATTACACTCAGGTGCTGGAAGGCAAGGAAAGAAAGAACAAAACTTACTACAAATTTGAGAAGCTGGCTATTGATCCTAATACCTGCGAAGTGAACACTAAGTACAAGGCAGTGAGAACCAGCATCTACACAAAACATCTGGAGAGGTGGTTAAAATACTTCCCAATCGAGCAGTTTCATATTGTGGACGGAGACCGGCTCATCACAGAACCACTGCCAGAACTCCAGCTGGTTGAGAAGTTCCTAAATCTTCCTCCGAGGATAAGTCAGTACAATTTATACTTCAATGCCACCAGAGGGTTTTACTGCTTGCGATTTAACATTGTCTTTAACAAGTGCCTGGCGGGTAGCAAGGGACGCATCCATCCAGAGGTGGATTCCTCTGTCATTACCAAATTGCGCAAGTTCTTCCATCCTTTTAATCAAAAATTTTACCAGATCACGGGGAGGACATTTAACTGGCCCTAAACTAAACTTCATACAACACTTTCTGTTGCACCTGAGGCATGCAATAAATGTCTCTGCTGAAATATGCACTTTTCATAGACATGGCTAGCAAAGCAACTTTTTCATGCGTACGTGTACATAACGCAGTGTGTGACCAAATATACGGTGGGATCGATTTTTTCTACAGAGTAGTAACTAACATAAATTTACTGTCAATATAGTTGCATCTTTTAAGATATAATAATAAAGGGAAAGGAGGTATTTAGGGAAACAAAGTCAGACAGTGTTAAAAGGGTCAGTGTTCCTCTCAGTGAAGTGTTTATGTGACATACTTATTGATCTAAGCAGAACATTAGTTTATGCCATAAAAATTCTTGTCAAAAGTCTGTAAAGCTGTGAGAAAGCATAATCTTGAGGCTATATTTGGTATGTGTATTGCTAAAGGAATACTGACACTTTAAACACAGTGCTGAATTTTTACAAGAGTGAATAGTACTATTTTCTTATTATTTTAAATTAATATCTTATCTCAAACAAACTACATTGTTTTAGAGTTCCTGTGGTGAGTTTGCACTATTGTTTTATTGTATGGACCATAGTGTCACTTGTAGCATGTCAATCATGTGTCAAGAAAAGGTCAAATAATTTTTTCTTCTATACTTGTGTGTTGACAAAGCTAAACATGGTGTACATAGTGTACAATGTTTGTAAATACTGGTTTCACACTAAGTAATTCTATTTTGTAAACTGAATATGGCTATTTAATTTATTGTGAAAATTAAATTTATTGTGGTATTTAAAAATGGAATGGATTAAAATTACCTATATGTTCAATGGCTTTTCACCTTTGCTTTGATGTATGTCAGTGTGGTCCCTTAGTTTAGACAGATCATATGTACGCGTGAGAGAGATTTTCTCAGGTAACCTTGCTTTATAGACAGTTGAGAAAACTGATACATGTGGCAAATCAGGGTTTATTCAAGAGCTCATCCTTCTAGGAATCTGGTGTAATGCTTACCTCAAAGAACATTGTTGCTGTTCTGTTGTGGCACTTTGCTAAAATTAATTCAGTTGCCCGTGAGGCTAAAGCATGACTGTAAAAGCCTGCTGTAACCAGGTATATCAAAAAAGTAGAGCCCTCTTTAAAACCAAAATAACAGACAGGCAAACAAAATTAGAAGGAAGATTTTGGTGATTTCATCACCAAAAGCTGGTAATGCTTCAAAGGTCAAAGGAAACAGTTGTGATACCTTTGCTTTCATCTGGTAATTCATGTATCTGCTCTGAAAAAAACAACCACAGTATTGTTATTACTGGGATAAACATATAGCTCATGTTTCCATTCAATAAGTGACAAGAAATTAGTTCAGGAAATTAATATTTTCATGCATTACACATTGTATGGTTCTTAAAGATTCATAAGAAAAAACTATGAAAGCAAATGAAAAAGTATTTTAAAACAAGAAAAAAAAAGAAACAAGTGAAGTAAAAAAAACCAACCACTTTAAAACCACCGTCTAGAGATTGATGGGGACACAAATTTTGGAAGGTGTCCAGAACATCTGAATGTTCTGGGCTACAGTAGCAGAGTGGCTGGTAGTTCAGATTATAATAAGATCAAGTGTTCCCCGTGGGCTGTTTATTTTGTTCAGTGATTTGGAAGCGTTGGTTTTTCTAAATAAGTGGTTTTTAAAGCTCTTGCAAGAGATTGCTTCTTGTCTTGCTGTACCTTTAATCATATGTGCTAGCACTGTGAGCAATGTGCCCTTTCTTCATGCTGCATCAGAGCTGTGCCAGCACAACACGGCAGAGCATATGTGAAATTCTCTGCAGCAGCTACAATACAACTCACTGTTTTCCTGTATGACAGCCATTTATCTTGCCCACTTCCAGACAAAAAGACAGATATTTAACTTATCTAATAGTGTTCAACAGGGAGTTTTTATCCAATTTAACCTTTTCATGGTCTTCAGGTGGGCAGACAGACTCCAGGCAGCTTTGAGTGGTACTTTGGGTGATATTTCATATAGTCCTGGCTACAAACTGACTGAAGGCTGAGATGTATTTTCAATGAAAGGGACAAATTTGTTAGGTCAAAGTTACCTCCAAACACAAAAATATGCATTTGAAATGAATATCTCTCTGCATTGATCAGGAGAGCCACAGAGACTGTGATCTACCAGGTACAACTACACACATTCCTGTTAAAGTCAGCTGGCTTAACTCCAGCTTATCATTCACAGTTTTGGAGAGACATGGATAAATTTAGGCTATATCTTAGACAAATCTGGTTCAAAAATGCACAGAATAGTCAGGAACAGCAGAAGGGGAAAGAGGGTTCAAAGTCATTGTAGTGTATATTCAGAAAACTAAAAGAACAGGAGACTGATTCACTTTCACTGAGCTTTCAATGCAATGTCGTCAGGTCTATTTGACACAACCCAGTGAAGAGAAAATTTCAAAACTGATTCATAATACATCGATACAATGCATCACCCAAAGCATACTCCTAGGTTAATGGGGATTTTGCCTTAGTGTTCATAACCAGTTTGTGATGTCCTGACCTTATGGCATTTACCTCTTCAGGAGCAATTTCTGAATAATTCACTTCAACCTCTTTGCTTTGCTTCCCAAATTCTGAGTGAATCATTTCTATTCAAATTGGTCATGAGTGTTCAGACTGGGAAGAGCATTCTTAGCTTGAGATAATGATTGCAGAGTGATGCACAGCTATATGAAGTTGCAGCTGTTAACTTGTGGCATTTAAGTTCTCTAAAGACATTGCATCTTTCCTATTTTCTGTACTCTAAAATTACAGGCTCACAGCTCTGGTAAATGTTTGGATTAAAACAGCTAATATTTCTGTGCATTTTTATTGGATTGTCCCAGCTGCTATTTAAACTACATAGGACAACATTTTTCAGTATAAAGGATTATCAGAGATGAATTTGAAATTGTATTTTCAGAAATTAGTATATAGATAAATAAAGGACTGACATTTGGGGATCAGAGACTCATTTACCATTAACCCACTATACTGCATTTTCTTCAGGAAAGTGGAATAGATATGATGGAAATGTATATACCCTCTTTTAATGGATTTTTCCTTTTTTGCCACAATGTCTAAGAATACAAGAGAGACACTATTTTTAGCAACATGTTTCATTATAATAGTCCAAGATTTTTAAAAGACAATGGCCACAAGCTAAAAACACAGGACTACTATATGAACATCAGGATACACTTTTTTACTGTGCAGGAGACTAAGCACTGGCATAGGTTGCCCAGAGAAGTTGCAGATCTTCCATCATTCGAGATATTCATAAGCCATCTGCACACTGTCCTGGGCAACTGGCTCTGGGTGTCCCTGTTTGAGCCAGGGGGTTGGGCTTCCCTTCCAACCTCAACTATGCTGTGAAGATCTCCCTATACCATTTAGTTCTTATTAAGTACTGCCCATTGCTTCAGTGTTATACAGACCACAGAGAAAGTGGAAGCCAGTCCAGCCACTGTTCAAACCCAGGGTATGGAAGCACTACAGGGTACTCCCTGGGTAGCTGGTCTAACTCATGCTGGAAGCCTGTTCAGTGTACTGGATCACTCTGTTAGAAGAGATCCTTTGTTAATGACAGTCCTACAGATCACTGCTGCTAGTTTTGGTGTGGACTGAGAAGGCTGCAGAGACTAGGAAGTTCGCAAAGGACCTTTCTTCATGAAGAAGAGGTCAGGAGTTGAATGTTACAGGGAGTGGTATCTTTGTTTTCATTTAAAATGGGATAAAATGCTATTTCTTTCCTGTGTAAAAGTAACTTTAGAAGCAAGGTGCGTAGAAGGAGCCTAAAATCCCATGGCAGTTTAAGTCAACCCAGCTCACACCTGCCAAGGTCCCAGCCTCTCTCCTCATACAATGTGCTCTTTCCGACTCCTTTGCCCTGACTCTCACGATTACCTGCCCCTTCCATGTGGAGCTGCTTCAGTTCACTAGGCAGGCAGAAGACTAACCTGTTTAAAAAGATGAATAACATCACTAAAACTGTTCTGGATCAGAGCAAACATTTTTTCAAACCAGGATCTGTCACTAGAAGCGGCCAGTAATTAATGCTTCAAATAGAACATAGAGACAAAGAAAACATGAAGACATTTCCATGCTCCAGTGGTTGGCAGTCACTGGATGCCTCCAGTGGGAGAGGACAGTCTTCAGATGTAGCAGCACTCAGTGCCTTCCTCTTCTTTGTACTTAGCCAGAAACCCCTTGAATCCATGGAAGTGCTGTTCCCAATAAGTCCTCTAAGCTCTCTTATGCTATCATTTTGCTAGAATAGATACACAAAATGAATCAGGGATATTTGGGTAATACCTTTAAAATCTGATAATAAGTATAACGATATGGTAATAGAAGTTTTATCTTCCTTCCTAACTCACTTTGAAAATGCTATGGATTGTCTAATTTGTTTCTTGAAAAAATACTTGCCACACTACTTTATACTTATTGAAGACCCCTGAGCAGGCTTGGTCCTCAGGTTTGTAAAAGATGGTAGAAGGAGAACAAATAATGATAAATTTTGCTTCTGAAAGAGCTTGTTCACAGAGAAAAGGACTTCAGATAAATTATTAGAAGTGATTTTAATAGTAATCTCAGACATTTTTTTTTATTGTACTCCTCAGTTCCAAGGAGAACAACTGGCCATGTGGCTACACTGCTGTTAGTGTTTCATTTAATTTAGAGTCTATTGTGTAAAATTTACTTCATAGAGAAAAAAACAATTTAAAACTTAATAATATAGATCTGGTGAGACTCAGATTGCATTTTAAAGGCTGAATTTTGTTACTGAAGGCTCATGCATGTTAGCCAAACAGGGATGTGCCCAGGTTACCATCATCAGTACCTATAAGTTGATTTTTCCTTTGTTTATGAGTTTCTTTGAGGAGATACTTTACATGTGATATTCCATTGCACTCTTCTACCAGCTGATCAGCTGTGGCTAATCTGTGCTTTGAAGACTGACTTACCTTCTGACAACTTTGAGACAGATGTAACAAACCCTCTTCAGAACAACAAACTATCCCTAACTGCATTTACATTTACAGAGAAAGGATTTTCAGTCCTGTCTGCAATAGTGCACTGATTAAAGAGTCAAGCCCTTAGAGAACATCCATGTGTTATCAATCTGGATACCAGCCTTTTTCCCAGGGCTTGAATTGACAAGTGCAAGGAAAGCACAGAAAAGACTAGAATGCCATCGTCCATCTGCTGCACCGCGCTTAGCATATGGTAAATAAGATTACCTGCTGTTCTGAGATTCTTATTAAAACTGGCAGTAGCGTGGCATGACTTTAGGAGCTGATGGTGACCAAGTTACCAGACTCTTTTTAGTTTATGTCTAGCTTACTTTCAGTTCAGCTTTGACTCCATTCAACTTCTTATCTGTTTCAAAGTTCCCTCTCATGATGTACAGTAATCCACAGCTCTCCCTGAAACGTATGTCTTGTGAGACAGAAAAAGAAATTTCAGCACAGGCTGTCATAGTCTTTGCCACTGTGACCACAGAGAAAGGTTGTGATACAAGGAATTTAACTCTGCTGATGTCCTTGTGATTCCTACATGATTCCCTAGCAAGTTCCAAAATAATTTCCCCTTAGCAGTGGTCACTACTTTAGAAGGTTAATGCTTCTGTGAAAGTGTCCTGATTAATGATCAGGATATGAAACATCTATATTTTGAGCAGATTGTAGTCCTTTGATACAGTACATATACAGTACACATAATATACAGCAAAACATAGGATATGACTAGGAAACAATGCTACTTCAAGCCATCTGATGTTATGCCTCAGGCTGATTAAATAGACAAAAGGAAACATGACAGAATCATGCACATCTTACTCCTGGCCTTAATTGCAAACAACTGTTTTGTAATGTATGAGGCCTTTGCCATACAATTCCTTGGCTGTTTTTCTTCTGATGAAAGGCTTTCCACTTCATTGAACTGTTAAGGCTTCGTTTCTATTTCAAACCCAGGGAGACAGAAGAATTAATTTACAATTCCCTACTATATGAAAAAAAAGTGATACACATTTCATAAGAGGTGGGACTAATAGCAGCACTGTTACTAACTTCGTCTTCAGAAAATTGCTCCAGTTGTTGCAAGCTCCTCAGTGAAGCTCCACTAGTAATAGAGCTTTATAGGAAAAGAAGAAAAAAGCCTTTTTGCTTTGGATGGCTGTGGAGCAGCGCAGTGCCTTGCAGAGATGCAGCCCAAACCTATAAGATTGGTGAAGTGAAACCATCATTTATCTTAAAAACTCCACATTTGGTATGCATTGAAACAGCCAGCCTGCATCAAGGAGATGAAGGAAATAATAATCTCTTTTTTCTTTTTTTTCTTTTTAAGTGAATGGTAAGGCTAGTCTTCCAAGAGGTAGCCACAAGTAGTTATCATTTCCATCAGTAGTAATTAGCAATGCATATCCCATACAATGGACAACTACTGTTACACCTTCAGGCTCATTTAAATCAATTTGCTCTGAAATGCCCTGAGGATTAACTGGAGAAGGAACTTGCACTCAGAGCTGATTAGGTAAAAAGTCTGACTGTATTTCCATCCTGGGCTCTAAAATTGCCACCTTTATGCATGTGGTCTGCCCTGGCAGAGTGGCCTGCCATTCTATCCACTGATAACGAAAGGGGAACAAGCAGAGCTCGTTATACAGGTTCATTTATATTCAAGATCCAGCAAAACTTCCTTTGCAAAGCCACATAGGCTTTATTTTAAAATGTTGTCAGTTGAAGATTGAAGTTGATTATTTCATAGCTGTCATGTTCATTTTCACTTTTGACACGTAGATATTAAAAGAAATTCAGAATATAGCTATGCGGACATCTCCTTACTGCTTGGAGCTACCTGAACAATTCAGATTTCTATTTTTAATTTGTTTTAATGGATTAGAAAAACAATTGCACAAAATGCTAAGTTACTTGATAAATAAAAGTAGTGGCAATGCATTTTTATGTTGTATAAAATAGTAAAAATAATCACAGGAGTAGATTAAAATTGTAGGTACCTTCTCTTCCAGGATGTTCCTACGTGTAAGCCTACATTAGACTTAAGATTAATGACTCTTAGCAGCTTTCTTGTTCAACCTCAAAAGTGCACTGAGTTGCACCTAAAAGCTGTTGCTGCTCGCACCATAATTAGGATATTCTTTGAACACAGGAGACAAGCATTCAAATTCCCCCAAGCTGAGGAACCTTGAAAGTAAGGTAGGCATTTTGCAGGACAAAGACAAAAGGAACAGTGGCAAATCAAGGTTGTGTGCTATGACTCTTTGCTAGGCTTGCTTGGCACCAGCTGGTCTTGTACAGCCTCTTCAGGAAGGCTAATGGATGGATGCCACAAAGACTTGGAGAGGTAAGGGGCTATACTCATATATCTGGCATGACTGATGGATTGTGTTGGTTGCTGAATCCTTAGAAGGCCCTATCCTTACTCATGGTTGAAACAACCTAGCAGCTACTCCTGTGTTACAAAATCTGTGAGGCCATTAAAAAGTTTAGACCTTGCAAAAATGATCCCCACTTACCCCAAATGTCTTGGAGTGACACCCTTGAGCTTGCGAATCTCACGTGTGAAACCATGCTCCAGGTCCACAAGTTAGCAGCCAGCTTAAAACCATCTAAGCCTGCACAGGGATACCAACACTGTCACAGTTTCCTGCAGAGAGATGAGACCTGTGCAATATTTCATCTCTGAATAGTGAATTACAGGGCTGATGTTGCAGGTGTTCACATGGCGTAGGGAAACCTAAGCACTAATTAGTTTGGTCAAAAGGCTGGGTGCTGGAATTGCTCTATTAGCCACCAAGCAATCTTCAAACCTAGTAATGCTTTATGAAAACAGCATTAAATTTTGTTTGAGTAACACTGGTGATCACATTTCATTTCCTTTATCTTACTTTAATAGTCACAATTCAACAGCTCTGATGTCCTTTCAACTTGTACAGCTCTGTGTGTAATCAAGCTGAAGGTATAGTAGCACTTGGTATTCAATTAATTCCAGTTTTTCTGCTGCAGCTTTTTGGAAGTGCATTCTGAGAACCTAGAAGGAGTTAATTTTCTTCCACATAAATGAAAGTCAAAGACAGAATCAGAGCTCACATAAATTAAATACCACTGAGTTTAATTTAAGAGACCATGTCTGCCACATGTATAACCAAATCAGTGGGAGATAGGTCTGTGAAAGCAGATTTTGTGATCGTGTTTCCTGAGGAAAGTTTCAGATGTGGAAAAGAGTGGTTGGAGCCATTGTTCCAAATAACATATTCTGAAAGGCAGACCAAGGCTGTGCAGTAAATATACTTTTTCTGAATTGATTTGGGTCCTAGCACATCCAGTGCATCCCAGCAAATTTTCTGCTTGCACCCAGATTGGGAAAACTCCTTTGGTGTGGAGCTGCCACGCCCAGCGTATTGCCAGGTAATCAACAGAAACCTCTGTGCGGGACTGACATAGCACCTGTGGGAGTATATGTGCAGCCATTCTCCTCCTCCTCCTCTGTCTAAACTCTCCAATCACCTTCCCACTCTGGGTCCCACACCATTACGCTCCCCATAATCTCTACCAAAAGGAAACACAAATCCATAATAATGACTAACCCAGTGTCTCCATGTGGGTGGTTGTAGATGGCGCTGACTTGCACCAAACAGATGAAAGGAGGGAAGCTCCTGAGCCAAGAAGCAGCCTCAATGCAGCCCCCTGGGTTGGTCTACACTCCCCAGCTGGCAGAGAGGCTTGATTTTGCTGCAGGAACCAAAATCTGCCATGGTGGGAGAGCAAGGGAAAGCAGGCTTGTTTGCTGATGCACTTTCGCCCACAGCTCAGTAAAGAGCTGTGCTTCCTGGGGGAGCTGCTCTCATCTTCTTCTTAGGGATATAAGGCAGGTGTCTCCCTCACTACATAACCTTTCTGTATATGTACATGCAGAGCAAGCCTCACTCTAAATCTTTCATATACACCTGGAAGATAGATACCAGCGTGAGTCTTTTCTGTCTCACCTTAAGGCTGTTTAAAAAATCCCTTGCTTTGGTAAGGGTTTGTTTGTTCACATGTATTGTTGTGGGTTTGCAGTACAGAAGGGACTTTGTGACTTTTGTGTGCTGGCTTTATGTCTTTTTGTAAAGCAGTAGATATGTACTTGCTAAGACTTCTCACATGAGACAAATATTGCCCTTTTTCTGGGTTTTTTGCTTGATGACTTACCAAATTTCCAGGGGGGCAGAAAAGGCAGCTCTGTATGTCAAGCCAAAGGTACTATGAGCACAACTGACAAAGTTTATTACCCTCCTAATCAAAGCATAGGAGAAATTAACCACTTAAATATGACCTTGTTCCAGTTGTCAGCTCAAGGTTTCAACTGAAAGAAGATGTCTGCATACATTTTGAGCTACTCCAAAGCAGGGATAGCCAAGCTGTGATTCCTGACCCACATGATTTTTACTCAGGTACAGTTAATGCATGCCTTTCAGGCAAGGATTATGTTATTTCTCCAACACAGGGAACTTGTTAGACTGCAGGAGGCAAGGGAGTCTGCAAAAGTTGTGGATGAGAAATTTTACATGTGGATCTAACCAACTTGAATTATCCAAATGAATCATTGCTATAATCCTGCAGCTTGTATCTTGGAAGGATAAACAGCTTCTGTCTCTCAGAATAAAAGCCACTTTAAAATAAAAAATTAAAAGAAAAGGAAACTTGGAGAAAAATAAAAGTAATAGAAAAAAACACTTGTTTCTTTGAGAGGAAAGAATGCATAGAAGCAAGCACAGATGTAATTTGACAAGAAATAGGCATAAAAGCCTATGGCCATAAATATGAAAAAACATATTCAATATGGGAAGAGACAATAAAATAAATCAATTTCCATATGTGAGGGTACAATACATGAACTGGAAAAAAACAAAACAAATAAATGATAGAGAAAGTATTTAAGAGGAATCAAAAAGGCTTTTTACATGTATATGAGAGAAATGAAACAACAGAGAAAATAATAACATAAGTAAATAAGAATGACTTACCTAAAGTGGACTTGTTCTGTTTAATACTAGATTTTTTTTTTCAATTTTTCCTGCATGAGTCATAGAGGATCATTTCAAAGGATCCACTTGCTCAACTGAGTGCTTCAGTTCAGATATGAGAGCTGGGCTTTCTACCCTGCTCCCAGCAATTTCCAAGCAATCCTGCCCTCAGCCTACCTCCAACAGAGAGACCAAAAAAGTACCTTCCACAGCAGCTGGATACTTAGGTTTGAACTTCCTCAGCTTCTGGAATCTGGACTCTTGGTCTCCACCTGCAGACCTCACGATTTGGGTTTCATAGAAAAGGTAATTGTGGCCGAGCTGAACACGGGTCTCTCTGGAACAGCCTTTGCCTCTTGCTTCTCTGCTTTGAAAGTGCTGCTAAGCTGGGTTCATAGCTAGGTCACTTTAAGCTCTTACAAAGTCAGGTAGTCCTAATTCTGAAGAGCTAATGTAGCTGTAATTCTACGAATAAATCAACAAAAACAATAATAGTGATAATAATGAGAATGTAAGAGCTGGATTATCCAACAGAGCTGGTGGAGAGAGTTCTTTGCTCATCACTCAGAAGCAGAGATGTCAGTTTTCTGCTCAAAGGCCAGAGTCATAACTAAAATGACAATCTATACATATATATTATGAGTAGCACCACAGCTCATAATTTTGTCCAAGGGCATTTCTGCTGTAAAGCTCATCAAATTGAACATAACTTCTGTGGTGCATCTTTTTAATATGATACCTTAAATACACTATTATTTAATAATTAATTTCATTTTTAAACACAGAAAGTTCAATGGCTCAAAGATATTTAATATTTTATCAACACTGATGTTCATAAAAGTCTTTCCCTAGCCATTTCCAGATAACATAAAAATTGGTGAGAGAATAAATAAGCAGAAAGTCAGCTACTGCTGCCCAATGATTGTATTTTATTGTCATTTTGACCAAAAATACATCATTGGTTTATTGAACTTGACACAAAAAATGAAGATCAGGATCAGCTTCTATGCATAATTGTTCCATCAGTGTCAAGAGCATTTACGTTATGTCTCCTTCAATACCACCATCCCTTCTTCCAACTTTATTATATGACACTGAGTAAGTCCCTCCTGTATCATCTGCAGGATGAGTTATAAGGATGCAGGGTAGTTTTCATAACTCTCTAGGGGTTACTATATTTCTGTTCTTTTGCAAATGTCTCCAGCGTATGAGCTATTCCATTATGCACAGCAGTTAGACTGTAGGGTAGGATTTCCAAACTTCTGGAAACTCAGCTGGCTTCAGCTCAACATCTTCACTTGGAATGCTGAATACCTGGAACCTCCAACCCGATGGTCAAGATCCTTAAATCATGGATGAGTCAAAATTGTTTGTAATTGAAATTTCTAGGGAAAACAATTGCACATGCTCTAGGAGAGAAAGAACACCTATTTAATGAAGAAGCCTCGGAACTTATCCCACAGAGCAAACAAAGTGGTTTGTTTGACAGCCCTGTTGACTGCAAGCTGCTGTGAATAGCACCAAAGAGCCAACAGCAGCATGAATTTCTCTACCATAAGTTACAATAAGTGCAGGACAAAGCAGGACAAGAGGAGAGAGGCTGATCTAGTCTTCACATCCCTTTCAAATCCTTTGCTTTTCAGCTGATTCATGTGACAGGGTCTCCTGTTCATACAGAAAAATGCTTTAGAACCTCAAGCATTCTATTACAGTAAAATGAGCCAGGAATACGGGCACATTCTGTCACAGAAAAGGTTTCTAAAGGTAATAGTAGTAACTAACTGGTGAAAATTTTAGTGGTAGTTTTTAAAAAGAGATCACTGAATCAACATTCAACAGAGACATCAGATGACTGAGAATGGACCTGTTTAATGTCATAATTAAGGCAAAATCCTATGAGTGTTACCGAGATTATAGAACAATTAGCCTAACTTCTTTTTCAGTAAAGCATTAGATACCATTTTTTAGAGATCGGATGGGAGCACTTTAAAAAAAAGGAAAATGTCTTGATTTAAAGGTAGTAAACCTTCCTGAATGAAGCATAATCATGTCTCACTTAGAAAGGTAATAAGGCTGTTGACTTCCATTAATCTTCAGTAGAGCAAAAGAATATAGATAGCATAATTAAAACTTCAGTGACTGCATAACAAAGTTTCACAATGGTTGTAAAGAGTCATGAGTCGTAAGAAAAATGGAAGAAATTTTTCTGGTATTTATATACTATAATTTTTTGTACACGATATATTTTGACAACAATTATACTTCTCTAAATATCCATATGGGTTTGCCTATTTAAGGTTAAAAAACTAACTGTTCCAAAAGACTGATATTCGTGCCAGTTTATAAATTGCAAAGTAAAACATAGGAAGATTGTTTTACAAGTGGTATTGCCACTTTCAAGAATATATTTTGCAATGTAGAGAAAATTTCAACAAAAATCTCAAAAGAAGCAGCAAGTCAGCAGATGAAGAAGTAGCTGAAAAGCAAATATTTAAGAAAGAACTCACAAATACAGATTTATGTTTCTAACCTTAGGCATTCCAGCTAGAAATTATTGACTTTAAAAAAACATACACGATCAGAAAAAAGGAAAAGCTCATCCTACTATTAAAGTTCTCTGTGAAAATTCAGGCACTATGGGTTGAATTTCTGGCTCTGCCTCACTCTCCCTGTATGACCTTTGGCAGGTCACTTATGTCTCAGTTTCTTCTCATCAAAGTGGGAATCAAGTTTCTGTTCTGTGTAGAGGTTATACCAAGTAAATTCATTAACATCTGAGCCTGACAATGTACAGCAGTAAGGAGCAAATAAATTAAACATGTATCAGAGAAGTTGGTGGCTACAAAAGTCTGTTAGTGTTACAGAAAAACAATTTCATAAATATGTTTGGGCTTTTTCCCCTTGACATTCAGAGTAGCTGGACTTTTACCAAACTACAAAATATCTTCCAGCTTCAATAGCTGAGCTTCAGCCTGATAAGGCAGCAGATGCCACATGAGAGAAGGCACCTGTTCTGCGCCCTTGCTGCATTGGATAATGCACAAAACAACTTAAATGTTCAGTCCCTGAAATTCAAACCTTTGCCTCTATCAGAATCTTAAGCTACTCATAGAAGCAATGAGAGTGTGCCGAATGAATTCACAGTGAAATATGCCTTGTCTCCTCAATTAAATTGTGTGTGTGTGTGTGTCTACAAGTGTTTGTATCCATTCCTGTGTGAATCTATAGATATTTTGGTTTTTTCTTCAAGAAACTGGTTGATAAAGCAGTAACAGAAAGCTAAAGTTTGTGTAAATGAATTGGAGCTGGCTGGTGAAATATTATAAACTGAAAAGTTTATAATACAGACATATGGTTGGGATGCCAAAATGTCACATTAGGTCAGATAGTGTCACCACAAAAAGAAATACACAGGAGAATTTATACTTTACAAAAGGGCTAGGAAAGAGATAATGATCCATCACTGATGTGGATGGTGAATGGTGTTGCATCCAGTTGGCATCCAGTCACTAGTGGTGTCTCCCAGGGATCAGCCCCACCCTCTTCAAAATCTTTATTGATGATCTGGATGAGGGGATTGCGTCTACCATTAGCAAATTCGCAGATGACACCAGCTTGGGTTGGAATGCTGGACGGTAGGAAGGCTGTGCAGAGAGACGTGGACAGGCTGGATTGATGGGCTGAGACCAACAGCATGAGGTTCAACAAGACCAGTTGCTGAGTCCTACACAACTCCAGGCAATTCTACAGGCTGAGGGAAGAGCGGCTGGAAAGCTGCTCAGTGGAAAAGGACCTGGGAATGTTGGTCAGCAGCTGGCTGAACATGAGCCAGCAGTGTGCCCAGATGGCCAAGAAGGCCAATGGTATCCAGGCCTGTGTCAAGAATAATGCAGTCAGCAGGACTAGGGAAGTGATTTTCCCCTTCTACTCAACACTGGTGAGGCCACGCCTTGAGTCCTGTGCTCAGTTCTGGGCCCCTCACCACAGGAAGGACATTGAGGTGCTGAATTGTGTCCAGATAAGGGCAATAGAGCTGGTGAATGGTCTGGAGCACAAGTCATATGAGGAGCAGCTGAGGAAGTTGGAGTTGTTTAGCCTGGAGGAAAGGATGCTCAGGGGTCACCTTATTACTCCCTAAAACTATCTGGAAGGAGGTTGTAGGCAGTTGGAGGTGGGTATCTTCTCCCAAGTAACAAGTGACAGGACAAGAGGAAATTGCCTCAAGCTGCATCAGGAAAGGTTTAGGCTGGAAATTAGGAAGGCTTTCTTCACAGAAGCGGTTACTGGGCATTGGAATGTGTTGTCAGAGAGGTGGTGGAGTCACTGTCCCTGGAGGTGTTTAAGAGACTGAACGTGGCACTTGGTGCCATGGTCTGGTTGACATGATGGTGTTCAGTCATAGGCTGGACTTGATTACCTCAGAGGTGTTTTCCAGCCTAAGTGATTATGTGATTCTGTGATCTTTGAGCATCATGCTAATAGCTAAAACTGAAAATTGGCAGTAGTCACAAAACAAGGAAAAATAGCTCAAATATTTTTTAGAAGTTTTTTGCAATGTGACCACTGCATATTTTCATGAAGAAATTACTCATCCACAGAAACAATATAAATTTATACTCAAAATAAAAAAAGAAATATTTACATTTTTCATATTTGCACATTTAAAATTTATTTGGACAGTATGCCTAATGAACTATACATCTGCAGAGGTAAGGAACAATTCAGCTGTATTCACTGCCTTTTGTTTCTGTTTGATTTGCTTGTTTGCAAATGATCCTAGATTCCCAATTTCTAGGTTTATTGTTTATCAACTTTTACTATTATTGGATTATACATACATACAGGAATTCATGGTCCAGAGATTTTTACTAACTACAGAGTGGAAATTGTTCACAGGGACCTTTTGCACCAAAGTCAGTGAAATGCAAGGAGGCAGGGCCAGATCCTAGGTACATCTAACACTTTCGGACTGAAGGTGCTCAAAAGTCTCACAGGTGGGGCTATAAAGGTGTAATTATACAGACTCAAGGAAATTAAGTCAAAATCTTGTCCATGCTACATATGTATTGTAGGACACAAGCTCACAGATTTCTGAATGCTGCAGCCAGATCTACTAGTGTAAGCATTAATATGCTATTCTAGAATAGCATATTAATATGCTATTCTATCCTCCAGCCTTCAACGCAGACCACCAGGACCAGACTAGATCTGGCTTTGCATTGCAAGAACTGCATGTAATGCTGCCATCACAGATCGTTTCATGTTTTTACTTATGGAGAGCAAGTAACCTTTTTTGTTCTGATACAGTTGTGGAAAGAAACATCCTAAGCAGGCCCAGTATAACTGCTCCCAGGGGCATGGTCATCAAGATTTTTCATTAAAGCTGAATACTTCCAATGGGGCTCATGTTAATTTTCCAATAGTCTGCACAAAAGACATTCAAGGTTTTGAGGCTGCAGAAGACTAACTTGCCATTTTTTACAGCCCAGTAGTCAAATGAAAAGTCTCATTGGTTCATGAATGAGGAACACGAAAAAGTTTGGGTTACTGATAATGAAGTCTTCAAGAGATGGATCATGCACCTACTTAAGATGTTAGTTACAGAGGTAGCTGGGCATGTAATTCATCATATCTGAGTTGTCTGTCAGGGAATAACTGATGCCAGGAGATATTGATGAAAGCAGAAGAGCACCAGGTTCAGCAGAATGAATTCTTTATAAGCAACACCCTATCCTTGTGGAACATAAAGGGCAGAAAACAGAAAAAGTCATATCAGAAAAAGGTGAAAAGCAGCCAGTACAGATTAAGTACCTTTTAAATGCAGTTTAAGTAAATAATAAACCATTATATATTTATACTTAATTTTATTTCGATTCTAGAAGTCTGAAGAACAAGACTGGGGATCTAGAATACCTCATTTAAACAAGGGTATTGATACAATAATAGGTGTATCAAGAATTTGTTACAAGGAAAGAAACCTGTTTAGCACCATGGCTACTCTATCTATGTAATTATGTTAATCTATCAGTAATCTAATCAGGGGTAGATCTTAGTCTAGAGCACTGGTCCATGGTCCATGCTGCCAGAACTCCTTAAGGCAAGGAAGTGATTTGTGGCAACAAGCGGTGTCCAGACATCTTCTTTATTGGTGTATATTTGTATATATTGTTATATATTGGTATAAATATACATATGTATAATACCAGGGTATGAGTTATACAAAAAAGCTACAATATGCTTAAGGTAAATTAATGTCACATATACAAATAAGAACACTCAGCCTTTTTTTTTTCAGATCTAAGCCAAATGTATTCCTCCTTCACTATTGCTGACTGTAACTTGGCTGCTTTACATTCCCTAACAGATGAAGTAGGGAGGTCTCAGTCTTCTCCCACACTCCAAGAATGAGAGTGTCTGTTGGCCATGACCACAGGTAACACCAGAGGCACCATCATAATTAAGAGTAGCTTAATATAAAACAGATGGCAGAGCTAATGAAAGGAGATGCTTTGGAGGTGGAAAACCAATAATCCCTTGGGGGAGCCATCCTGTTCTGAAAAACTGGATAAGCAGCAATAAGGCTACCTTCGTTCAGCACAAGGCATATTCACATTTGTACCAGATCATGAGCATCAACACTTTACTGAGTCACAAAAAAAGGCCTAGAAACATTCTTCTGTTTATTATTCAACACAAAACACAAAGCTGAGAGAGTTACAGAACAGGCTGGACCTATAAAATCTACAGAAATCTGTCTCCAAGGTCTTCATTTCAATTAATGCTGTGCTTCCCTTCTTCTTGTTAACACTGCCAATATCCACCACACTGAGAGCGTATGCTGCACCTTAGCTGCATAGGTACAGCTGACAGCATTGACTGTCACCAGGAGTCACTTTCTGAAAGGAAATAGCTGTATTCAAAGCACTTGCAGGACCTCAACAGCAGCCACTGCCACCTCAGCAGCAGCAGCAGATAAGCTCATCCTCAGGCAGTAGCTTCTGCTCCTGCTGAGCAGTGGTTGGCAGGAGGGAGTGAACTGCAGCAGCGCCCAGAGATGAAATTCTTGTTGTCGTAGGGGGCAGCTTGCTCTGCCATGAACTCCGTTAATCCAGTAGGAGCTGGAAACTACCACCCTAGTTACATGTGGTGAGCAACTTGTGATCTGTAAATGGGCCAATGTGCATTTTCCTTTTCTTTTGCTACTCATCTTGTGCACACTTGCCCAAGAGGCAAGATTTACAATGCTCAGTCATCCTGTCAGCCTGGCTGGTTCCAGCCCTACAACCTCCCTCTGTCCTTTGAGAGGAAGCTTCCCCCAGTCACGGTGAGCTGTGCCTGTGCTGTCTACGTGCTGCACAATGGAAGAATGATGGTAAAGTTCTTCTTTAGACTAATGGCTGCCTTATCACTGCACAACTCCCCTATGTTTGTATACGGAAAGCAAGTGAAAATGGATAAAATATAGCATATTCAGATTATAATAAGGTAAATTAATCTTCTTGCTTTTCTTCATGTAGAAATAGTTACATCTTACAGAAATAACAATTCCTTTCTTTCCAGCTGTACTGAAGCTCATTAATGCTTAAGGCCTGCCTAAAACAGCATTACAGAAACCATGTGACTAACAAAGGCCATAAAATTATTTAAATACTTGCTGGTTTTGCAGAGGATGTAGAGGCAAATCAGTGGTATGTTGGTTCATGGCTTTCTTATCCAAATACTAAGATTTTTTTGTATTTTGAAATACAGGGTAACAAGAACAGGAATCCTTGAGGTCTCAGTGTTTAGCAACTTAGCCTGTTCCTGAGCATAATAGGCAAAATTGATGCCCAGGCACACTTGTGAGGGTAATCTATTTGCATTTCAAAGGCAGTAAGGTTTTAATCATGTAGCTGTTCACTCAGATTGCAATTATGATTCCATGTTAAAACGAACCTCTAAGTAGAAAATCAAAACAAAACAAAAAAACCAATGAGGTGTGGGGGGAGGGGGAATGGGATGATCTGTTTCAGTAAAAGAGAAATGTTCTATGTTCCAGGAAGAAAAATTACAGCTGGAAGATTCTTCCTTACTGTGAGAACCTCTGAACCTGCAGTTTAAAATGCAGTTCATTCTACATTCGGAATGACTGGGGTTAGTACTCCATACAGAATTTGTAGCACTTTTGTATCTTTTTCTCAAAGGCTGGGATGAAGAACACATCTTAAAATATAAAAGATTTTATTCATTCCTCTTTGCATGTCATAAAATGATTTTTTTTTTTTTTTTTTTTTTTTTTTTTCATTTAGCTCATTGGAAACTTTTATTCCTCAGAGAGTAGCTGGGAACTCACTGAAAAGTAGTACATCCACTCTGGGCTGGGAGAGGCTGAGAAATTCTGTGCACGCAAGGAGCATGAGCTGTGAACACAGGAGAATCTTGTGCTCCCCTGAAGATGACACAGAAATCTTGGTTACAAATCTTTACGGTGTACTGACTGAAGGGGGATAGCTGGAAAAGCAGTGTATCAGCTAGAAAATTAAGCCTGTTACAAATTCAGAGAAAATTCCTTCAATTGGCTTATTAGCATCTTTAGAAAATATTCCATTACTTTGTAGGGTTGGGGTCTTTTTCAGTGGATTTCACCTTGAATCGTTTTCATTAACTGGAGCTCCCCCTCAAGGAATACAATGGGAAAGTAGTTTTGCAATACAAGATACACATTCCTCATTTTGACTAGAAGAATCCTTATATCTTAGCCTACAAAATCTTAGAGATTTTCTTCAGCATATTCCCTCACTTACTGCTGATATATAGTTTGCTAAGCAATTTCAAGTAGAAGTGAGACTGTTCTTAAATTAAGAAACATAGCCCAGAAAATATTAGAATATTGATTTGAGTGACTTTGGGGATTTAAGTATGATTTTATTCAAGCTCCAATTCTTGTACCATAAAATATCTGATACCCACACTCTGCAGTGGTACAAAAAGCCTGTGTTTTGGCTCAGCCCTGTCCCTCACACTTCATCACAACTTAAATGAGACCTGCTGGACGGGTCATTGCAGGGAGGTCTTAGCAGAGCACCTCTCCAGCAGCCCCACTGTCCACTCTCAGCCAAGGCAGCATATTCAGAAGAGATGATGGGCTAGAAAATGCCCAGTGTCAAAAGGAGGGGACACAGGAGGACAATTCACCCACACTCTGTCATGGAGGTCTAGTCATGGTGTCCAAAAACTGCAGAAGGAACTCTTCCAAGACATGAAGACCCTTAGCCTTAAATTTTGCATTTCTTCAGCCTTGCTTCTCTGATACAGACATTTTTCAATATAAATAAAGAAACCCAAATCCAATAAAAATAACAGCATATATCAAACAAAACACAGCACATCACTATTTTGGGGTGAAGAAGAATGAGTCATGTGTGACAAATATCAGTCACCTGGCTGAATTCATACTGAGCATTATTAACAGTGCTGATACCCAGAGAGGGAGGGCTGAGGGAAAGGAGTGAATATCCAGTACCAAACAGTTGTCACTAAGTAGGTGAGCACGAGTGATAATATCATCATCAGGAATGGGACTTGACTTTGTTCCCTTTTCAGTGCCTCTAGTATCCCCGGTGTCCCTTCACCTTGACTTGTCATAGGACAAGTCACACAGCTATAAAATTATCCTAAACAGGAAAAGATGTCCGTGACTCTTAGGATTTGACCAAGATACCCTCTGCAATAGTTTCAGTGGCATTAGAGCTTTCTCTGCCTATCCACATGCAGTCACACTGAGATAGTATAGTTATTATTATTAAATAAAATTTTGATCTGTCTAAGAGGTTTATCCTAACTAAAAGAACATTCCTGTTGACTAAATACTAGCAGTCTGTGACTATTTTCACCTCCTCACATTGGGTAATTACAGTGCTGGCTGTGCCACTCCTATAGGCTCCACTCTCCATATTTTCACATTATTTACTGTTTAATTTCTTCTTTTATTTGTAGCAGTTAGCAAAATGCTTAATGAGTCCAACTGTCCCAGGAACAGGTACCTGGTTTTGTTAACATTGAAATTATTGTTTTTCCTTGACTTTTTTTTTAATTAATATTTTTTTCTTTTTTCTTAAACAGTACACAGGCTGGGTCTCTGCAATCAGTTGACAGAGAAGAGGGGAGCAGTGGAGGAGATGCTGGCTGAATGTTTGCTCATTATGATCATAGTTGATAAAGCTTATGTCTGACTTGTACATTATTATAGTACCCTAGATCTATGACATCAACTTCGAAAACACCATTTTTAAGGTTCTTTAGGAAGCTGGTTGCACTCTTAGGACTTCATGTAGGACTACAGTTCAGCATGGTATGATTAGCTGTGAGAATCTGGTTTTAATTTCACTTCTTCCAGGAAGTGAATGAACTCACAAAGATTTACCTGACACAGCATCTATCACTTGGTTTTCTTTTTAACACTGTACAGTAGATAGAGAGAAAAGTGACTCACATTATTGGCCCCAGTAATGTCACTCCACCAAAGCCCTTAAAAGCTACAGTTTCATGCTATTTTTCTTGGCACAGTAATTAAATTTTGTATTTTGCAGGTGCTCACAATTTTACAGTAGACTAGGCACATACAGCCATGCCCTGCACTGGTTGCTCAGTCCTGAAACTTTGGAGCTGGATATTGCCCCTTATTCCTCCTAAGCAGCTGGAGTGAATGCTCAGTCATTCAGGAGCCCAGTTGCTAGAGATCTAATAGCAAATCTTTGTAAATGATGCATATTTATTCCACAGAAACTGCAAGGCAGACACAGCCAGTGAAACCAGTGAAACCAGAGAGTTTCCTGGAACCTACTATACCTACCTACCTGTAACTATCATACAACTGTAGAATCTGCTGAGAGAGAAGAGAGGTTTTTGCTCAATTAAAAAATAAATAACATGAGTAGCAACTGTTTGAAAGTGAAATAAGTTGCAGTTAAATGGACAGAAGGGATTTCATTGACTTAATTATGTTAAATTTAGTTAATTATTGTTCAGCTGGTGCAAACAAAGCTACTCTCCTATGCTATACAACAAAATCTGTAGAACTTTAAGTAAATACTTGTAATTCCTTACTCTCTCAAGAATTACCTTAATGTCAATATGACTCTCAATCAGAACCAAGCCTCAGTCTACTTTTCACCTGTAATGGCACCCCTTTTCTATAATCAGCTAGCACAAAAACCTCTTCCCTCTGGTTCTCCAGCAGCTCAAGTCGCAAATATACGACTTTGAGGGGAAAGCAGAAATTATACTGCTCCACAGTTGATAGTCCTTTCCTGCCCATACACATTTACTGAGAAAAAAATCAATGTTGTCTGTCTTTTCTGTATGCTGTGGCCTCTGGGGTATGGAGCCTCTGGGCTATTTGGAGCATTCCAAATGTTTCAATCTACACAAGGAGAGCTGGAGGGAAATGGTCAGCAGCCAGGCATGTCTCTACTCACAGTCACATGAAGCCATAGTTTATACTTTGTAAGCAGCACAATAGCAGAAGGATTTTTTATTTTTAAATGTAAATTAAATCCCTCATGTAAAGGGATCCATGTCTGATCTTAAAACTCTCTGACCTTAAAACTGTAGAAATATCCCATACACAGCAACACTCTGTATTATTTTTTTCTGAAGAACATTTGTTTTGATTCTTCTTACTGTCCTGTTAGCTGACTAGACCCTTTCCTTCCTCACCTACACCTTCATTTCCTTGGACATGCAACATACAGACATTGTAAACAGCTCAGTTACACTATCATTGCATTTATACCCCATCTCCTCATTATTGCTGGGCTCTCATTTGTCACAAACAATGTGCAACTAAGCAAGTGCAAGCTTGTAACATCCAGGCTGCATCACAAATTTCTATTCATGCAAGAAGGAATAATTCTGTGCCGTGTGTCAGCTGGCTTTGTGGTTTGCAAAGGCTGTAGTATCATGGGATGATTAGAAAGGAAACGAAGAATGCAGAAAATGCAATTGGTTTTGCTACTGCTACTCCCACCAAAGAAGGCACTTTTCATTTGTCTCTGTAATGAGAGAGCCTTTCCACTCACAGGTACATTAAGAAAGAATGTGTGCATGGGGGAGTCCCCACTGTGCAGTTACACTGATGTTTTCAGGACTTTTCAGATGGCTTCTGCTGAATTAGATGCATAAAGGAAGAGCTAATCCTGCTGAATCAGGAAATGAGACAATGGGGATACTCTGTATGATTGCCATTAACTTTATATTATAGTCTGCAAAGGCTACAGCTCTGAATATTTGATACTTGTCTAAGTCCTACTGAAATCAATGGGAATTGGGTGCACAAGTTCAAACAAACTGCATGGGGAATGTGGAGGACCCTGGTGACCAGAAAAAGAACATTTTCTATATTATTCAGGTATTTAAAGTCTGTATCTCAGTGCTCTGAGTCTCATCTATAAAATAGGACTACTGAGGCATCTGAATAAGGCTGAGAAACAATTTACAACCTTATTCTCTAATATGCCTTAAGCTTTGGGTATTGTACCATTAAAATTTAGAATTACAAGGAAAAAGTTCTATTATAGAGCAACAAAGTTAATTTTAACTGCAGTCCATATGCTCCAATATCACCTATCTTTCCATATTGTGAACCTAACTAGTGGCATCAGCTTGTTTTGTTGAATAAATAGATTAATTAATCCAAGAGACGCATCCCCATTATCTTCCATTCTCTGCACAAAAAAAGACCAATCATGATGTGCACTTATATTAAATTTTGTCTGTAAAATATGCTTGCTTGATGTTGTAGGCATTTGCATTTTATATACTTCAGTTACCATCTGCTAATGGTAATTTTATCATTCAGTAAATAATACTAAGGAGATCAACATTAATGAAGATTGGAAAATTTTTTAATATAGTGAATAATTTTTGGTTTATTTCTGTGAACTGCAGCTGCAGCCAACAATAAAAAGGATAATACATTAAAACTGGAGCACAATAATGAAAGCTGTTGTCAAGGTTCTGGCATAGTGGACAACCAAAGGGGATTGCAGGTTCCCAGAGCGCTGACTTTCTCTACCCTTTACTAAAGAGTAATGTGTGAATCATTATGCTATAGGCAGATGGGACTACTCCAGAGAGACTGAGATTGCATGCTAGCCTAGCAGAAGTTCCAGGAGGCATTCATAGCTTGGATAACCACAGGGTCTCCAGCAGGGCAGGAGGAGCCTGGGAATGACCAAACTCTTTTATAGAGTGAAGGCTTTAGATCCCAACTCAAGAAAGAGTGCTCCTTAGGGAGAGCATTTCAGGCCTGCTGAATAGTTAAGTCAGCTTGACTACCACTACCAGTTTAAATACAAACGTTTGATAACAGGCTTCTCTTAGTAAATGTATGCTGAGATATGCTTTTAGGTATTTTTTTCCTACCTAAGATTTTAATTTCACCTTTTTCTCAGTCTATCAAAGCACAAAAAAATCTTTTTTAAAGTTTAAAACATACACTGGGTTTGATCCTCTTTTCTGAGGTGTAGCCCAGATTTTTTTTTAAGTGAGATCAAAAACTATTCTCTTAGCAAGTTAGGAACTAGCTTCATCCCAAAATACAGAGCTCAGTTGTCTCCCAGTAAATTCCAGAATGCCAAGGTCTGTATCTCCATGCTCACATCTTCTGCACTGAGCATCATTTGTAATTCAAATCCTGGATCCAGGAAATGTAACAGAGACAGAAGCAGTAGTGCTGTATCCGAACAATAACTTAAGTAAGAAGAATTAATGATAAAATGCTATGTCTTGTGGATCAGACCAGTTGCTCATTTGCCAAGTATTTTCCCCTTGACTATGTCAACAGGAGATACTACTTAGTATCATGAGCACAGCGTTATCCACTGCTTGTTTTGTCCATCTCTAGCATCCATGATCATCGGGGATGTTGGAGGGCACATCGTCTTTCTTTACTATCTGTTTTATGGACACATTGTCAATGGATTTGTCTAATCTCTGAATTTGCTGATATGGCCTGTATTCCTCAACCACCTTCAGCAACGAAATCCGGTAGTATCATCAATTATTGCAGGTTGGTTGGATTTCTAGAGGTCACCTAGTCCAACTTCCTGTGCATGTTATGGTTAACTTCAATATTAGACCAGGCTGCTTAGGCCCTCATCCACCTCAGCTTTGGAAATCTCCAAGAACAGAGATTCTACAACATCTCTGGGCAATGTGGTCCTGTACCATGTATCCAACCATGCTCTTTGTGAAAAATATTTTCCTAATTGGAATTCTCTTGTTTCTGTTTCCTTGTCACATTTCGTCAACCTTTCTCTTATATTTTTTTCTATCCACTGTGTAGCAACTACTTCTTTTATTTGTTTTAAAATAATCTCCTCGTTTCAGAAATTTTCCCCTGTAGTAGAGGCATGTGGCGAGAAGTGCCATGAGTCTTTCTTTATGCTATAAGTGAAATTTCCATGAGGATTTTTCCTCGAAAAATCAAGAGGAAAAGCAAAAGGATTTTTCTCCCTTGTATCAAGCACAGTGAAGTGGTCTTTGCTTCTGTTGAGGTGGAAATGTGACTATACCTCAGTCCTTGGATTATCTATAATCCACGATGAACTATGACAGGAAAATTAAATATGTAACCAGTGATTTATTCTTGATTGGATGTGACTGATTACTGCAAAATAATTTATTCAAAATCAAGTTTGCAGATTGAGCAATGTCTGCAAGCACAGGAACATGTAACACTAGCAAACCCTTTGTGTGAATGTCCTTCTTTTGTACAAATCCTGAACAACCTGTGGTTGGAGCAAGTACAGAATACTTAGAAAATATTTTGGACCTGGTTATTATGTGGTTCAGTACTTGATGGTCAGCTACCTCAGACAAGGGTAGCTATTCCCATGACAGGTGAGTCTAGGTGAGCATTCTACCTGTGCTTTATATTGCTTGAAATGTTTATAATATAAATAAGCTTCTTCCTGAGAAAAAAAAATCCTATTATTTTTTCTCACTCACCCTGTAACTTTTTGTCTTTTAGTAAAAGACCTGCTAAATAATTGCTCATCAATGAAGTGAGTTTTTCCCATTGATTGATGCCATCTTACCATAAACTCATAAAAACAATCTCTCATCCATCCTGGAGCCTTCAGAGGTAAATAATTTCCCATGTCAACTACTGCTCTAAATAATCCTTGGTTTATGATCTTCTAAATCCTGTAGACTGAGGCACCATTTCCTCACTATAATTCTGAAATAAAACCTAATAAAATATTTTGTCATTGTCTTGAGTAAATGATGACCTCTCCGGCACATGTTTCTAATACACAGCAGAGGAAAGATTAAACACAAACAATAAATACAGACAATTGTAAGTAGAGAGCAACATTGTTTCCAATGGCAAAGAACAAAGGAAAAAATATATATGAAATGATGTTCTGCAGGAAGTGTGCCTAGATTTTGGCTCACATATCAAACCAAGGTGGAAGGAGCATAATGGCAGTAATGGTCAAGCAATTCTGCCTGGATGCATGTAGCACAAGAAGCTGAAGACCTGTGTACACCAGGGGCTACTCAGGGTTACTGTGCCTGTGGTGGATGTTGAAGGACAAGCAGCTCCAGCAGTTGCAGGTCTCCAAGAGCCATTAGTTTCTTGAGCCCCAGCACAACTGCCCACTGCAGTCTGTGCTGGCAGCAAAGTCCAAGCCCATGACAGACAGGGCTGGGCAGATGTGTGATAGCTATGTTGACACTGACATCTCTGGGCTCAGTGCTGTGCTGTGACAGCTCCTGTCCCTATGATCCCTGCTGTAGTTGCAGTGCCTAGCTTCTCCTTGGCTTCAGGTGACACTCAGTACCTGACACCTAAAGCCTCCTGCTCAAGTGTTTGGCTACTGGCCAGTTCAGAGGGTGCTGCTGGTTCTGTGGACCCCCAGCCTAGTGTTGCTGTCTCATCCCTTTGGATGTCTGAGTCTGGCTCTCAACTCACAGTCTGGCTGCTTTCCATGTTTCCATTGCTTGCACTAACATACGTGGGATGAACACAGGCATCTCCATCCAGTGTGTTTTGTCTTCTCTGCTAGCATCTGGGTGAACCCAGAGGGCTGCACTCAGGATATCCTGCATTTCCTTCTTCTGAATTGATGTCAGAGTCATTTTGGGGATAAAAAGATCTCTACTGGACAATGCCTGCCTCTTACTAATTCTTAGCTATTTCCCAGTCCTTTAGTCCCCACAGAATTATTTCGGCAGTGAATGGTCTCCGCAATTTGCACTAACCAAAAAGATTTAAAGTTTTTCTCAGTAGTCTGAAGACAAGATGGCTGTTGCCCTCAATGAGCTAATTTGCCTGAACCCAGCTGAAGGATGAAGCCAGATATTCAGGCTCAGGTGAAAAGGAACAGAGCCACCCCCGCTATTTCTTACAGTTAATTTTAGTGAATTTAGTTCCCATTGGAGACATGAAAGCAGATGACAGCAGCTATTATCCTGCTTTGTTCTGATTATTTCTGGCTTGCTCTAAAAGTAATTTACTATAGAATAACCCATGTTAGAAGCTGTGGCGCTGAAATTTTACACAAAGCAAGTATAGCTTGAGCATCCTTCCTACATTGTCCTGACAAAGAAGAGTCCTCTCTTATGTTGAAGAGAATGGATTTGTCCCAGTGCTCCTTCAGTCTGTCTGCTAAAACAGCCAATGAGGTTGCCACTGGTAACAGTGTTTTATTTTGAATACAGAACTGTATCTTTTTCTAGGTCTAAATGTCTGGCAATCCTATTAATTGTGCCCATTCCAGCAAGAAGTTTAAGAGATGTAATTGTAACACTTAACAACCAAATAGTCATTCATTAAAGAAAAACAACCAAAAACAAAACAACAACTTGAAAATTAGTTTCATGCTTAGCACTAGAACAGTCCTTACTTCTTTCAAATCCATTAGACTGGAATATTGTTAGACTGAGAAAATGCAATTTGTAACTACACAGGCAGTTTCAAGGTAGGGTAAGTGTTGGACAATTTTTCACTTTACCATTATTTTACTAAAATCAAAGAGGCTGTGCCAGTTAAGGATGAGTCAAGGATTTGCATCATTGCTCTATTGCCGCGGTGGCCACACCGCCCGGTGGCGTGACCGGCGACAAAGTCACTGTCCTCCTGCGTGAGCACCGCCGGGTGTCACAATGCAGGGATCTTTGTGCTCCTGGGAAGAGCAGCGGCTCTGTCCCAGGGTCTATGGCCAGAGGCTGAATGAGCAGGCGCAAGCCTTGATGATAGGTGCGACAGGCGGAGATAAAGGGTGAAGGAGGCGCTCTCTTTGCTTAATCCGTGTCTTTATTTCCCTGCCCAAGCATGGGAAACAGGAAGGCATGAAGGGAGCAACCTAAAGCCTGGCCTTAATAGAATGGCCTCAGCCCCCGGACGTGACCGGAGAGCTGGAATCCTCTGAGTCCTGCCAGGACGTGACCTGCACAGGGAACCCAGGGAGCCATTCTGCCCCGGGCAAAACCCGGGGATCCAGTCTTATGGAAAGGCTCAGGAGTGGCGATGGAATGGCGCCGACTGGCCGTTACAGGGGGAAGTTATACAGGGGGAGGAGAATGGGAGATACAAGGATACAACCAATAAGGAAATGATAAGGAGTGACACATAACCAATCATAACATACAAGAGGAGGAACTTATTTAAATCAGCCAATGAGGAACACAACAGAACAGAATTTTCTAGACATTAATTGCTTAATCAATGAACTTATTATTAAACATAAATTGACTTAGCCAATGAGTGACTTAGGGGCTAAGAGGGTTCTGGAATCAGGGAGGAGATGAGCCTTGGAGTGGCACCCAGTGGGTGGAGAGGGAAAACCCATGTCTCCTCCTCGGATCTGCCCTCGGAGGCAGAACCCAAGGCAGGGAAATCCACCCACTAGATGTCCTCTCTGATGTACAGCCCAAAATGGGCTGACGCACCGCAGCACTCTATTAAAATACCAAGCCACAAATCAAATAGGAAAGTATTGGTGCTGCTTGAGCTAATCAAAAAGCCATATGAAGGCTGAAGTCACCCAAAATAATCTAACAGGCTCCCTCAGCCCTGTGTAGCTGAACTCAGTCATCTCAAGCTGAATCCCAATGGTGTTGAAAGGCTAATCTATGCATAGGCTGTCCAAACCACTTACCAGGAAGAGAAAATGAGCTATTATATTGCACCTATTTCAGGAGTTCATTTGGGTGGTGGAGAGTTAAGAGTGAACAACAATCAAAAGTAAATACATAACCTGAAACAACCTAAGGGACTATGTATTTAAATTCTGAGAATAAGGTGCATACAGTTGGGCGGATCACTTCACTCTTTTGAATTAAACTCTGAGACATTTAACAGGCAGATGCATTCCTTTCATTCCCAAGGGAGTCAGTGAACATTTATTCCTTATGCCATCTTCATTGCAAACTGTTCAAACAATTGCAGCAGAACTCCATCACAGAGCCAGCTGAATCAAAATATAATAAAAAGCAATTTTTCTAGAGATCCACCCAGAGACCCAAGAGTTCTCCTGCTGGCAAAAATAGCGATGTGTGGCATTTGGACTCTGCCAAGCTCGTGCCCTGTAAAAGACAACAGACAACAAACTCGGAGCTTGTGAAAATGAGGAGACAAGGCAAGAAAATAGCACTTGCTGCCTTCCTCAAAGCCAGAAATTATTGCCTTTACAATGTTTTGCTATCTGCACTTTATTCTGTTGGAGTTTTTTGTTCCTTAGTAATATAAAGGCAGGTTTATCCTATGTGGGAAAAAGTGTTAGGCTTAGGATTGCTGCCTCAGCCAGTGTAAATCAAACACTTGCTTCATCTTCTGAGAATAAAGGAAAGTGTGTAGTGTGTAGTGATAGGGAAGTTTTTAGAAGGCAAACAAAAAAAAAGCAGCTGCATTTATTATTATTGCAAAACATAAGTAAGCAACTCACCAGCTCAGACTGAGTATTTTATGTACACCATAAGAAAGGGATTAAAATATGATCACATTAGGTTTATCACAAAGTAATGACATCATACTGCTGATATGGAATTGACTGGTGTATTGCTTTGGCACGGCCTGGTTTTGGGTAGCGGGGGGGCCGCAAAGATGGCTCCTGGGAGGAAGCTGCTGGAAGCTCCCCACCATGTCCAGCAGAGCCAATGGCTGATGGCTCTGAAGATGGACATGTTGCTGGCCAGAACTGGGCCAATGAGAGAGGCTGGTAACACCTTTGTGATGGCATATTTAAGAAGAAAATCAAAACAAAGTCACAAGGTTTTGCTTCTAGTTAGAGAGGTGGAGGAGGTGAGACTATATGAGGGAAAACAACACAGAGACACCAAGGTCAGTAGAGAAGGAGGNGGGGGGGGGCGGGGCAAAGGTGTTTTGAGGGCTTATGTTATTTCTCGTTACCCTCCTCTGATTCTGTTAGTAATAAATTTCACTTAGTAATTAAGGCTGAGCCTGTTTTGCCCTTGAAATATTTCTCCCACTCTCCTTATCTCACCCATGAAGCCTCTGTTAACCCTTTTTCCTCTTTTCCCTCCTTTTGCCCAGCTGTGGTAGGGGAGGATAAACGAGCAACTCTCGTGGGTGCCTGGCATTGGGCCAGTGTCAAACCATGACTACTGGTTATGGATATTCAATAATTTATCTTGGGGGTTCAAGGTTTGCCTTTGACAAAACTCAGTTCTCATGACAAAGAACATTCCACCTGGGATTAATGCAAACCAGTGTATTTCTATTTTCCTGGGTTTACAAATGTCCAGCTATATATTTGAGCACATTCTTGCATTAAGGAACAAAATTCTTAAGAGGCCTAGGGTTTTATTTTTGTGTCATTGGAAGGTGGTGCTTGAAGAAATTCACAGAAAAGTCACAGATAAGGAGAAAAAACCTCTCTTGGGAAACATGCAGGTAAACTGGAATATTACCCCACCTTCCTTCATAGAAAGTCTGTTGAAACGTCATTTTATGTAATTATCCCAAATACTACTCAATAGGATGGTCTTTGAACATCGTCTTTGAAGGGTAGTTGGTCTCCCTTCTAGGAGAGCTGATGTGGGACTGTGTGTACACCCTTGTGTCAGTGAACAGCTGGGTGATGGAGGACATTGCACATGCTTTACAGCTGCACATCAGCTCAGGGAGATGAAAGGTATTACACTGGCAGAGAACTGCAATGATGTAGGTTTCAGAAAATGTAGTGATCAGTGTTACATCCTCAGAATTAAGGATTGTACCTGAACTACAGAGTCACAGAATCACAGAAAATTTTGGGTTGAAATGGACATTAAACATCTTCTAGTTCCAAGCTCCCTGCATGGGCAGTAACACCTTCCACTAGACCAGGTTGCTCAAAGTCCCAACATCCAACCTGTCCCTGAACACTTCCAGGGGCATCCACCACTTCTCTGGGCAACCTGTTCCAGTGCCTCACCACTCTCATAGTAAAGAATTTCTTTGCAATATCTGTTCCAAATGTAATCTTTCAGCTTGAAGCCTTTCACCCTTGTCTTATCACTACATGCCCTTCTAAAAAGTCCCTCTCCAGCTCTCCTGTAAGCTCCCTTTAGGTACTGGAAGGCTGCTATAATGTCTCACTGGATTTTTCTCTTCCCCAGGCTGAACAACCCCAGCTCTCCCAGCCTGCCTTCATAGAAGAGGTGCTCCAGCCTTCTGATCATCTTTGAAGCCTTTTGCACCTGCCCCAGCAGGTCCATATCCTTATGCTGGGGGCTCCAGAGCTGGATGCGTTACTCCAGGTGGGGTCTCAGGAGAGCAGAATAGAGGGGGAGAATCACTTCTCTCACCCTGCTGGCCACATTTCTTTTGATGCAGCCCAGGACACAGTTGACTTTCTGGGCTGCAAGTGCACATTGCCAGGTTGTACTGAGCTTCTCATCCATCAGTCCTTTTCTTTTCGTGATGTACGAAATGTGTTTAGTCTGAGCTGATGAATTACTTTTATATATTTTCAAGAACTAGTAAATGTATGTACTAGTGTATATATCAGTATCAGAGGATGTCAGAATGTGTTAGCCCACTTCCTTGGCCCCATTCTGCTTTGTATAGTTCTCATAGGGAAGAAGCCCAGACACCCAGACCAGGGAATGCTGCTGGCTGCTGCAAGGGAAAATGGGCCAGAAGTCTGTGCCATGCACCCACTGTTTAGGTGAAATGCAGACATAATGATCCCTGTGCTTCTTTCCTTCACTAAAAGCTTGAGCTATCTCTATTTCTTGCTGAAATAACTCGAATGAGGCTCACCTTTCATGAAAAAATTGTTTATGGGAGTAAAGAATCCAGTCTTGATCTTGTCAGTGAAATTGCTGCAGATTTAGTTTGATGTAAGTGGGACCAGAAATTGGGGTATAATAATTTGAAAACATTTTGAGGGTGTCATTTTCTCCAGAGCTCTTTTATCAGTGTCACTTGGTGTGTTATTTATTCACCACACATTATACTGCAGTTTCCTGACCAGACTGTGACATTTTGCAGCATCTTTTCAGCATTATTGTCAAAATTGTCTAAACTAAAAGCTAAAACTTTAAAATAACTGATTTTGCCAGTTTGTTTTAGTCCTATCTTTGCCTCTGGAATATTTCCAAAATCTATAACAGACTGAGATCAGTCCAAATTGCCTTCTCTAAATTTCAAAAGAAATGGAGAAGAAAAGAAAAAAAGCTTTTGGAAGAAAGCTTAGCAAGTCAATTAAAAAGAAGTACAGTCTAAAGTGGTTGTATGGTCTAGGGAAAAAAAAAATCACTAGCAGAATCTTATGGAAGACATTACCTTTAAGGTCAGAACTGACACTAAGGACAATAAAGAGAAAAAAAAAAAGTTCCTTCCTCCTAATGAAAAAGAAAGGAGAATTTTAGTGTTTTCTGCTTTGAATTGCTTTAAGAAAAACCCCAACCAAATACATCACTGGCATGAAATTTTTTGCTTAATTGTGTTGCCAAGTCAATTAAAAATTGTATCCTTGTAATGGATGGGAAAGCAACATAATAAAATCTCAGTATGACTTTTCTGAAGCAAAACCTACAAAGAGATAGACTTTATGCACAAGAGACCTTTATTTAGGCTTGAATCCATCCAAATTGAGAACTAATACTAAACATTATGCACTAACACAGTAAGCCCTAAATACAATAAATTCTTTTTCTGTGTCTCTGCTAGTAATTTAATCAAGCTCAGGGCAGTTCTGTAGCATTGAAGTCAACTGGAAGAGTACAGCACATGTTCATAACATAAAATTACCTTAGCCTTCCAAACTGGATGGCCACATCCAAACTGCCTATTGGAAAAGATCCATAATCATACCCAATTCTGATCCATGAATCTGCTTATATTTTTGGAACCTGTATAACTTCCTTGCTAAGGAAAACTTTTATGTCTCAGGATTTGAGACAGCCACCCTCTTCAGTTGCTTTTTGGTATATATCTGGTTGCATTAAAAATGGGGGCTATCTGCAGGAACAGAGTTTGATGGAAAGCCACCTACAGCTAGCTAATAAAAAAGCTCAGAAGGATCTCCATGATAGGTGCTCTGTCTGGCTGGAACCCACAGCCTGCTCCTGAAAGCTGGTGCTGACTGTAGTTGCTCCTGTTGCTCCTGAACCTTTCCTTTAAGGCATGTCTGGAGCTGCCTTTCTCCATCTGTGTGGTAGTTTAACAGGTAAATTGTTCAGTGTGTAACTACGAAATGAGTGCTCCTTTCCTCAGGCTCTCCCTTATTATGTGCCTGTCCTACTGATTCCTAACAGAGCTTTTTGGGGACTTTTATAACAGATTCCCTGATATTTGAGTCTTAAATAACTGTCTGTAAACATTGTGCTCATTTTATCCCATTGGTTTCAACACAGTTAATTCCATTGGAATTCACTGTAGTAAAAATGCTATATGTATTGCAGCCATAGAAAATTATTGCCCTGATAAACAAAAATCAGAACAGGACTTAAATATTATTTTAAGTTATGATTCACAGCCCTTAGACCCTAATGCTGCATGTTCTAAGCATGTGATGTTGAGAATAATGCTACTAATAGATATATAGAAATATTTCAAAGCCAGGAAAACTAATTCAACATGCTAAAAAAATATATATATGTAAATTATTGAATCACTTCTCCAAAAGGAATAACAAACATGAATGACATTTCTTGTTATGAATGATCTATAGTTATGCCGTAATTGCAAGCAGTATCATGAAGCTATGCTGCTTCCTACTTAGTCACTTACAGCTTGTTTCCTTTGCTATTCTCTTGTGAAAATGGCTATATGGACCATGTAATGCATTTTGTCCTGTATGTTTCTCACATTGGAGAAACATATTTCCTTAGATTCCAGTCTCACACTGTTTTTAGCGCACACATTTTTAGCTATTTCCCCATAATTTATAAAAATAGGTTTCTTCTGCATCATGTGCATAAATATTAATAGTAAACACATGCACCGTTTAGATTTGGTAAGTAAGCTGTAAAATATATTGGTATCTTTTAAATGTTATTTCTTCATCCTCCAGATCATAAAGACTAGGGAAGTGAGGGGAAATATCTGTGTTTGCTGCTACTTGCCTCAGAATGAAATCTCCAGCTAATGTAGTGGGAGACGTGCACTCAGACACGGGAAGAGGATGTAACAGATGTAGTGGCATCTGCTTGCACTTTTGGAACCTTAACTAAAAATGTTCTGAGGAACAATTTCCCTCATCCTTCTCAGTGAGCATCAACTTAGCTACCCATTGATAATGTTTAAAATGTCAACATCCTTTTATCATTGCTTATCAGAGACAGAAGAGGAATGACTGCAACATACCATCAAATTTCTCCAAACCCCAGGCTGGAAAAAACTTTAACTTACCAATGATATTCTGCTTTTGCAAGCTGAGGCTGAGCTGAGGACATATGAAGGTCACAAGAAGGACTGGGTTCAGGAATTTCAACGTTAATTTGGAGGGTGGGGTACATATTCATGAGATCATGTATACATTGTCATTCATCTGATCATATGACAGCACTGGGTCTGGGGAAATATTTTTTTTTAGTGAAAGGCTTTTTTTATATTATTAATAGCAAATGCTCTCAATTACCAACATAGTTACTTCTCACATAAGGACAAGTTCCCTCAAGCAGATCTGTGGAGGCAAATATTCTGCAACTATTGTTAGGGATGGAAGAGAAAATGCAAAAGTTGGAATTTTATTGTTTTAGTTGGTTGGTTGGCTGTTGTTTGTTTTTGTTGGTTTGTTTTTGTTTTGTTTTTTTTTAAATTTGGGGGTATTTTCTACTTACCTTCCTTTATTCCTCCTTCTTTCTCCCTCTCTCAGAAGAACTAGGAATCCAATTAATTTGCAACCTCAGGATTTGTATGAAACACAAATAAAAGTCCTTTGTTTTTATTCTACATATCTGTTAACAGGAAAAGTACTAGAAGTGTACTTCAAAGACTCTCTTGCAATAGCTTCTTTCACAACTTTTCCTCCCTACTCCAAGGACATTATGTAAATCAAGGAACTGTGTTAGACAAGAGAGTTGCAGTGGGTTAATCTAATGATGAATACAGCTCTGTAGAGGTTCCCTTATGATGGCTTCCAGACTAAATGCCTAACTTTTGGGAAACTACATGGGAACATCATATATCATACCATATCATATCAGTGTGCATGCTAAAAGATACTGATGCATTGATATTGGGGGATGGAATTCTGCCATGATGGGGTGGCACTGAATAAAGGGGCCACTGAACATACATGATAAAAGAAAACAGGGCTGAGGAAAGTGTTTCAGACACACTGAGAGAGTTCCTCTCTCAGGATGCTCTGTATGTTGTTACCTACTCCTAAATGAAGTGTTTTGTATCAACCCTCGGTGCAACATCATGGATACAAGCAAGTCTTTATGGCATGTAATCCTCACATTTGAACACATCCCAGGAACAATCTAGCAAAACAGTCCAAATGCATTAGGATTTTCTCTGTCATGGTGCTATGATATTAAGTAGAAGGAACCAGGGCAGTGATCATCCCCCTGAAAGGAAGTTGTAGCAAGGCTGGGTTGGTCTCTTCTCCCACGTAACAAGTGATATAACTAGAGGAAATGATTTTAAGTGGCACTAGGGGAAGTTTCGATAGGATATTAGAAAAAATTTCTTCACTGGTGGTCAGGCATTGGAATGGGCTTCCCAGGGAAGTGGTGGAATCATTATTCCCGGAAATCATAGAATCATATAATCATTAAGATTGGGAAAGACCTCCAAGATCAAGTCCAACATTTGACCAAACACCATCAATCCAACTAAACCATAGCACTAAGTCCAGCCATGTCCAGTCATTTCTTAAACACTTCTANGATAAAAGAAAACAGGGCTGAGGAAAGTGTTTCAGACACACTGAGAGAGTTCCTCTCTCAGGATGCTCTGTATGTTGTTACCTACTCCTAAATGAAGTGTTTTGTATCAACCCTCGGTGCAACATCATGGATACAAGCAAGTCTTTATGGCATGTAATCCTCACATTTGAACACATCCCAGGAACAATCTAGCAAAACAGTCCAAATGCATTAGGATTTTCTCTGTCATGGTGCTATGATATTAAGTAGAAGGAAACCAGGGCAGTGATCATCCCCCTGAAAGGAAGTTGTAGCAAGGCTGGGTTGGTCTCTTCTCCCACGTAACAAGTGATATAACTAGAGGAAATGATTTTAAGTGGCACTAGGGGAAGTTTCGATAGGATATTAGAAAAAATTTCTTCACTGGTGGTCAGGCATTGGAATGGGCTTCCCAGGGAAGTGGTGGAATCATTATTCCCGGAAATCATAGAATCATATAATCATTAAGATTGGGAAAGACCTCCAAGATCAAGTCCAACATTTGACCAAACACCATCAATCCAACTAAACCATAGCACTAAGTCCAGCCATGTCCAGTCATTTCTTAAACACTTCTAGGGATGGTGACTCCACCACCTCCCTAGGCAACCCATTCTAATGTTCCTCTTTCTTGGAAGATTATTGTCAGCTTGTTGTCTGTACTGCTTCAAGAGTCATCAAGGACAGATGTACAGTGAGTTCTTCCTGTATGCACACTGAACACTAAAACAGACTTCAGAAAGGCTGAAAACACACAACACCTTAAAATTATATTGCACTTGTCTTCAGATGCAATGCAATTCAATATTTTTCTTCTAAAAAAGCATCAAGAAACGCAACTCAATGTGTTTCTCCTCTCTTGAAAAATGTCAGGTTTTGGCATGTCTTTATCAATCTTTGGAAACTCTTTGAACTTAAGACAGTGTAGAGAATCTGTCAGTTGTCCAAAATGCAGCAACTTCATTGGGTGGATTCTCCTAACTGGCAAATTTATTATCTCTTCTTTTCAAGTGCTGAGTCTGTAAACATTTGTCTCCTTAGCTTTTCGTTAAAGAAATCTGTAGCTACTTCTTTCCCACACCTGGAACAGAAGGTAGGCAGATGCAGCTTCATGTGTCCATCTTGTGGTTCAAAAATGCAGTTCACAACATTGTGAATGTTGCATACTAACATCTCAGTATGTTTAATCATTGCCACACCTAAAAATCTGAACCATGGGACACTTCATAAACAGTCCTAAATTCTGCTTCAATTCAGAACTCCATGAAGAATAAAGTAGTGGAGAACAAGGCCATCAGGTTATCTATGACAGAGTAACCTCAAGTTTTCGTCTTGTCCATGACAGAGCATTAAATGCTTGAGTTGAAAAAAGATATGATATCTAGTTCTGTCATTTGCTCTTCATGGTAGAACTAAAGTCTTTGGTTTCTACTATATTTTGCTATGAAAGTCTAGGACTCTTGGGAAACTCAAGATATATTTGGAACTATTAAAACTTTTGACATAAATATACAGTAGCAGAAATAACTACTCAGTGCTCTCAAAATAGGTTTGACTATTTAAGTAAACTGCAGTGAAACTAAGTAGTTTGGGAATAATTTGGAATGTAGCTTTTCCAGATCTTCAGCTCGTATGATTAGCTGAGGTGCTAAACCAGCTGTTTGTGTAGACAGTTAGGCTTAGGTAAATCACCATTTGAAGAAAAGAAGAAAAAAGATGCTTGATAGAATCTTCCTAAAGCTTAGAATTCAAGAATTCGTTCTCAGGCCCTGAACCAGCTTTCTCCCTCTGCCTCTCTCTTCAGCTCAATGCATTTTTTTGACTTGCCTTCTCTCCTCAAGCAGGAAGTATCATGGAAAACCTAAAATATAGACATGACAGCCTACCAGGACACTTTGGAATTTGTGATGCTGGGAAGAGGGAGAAACTACACTTGGGGTTGGAGATATGAAAGAATCAGGTGCAATTTAGAGTCTGGCTGTATGTAAAGCACAACTAGTCACAACCTCTCAGCTAAAGCACACTGCTTCCTTGTCACTCCTGATTATTTTAGAGGGCAACACTTCTATTAGTCTTATGCCATTACATTTACTCTTTGTCTTTCTCTTAGCTGTCAGCCTAATGGACATTGACTATTATTGTAATACCCTATGAGTACTCAGCAGATCTAACTCACTGTATTGCTCTTCTCTCTGGAGAACACAGGTCCCAACAGTCTTCTCGCTGGTGAAGCACTGAGGCACTTCCCACGCAGCTGTCTGTCTGATCTTTGTGCACAACGGCCTTCTGATGGATGTATCAAGGGACACATGGACCTGCACAGAAACCAAGGAAGGGACTGAAGAGATGAGGATGGTGCATTAAGTAGACCCTTTTCTTGATCCACGTGGCCTGCTTTTGGGGTGTACAGTCAAATCTGGAAATAGGAAAGTGCTGTAGGGTCCAGTAAGATAGATTGTGGCCATGCCAGCTGTCAAACAGCCTTCCAGGATGTCTGTTATTTAACCCTGATATTGAATATATCATGGGCTAAAACCGATTAAAAGGCAAATAAAATGCCATGGGCAATTTAATGGGGAATAAAAACGTAACAGCAAGTTTCTCCTTTCTATTTTTGTAGCTTGCTCCTTAATCACTCCAGTGACAAGAAACATGTTTCATCCTGCCCTTCTAATGCTTTGCTCTACCAGACACCACCTGCATGAATATGATATTCCTGAAGAAATCTGCTTATTGAATGGGGTGAGGCGAGGAAACAGGAATATTAACAGACATGTGAGTGTTTAGCCAGCGTATCAACACTGATGGCTCCAGGAAAAATGATGGCAGAAAGGTGTGGAGAAGAATTTGCTTCCTTTACCAAAGGCAGCCTTGCATGTAAAAGGACAAAATATGCACTGTATATATAATGCAGTATTTTTATCTGGATAAAATATTATAAATTCTTACAAACTACCAATAAAGCACAGGCCCTAAAATGGGAAATTTATGTGGTTTCTAGAATGTAATATTGACTAATTTTTTTTTTTGCGTGGTATTCCTGGAAAAGAATCATAGATGCATAAAAACTTCTAAATGATGACCTTTTTTGACTAGATTTAAGAGAAGTAACAAGAAACCTTTGCTCATCTTTGTTTCTGTTCTTTGACACCCAGGTTTGCTGTGCTGCAAAAAAATGTTATGGTACATTGCACCTGTGATATATCCACCCTAACAACTGATGAGGAGAGAAGGAACATTCATGACTTTGCAATAATGAGATTGCTGATCCACGACCTGCTAGCAATTCCTTTTCAGAGGAAATAAAGTCAAATAGAATTGCCAAGGACCTCATCTCCATGCTGATAACTGCACATCTCCTGAGATGCATCCATCCTCAGATCACTTTTTCTGTTATTAAAACTTTTATTGTTATGGCTAAAGTAGTGGTGAGCAGTCTTGTCCTCTGAGCAGTGAACTGTCTATAGACTTCATAACTCCATTTATTTTGTCTGGTTTTATTCATTGGCAATTTTTTTTTACTGCCAAGAGTCAGTCAGATAGGAAATTCAAACTGATAGGTAGCAATTCTAAGAAATTTTCTCCTGTTTACCTTTAACTCTTTTGTAATTGGAACAAATAACTATGTAGATGCTGCTTTATATCAATTAATCTCCAAAGATTAGAATCAGTTTATATTGAAGCTAACCCACCAGTGACAAATTGAAATAGAGTTTATACAGTGCCTCATGATAGTATGATTTAAATTGGATTTAAAATAAATTGGTGCATTTTCCTTATGCAAACATATCTTTGTTTAATAACACTACACGTGGTACACCAGATATGCAAAAACTAGCACTGATGAGATGTTTGCATAGATGGTCAGTGCTCACTGGTTTTTGCTTGCTTGAGAGATCAAGGGTTAATCAAGGAAATGGAAGGAAGAGTGATTCATGCAGGGACTAGAATGTCTTATCAGCTGTGACCTGCTCAGCTCCTGAGACACAGAAGAAATAAAGAAGTGATTTATAGGTCATAGCAGTTCAAGACTCACTCTTCAGAATTTGCTGGAGTACTATGACATGCTTCACCATGCTCATCCATGTTCTGCAATGCTCCTCATCTGGGGACTTCCTATCAGCAGGCTGTTTCCTACTCCTCCTTTGGGGACTTCCTATTGGCAGACTGTTTTCTGCTAGCATGACACAAGTTGTCCTCTACATACTGAAAACTAACCCTTACCTGTCTATGTCCACACCAATTTCTGTAAATTGTACTGTTGCTAAAACCAAAACCATTTAACCCTAGCAATTTACAAGCATACTAATACAGAGCTATTAAAACATCATTTATAGGTTGAGAAGGCCTGTCTGCTACTTTTTACAAGTTTGCCTTCCAATCAATTTCAGTATTTAGCTTAGAAGTATAAAGGATAAAACAAAGTAAAGCAGACACGAGTAAGTTACAAGTACTGTGCTTAACATGGAGTCTGTGGCTCTGGGAAATGTATTGCGATGGATGGTTACTTTTTTAATCTATATTTTTGAATGTCATTTGAATGCCATAAATATGTCAGATTTTCTCAAAAAAAAAAAAGTCTCTCTTTCTTCAGACATTACCAGATACAGAGAACATCACTCAGTTGTCTCACTGAAAGCAAGTGTAATTTAAACTGGTCTTGTTTGCAAAGTCTGTCTTTGCAAACAATGAGCACTGAAAGACTCTATATACCAGGCACCATAACAGTCATCAGTAAATGGTATTTAAACTGAAAAAGCTGGTGTCAGACATCTAAGTTCTTCTAAAGGTGCATATGTATCATTTTCTTTAGGTCTGTTAAAACCTTCAACACAAATAGGAAAAGTTAATTACTTTGCTCTCATTATACTCTACCTACCATTACAGTTTTCTTTTACTCCACCTTCCTACTCCTAACAACTCTTTTAAAAGTAATATTCTAAAAGGAAATATTTGAATATTGACGCTTCTTGCCATTTATTTAAAGACAAGCATTAGAACTATTGAATTATGCCACTTTCAATAAAAACTGCATCTGCCTTTACGCGCTGTGCACTGAAGACAGACTTCCTGGCTATCAAACTGCCAGGCACAAAACCACAGAGGGAACCAGTTTCAGGCTATTGCAGAAGAGGTTCAGTGGGTGGGTACATCCATTCCAGGCACAATATGATGCAGATGAATTATGCTTACACACATGACATAGAGATGAAGACACTGTACAGAGAAATGATAGGCGTGTAAGAGAATATATTGACCTACTACTTAAAATGAAGTCATTGCCATGTGTCACTATCAACATGAGGATTCAGGATCAGGGCAAGTTCCCCCAGCTCCTGGACTACAGTATAGCATTAAAACAAAACCACTATTAGTCTTAGCACTTTCCAGCAGCAATTAAGGAAGAATATTCAGCAGTCTACTCTCTTGAAATTCAAAAGCAGTTAGTAGAAAGCAATATTGCCAGTGCTTTTGCACAAATAAACAAGGGAGCAAATCTGAACCTTACAGTTAATTTCCTGTTTAGTTCTCTTTGTCTATTTGTTCTTTAATGATTTTGACATTCTGCATAAAGTGATTTCATTAGCAAGGTATCTGCATGATGAAACCTGTGTTTCCTTCTCAGGAAAGCGACTCCAAAACCTTATTTATGCTTATGCTTTCTAGAATTTATGTAAGGTCTATCAACAGCATTAACAATAGGACAAGTCAATAGCATTGTCTGTGATTTGCTCCTTACATTTGTGTGTGTGTGATTACAAGTTTGCAGCTGTGAATGCTGCTAATAGGTATCCCCTGAAAATGCTCACTTTCACAGATAAAAAGAGGATGGGAGGAGAAAGGGGTATGGTTGGGGTAAGGGAGGTGGGTGGGGTGTACAGAGTTGTACTTAATGCTATAAGGGATAACTCTTCTATGAGGAGTTGAATTAGTAAATATATTTTATATGTTTCTCTAAGTTAAGTTAGTTTGGAGGTTTTTTTGGGTTTGTTTGGTTGTTTGTTTTTGTTGTTGTTATTTTGTGGGTTTGTTTGGGTTTTTTTTTGGTTTTTTTTTTTTTTTTTTTTTGAGTGTATGGTCTGGAATGAGGTAGTCTTAAAGGCCCTTTCTGTCCTTTGCTAATGCAGACACATCAATTCTTAGGTGAACAATTTCCTTTGCTTTTTAAGGAGAAGGTATGTTGCTTTTTAAAGGTTTTTTGGTTGATTTTTATTTTGGTTGGTTGGTTGGTGGGTTTCTTTTCTTTTTTATGGATTTAATTTTTCTGTTTTGATTTGGTTTTAATTTTAATTTTTTTTTCTCTTAACTTGATTGGTTATGGAATTCTACTAAAGAGAATTGAGGTGGCTACACCTACATGTGTGTATGGGGTTGAAAAGTTTGGATAAGTAATGACCTAGGTGATGGCACGATTTCTAGCTGTGTCTTTCTGCTGTTAGATTATGTAAGGAGACAGAAGGAAGATTATTTACTCATTTTTTCTGTGGTATGTAAGGTAATGCCATTTTTCTATAGCAGCAGTTAAGAGAAAAACATAGGTGCTCTAGATCCTCCATTCATGCTGTCTGTTTTAAAAATATCTTGGGGGGCAGGGGTGGTGAAGAATGAAGGAGAGGATCTTCTGGATTTGAGAATTCTGGATTGCTTTTTGATAAGAAAAATAAACAGATAAACTTTTACCTGTTGAGAATTTCTTCTCACTATTTGCATAATCATTTAGTGAGTTTTCACAGTAGATGTGATTTAGGATAAATATGTAAGAAACCTTCTAATACCTTCTATTGCAATGCTGGTTGTATATGTTGAAGATGGAAGTTACTCTTCTGTTTAAAAGATCTTTATTGGTGCTTTCTTTTATGTCCCTTCCTAAAAACAACCACTATCCAAGGCATAACATAAATTCTGTGTGAAAGAACAAGCTAGTGTTAGTATAATTATGCAGGGAAAGGGTGAAATAAAGCTAGAATTCACCCAGTAACAGAAACAAGCAATTACAGGAAGGTATATAAAAAAAATCATTATGTTATAAAGTGTCTGTATGTTGCAACATAGTAAAAGGAACGGCAGACTTACCCAGTGCTACTTTGTTATATAGTCTTTTCTGTTTTCCAGTGGGCCTGGGCCTCACCACGGTGATGTTCATGCGTGTTTACCCACGGAAGTGATGCTCCAGAGTTTCTGCCATATCATTAGCTTTTGTGTAGCATGGCTGCTATGCTGTTACATTCAAACCTACTTGTTTAGGGATCTGCAGAACTTGCATTTCTAGAAGCGGGACTGGTCTAGGAAATCACCTTTGTATACACAACCTGTGAAACTTGATATTTAAGCTTTATTGACCTTTAAATGTAATAGTGTCCTTACTGTCATACTGAGTTACTGTGAATTCAGTGAATGAATTCTTATCCCTTTGACTAAAGGATAACTTTGTATACTTGTTGATGCTTGCTCAATTCAGGTATGAGTTAGTATTCAAGAAGCTTCTCTAAATGAGAACTGCACTTGCCTAAATTCAGATGTTAGAAGAACATGCATAGTCACTTTTGCCCTGAAAGCAGCATAGCTTCTCTTGATTTAGCCCATTTTAAGCAAAATAAGCTATTCCTGTATGAGGTTGAGTACCCATTTGAAACTAATTGAAATCATGAACTTTTTCCTTCAGGTGAGGCCCCTAATAAGAACTTTGATAATATATCACTGTTTTTATTGAATTCCCTATGTGGTGCAATAAAAGTAATCCTGATATTGAGCCAGCTGATGTGCTGTTGTACTGTTTGGATAGAAATGTTTGTCAGGCAACCACACAGTGTTGAGTAGCTTCATAAACATATTGAATTTCAATGGTCAAAGAAGCATATAATACAGTGATAGCCTAATACAAAATAGTGTCTGGGGCTTCTGGAGTCCAATCTAAGTATGTTCAAGCAATGACAGCATTAAGCAGGCTGAGATAGAAAGGAATTTAGTGGTAAGTGAATAATATCATGCCTCTTATAGCTTATAATGTCATGCAGATATTTTGCTGCATTTTGCACCAAGAAACACAAATCAGCTGTATTATAAGCTGTAGAAATCAATTTTGTACATTATTTCTAAAAGAGAAATTTCAAAATGGAATATGACAAAAGCTGTTTAAAAATGCTACACCACCTGGCCACACGACAATATAGTATCCTTTTGTTAAAAGGTGAAGGAGGTGGGGTGGGGTGGGGAGTCCAGGACTCTTTTCTTAGCGTACCCAGGTTTATCCTTAGGGTGTTGTGTGCATGCATGTGATTAACAAACTTATTTTACAGTTGTCTCTCTCTAACAATATAAAATGATCTTTTTATCATCTACAAGGACCCGAACTCCTGTGAGGTACCTCTAGGAGTGAAAGCACCCTGATTCTGGGAACAAAGACCTAACCTGTGTTTGGTTGTGTGTTGGTTTTGTTGTGTGACAGATTATACAAATGCCTTGTTATCAAATAGAGAGGTACATGTGGCAATAACCAGGGGGTTTAGGTACTTTTAGAGACTCCAGAAATTCAACAAACCTTGGTCAAGACTTGGATAAGTGAAAGTCCCTAAATATAGGCCTTTCATGTCAGCTGAAGAAACAGTAACCTTCAGTGTAATTGATGTGCACCCCCAGACTTGGCTTATCAGGCCTCACAAGTGTGAACTCCTGTATAAATGCAAACACAAGCAACCTGGCTAAGAATGAATGGGATCATGTTTCTCCTTCCTGCGTTGTTACATGAGCTGAGTCAAGGAGAGAAAATGTCTGATACATCTAAAAGACAAATGATTCAGATGTTACAGGCTTCTTGAGTGGCATACCTTGATTTTTTTTAAGAATTGCTATGTGTTACTGTGAAGAGTGCTTTGAACAACTTCTAGAACAGGGATACTGAGATGCAACACTTGCCAATAGGGCAGAGTACTGACGGGAAGGAGTACTCAAAAATACAAAGCCAAAACATATAGAAACAGATTTTGTTGTGGAGAATAGTAGACTCTTTCACTTGCGGAGGGACAAGACGCGACGCCCCAGCCGGTCGAGCGTCTGCAGCCGCCCCGTCGAAGGTGAGGTTCGGGCCCCAGCGCGGCGGAGAGCGCTGCGCGGTTACGGACGAGGCACGCCGCGGCCCCGGCCGGTGCGGGGCTGAGGGGCTTCGCCGCGGCCCTGGCGCCGAGCAGGGCCCGGGCCCGCTGTGGCCCCGAGCGCGGGTACTCCTCATTCCCACTCCCGCCGCAGCCGCTGAGAGACGGGGCATCCACTCCGCGCATGCGCCAAACCACTCCGCTGCGGGGCGGGGTTACACCTCGACGCCTGCAGCGGATTGTACCACTGTGCGCCATGGGGGTGGGTCAGAAAAGAGCCTTCTTCAAGAATTCGCTTATGAAGAATCCCCACTGGCTTCTTCCCTGACATGTGTGTGCAACTAAATACAGCCGGCACAGAGAGGCAGGCATGAGCCCACGTCCGCTCGCGTGCGTCCTCGCCGCTTCCTTCTTTCCCTCCCCTCCCTCCGTCGGCGGCGAATTGGGCGCGTCCCCTTAGCTGCCCCTCCCGCTGCCGAGGGTCCGGCCCGTTCCCGCTGCTGGCGGTCCCGGCGTCGCGAGTTCCCGCTCTCCCGCCCCCTCCTTCCCACCCTCTGAGCCGGTTCCGCGCTCTCCTCAGCTTCCCACTCCCTGCCCACGGCCCCGGCGCGGCAGCCCTATGGCGTACAGTCAGGGCGGCGGCAAGAAGAAAGTCTGCTACTATTACGACGGTGAGCAGGGCCGGCGCGGGAGCGCGCGTGCAAGTGCGGGGGGGCTCCCCTCTAATGGCTGCCCGGGGCGGGCTGTGTCCCTGNAAGAAAAGAAAAAGAAGAAGAAAAGTTGAGACACTCCCCTCCATCCGCTGAGCACGGAGGCGTTGGAGTCACTGCTGTGTCTGGCTCCTCCCCTGAAAAGAAAGTCCAGGCCATGTGTAGCTCCGGCACCTGGTGATTGTTGAGCTGAGGCCTTTCCCTGCCTCGGGCTTTCGTACCGAAGTCTGGGGTACGGAGGGACAGGGGGACTCTGCCCCCTCCTCCTCCATTCCCCAAACCGAGCACGGATCAGAGCAGAGGTCTGGCTCTCACGAGCCTCCCTTCCTGCAAAACGCGGAAAGTTGTGTGCGTGGGTGTTTAATAATAGTGAAATTTGAGTTGCCTGTAGGCCCTCTGAGTTTGCACACTTGTCTGGTGGGGGCACAGGGGCTTGTGATCTGCGTTGTCAGTCATAGCGACAAAGTATGTGGAGCCTGTGCTTGGTTTGAGATATTTTCAGCAATTTGTTTGCGGTTTTCTCTGGCGATAGCAGCAAGAACTTTTCGTTTTCCTCTTGAGCTTGAATTTGTTTAGCCCTTTTTGTACTGGGAAGTGAGCTCGATGGACAGATTAGTTAAGAGATTTGATTAAATTGCCTCCTGTTGTAACAATCTTGTACGGTTGCATCTGAAGCTGGTCTTGGTAGTAGCCAGGAAACAGAGGTTGAGGATGTTCAGCCGTAGTGCTTTGGTGTTTTCACCATTTTGGAAGTGAAGGTGAATGGCTAAACCCACTCAAGATGTCAAGGGGTGTGTTGCTGTGGCAAACCTGCCATTCTTTGGAAATGGTAGATCTTGTGGGGCCTATCTTGGCTTTTTTTTTTAACCACACTAAAGGAGGCAGAGTGGTGGTTGCCGCCCCCTTCTCTTTGTTGCTAGCACTGGTTCTTTGTTCAGCCTAAAGGGGAAAGGAGGCCCCTGTTAGGGATACTTTTGGTGAGGCTAGGATCTTACTTTTCCTAGGGAAGAGGAAGCACATTTCGCCTTGCTGAAAGAAAGACAGCAGTGATAGTTTAGAAGCTTTCTCACTGCAAATATTTGTTGTTTTTGTTTTTTTTTAATCGGTTTTCTTTTTTGCCTTGTTTTTTTTTTTTT
>VZTH01008780.1:0-28631 GCA_013397815.1 Aleadryas rufinucha | reverse complement strand
TTTTTTTTTTTTTTTTTTTTTTTTTTTAATAAAGCTAAGTGGCTGTAGTTTACTAAATGTTGATATATTGTTTTTCTGTGATTACTGGATTTTGGTACTCGATGCTAGCATTAGATTCCCTTAACAGCAAAAAAGCTATAATTTTGAAGAGAGGGGAGAAACTGGAAGAGGAACAAGTTTGGAGGTGGCAGGATAATGGCGACTTTAAGCAGTTGTAGCTCGTTTGTAGACTAGGATAAATGAAGTTAATAATGTAGAGAAAATAGTATCTGTTGTGCCTTAAAATAAATGTTTATATGTGACAGAAACAGTTTTGGAATATTTTTGAGGTCTCATTTATTTTTATGGCCAAATCCAACACTTATTTTACATATCTTTTGGAAATAGAGTTATTAGAAAAAATTTTGGAGTTAATGTCTAAAATAAATATCCTGATGCTACTGTGTGGTTCATCTGGCAATTCTGAATATTTTGTAACTGTTGCACCAGCAAAGCCTTTGAATCACAGCGAAGGAAGTGTTTGAAGCCTTAAATAACCCGAAACAAAATAATACTGAGGTAATGGTGTATCTCTAAAGGGGTGTCATATCTGAAGTAAATTACCCCTTTTTTAGGTCATAATTGGTTCTCCACACATACTTTTACTCTGTTTCTTGAAAGTTTAAAGTCTTGAAAAGTTCTAGAAGCATATACACTTATCTTCTGAGATGCAATAAACTTCCTCATGCAATAAACTTCCCCATGCTTTTTGTGAAACTTGGTGTGATTGTCATTTAAGGCTGATTTTTTAAATTAGCCTATCACTTTCTCAGAGTGTATTGCTGTTAAGGTTTTTTTGAAAATCAATAGTTTTAATAGCCTTAATACTGTACTTGAAACCACTAAACTTTGAGTAGACAAAGGTCGATTTTGTTACCTTGAGTTTGCTTGTAACAGACAGTCAACCACATCCAGTTTGCAGAATAGTCATTGCTTGCGACCATACTCAGGTCAGGAGTTTCGTTTAAATGTAAACCAGTATACTATGGGAAGAACTAATTAAAATATGAATTAAAATACTTTTGTGATCTTATTTGAAATATTTTTCATAAATGCTTCTAGCCTTAATTCATGTATGGCCTTAGCCGTACAAAGTGTGCTCCTCACACTGCTTAGAACCATGCTAGATGTGGAAGGATGTCATAGCTTTTATTTTAGTCTCTTTCCGTGTATCTTCAGGTTGTTGTCATGGTTTTGCAACATGTGGCTCAGGTAGTTTAGCTCTTCCAAGGTGTTGTGGAGTTGCCCACAGCAATGAGAACAGGCCCCAGATGGTCTTTCCAGCTCTGTGCTCCTGTACAGCCAAGCACAGTTCTAGAGAATCGCGCAGCAACCAGCGTGGTTACAGTGGGTACGTATATTTATTCTATGCCAGTGCACTAGGAGTATTGTTTAGATTGTTGCTTGTGCATAATTTAATGTGGGTGTTCAAAAGGCTCTACCTTCTTGAAAAATTTGAGAGATCTGCATCAGAGTGTGGTTGGTTCCACCCATAAAGACGAGACTAAACCTGTTTTAGTAGGGCAATGTGTTACTATAGTCGGCCGTTGTTTAAGAAGTACTTCTAGTTAAAGCTTGCATCTGCAGATAAAATGAATTTAAAGTGAAGCGTTTTCTGGAAATTCATCAGTACTTTGTGCAGTGCCTTCCAAACACAGTGATAGTGTCCAGCATCTGCTCAGGGCTCCAGAGTCAGATCTTTGCTACTCTTCTGCTGTCTGCATAATTTTAAAACCAGAACAAAATGCCCACTCCTTCAGAAACTAGTGCAGTAGTTTTAGGCCTGTTTGAGTAGCTGTTTGCTGGACTCATCAGCCACTGATGATCTTTTCTTTTACATTCAACTTTACATGAGTTGACTCCTTAGTACCGCTGAAGTCAATTCAATGTAACTACTGCTATTAAGATATGTTCTTGTCATGTGGTTTCTACTGTAGCGATTAGGTTTCTTCACATAGAGCAGTTCTGAAACACCTCATCATTTCACGGTAACTATTCTTAAAATAAGCAGGGATGTGGTCCGTGTACGTAATAGTTTATTATCTGTTCAAAGTTATAAGGTAATGTAACTTACAAGTTACAAAGTATCAAAAAACAAGTGTAGATGTCATCTCTTGTCTCTTTGTTCAGTTGCTTAAGACTGCTTTGCAATAGGTAATGGTGTTATTTGTCTGTATGTCATAGTAACTAGAGAGACTAATACTTTTTTGGGGACATAGCTTTTGTTTGTTGTGGGGTTTTGAGCAGAACTAAAATTTCTTTAGGAATTTTTCTTGTATTTTTCTGTGTGTTAGAATATTATCTATAGGCCTTGCTAAAGTTTCAGATAGAGAAGTGGGTGTCTAAAACTTATACTCATCAAAGGAATTGTGGGTTTATTTTTATTTGATAATTCTCATCATTTTGGCATGTAACTTGCATGAATTGAGAGGAAATTGTGTGTGTGTGTGTGTATATATATATATATATATGTATATATTTGAACCCAGAACATGACAGTGTATGTAACAATTGTCAGGTAGGTCTTCTGTATCACATCTGTATCACATTATGAACAGTGCAGGACAGTAAACTCCTACTGGTATTAAATGGGCACTTGGTTTGTCTCTTTTTAATTAAGGACTCAATTTTTCAGAGATTATATGTTGCTACTTCTTAATGGCAGCCATTTAGCTGGCATTTTTACTGGTATAAAACAGTAAATTTCAGTTTTTGAAGCCTTTCTGTGAAAGATTAATAGATTTGCAAACTTTCTACACATACTGCTTTGCATTTTTCCCCTCCTCTTCCTCATTCAGTTACATTCTCTTTTTTTGCGCTTTCCATGTGCTCCCACACTGGTAAGTGATGTAAATGTGCTCCTAACACTTCTGTATGATTTTTGCTTTTATATTAGTAAGAATTTACCTTTATGTTAGTAAGTATAGAGTCAAGTACACATACTATCTGCAGTAATAGTTTTGTGAGCTTGGTCTCAATGTACCTATTTCTCATCTATACACCTATTTTAGTCAGAGTTAGTCTGGCAGCAGTTTGTGCAGAGGTTTTTAGCTCCATCAGTGAATGAGGTGTCCCATCCTCACATACTAGCTCTTGGTACACCTTGCTTTTCTTCCCAAAGTGCTCCAGTAAGGCTGTGACATGAAAAAGAGATACATAAATTTCAGGATCAGTGGGTGAAGTGTTTGTACCAGGAAGTGCACCTTCTTCACTAGGTAAAGGAGGAGAGACTTTTGACAACTTTGCCTCCATCACAGTATGATGTCTCTGTGATGGGTCCCCTTTTGATGTTGGTTGAAAATCAAGGTGCTAATGAAGAAAGAGGATCTTTCCTCTTTTCCTTCGTCACCCCTGCCTACACAGGCATCACTAATCCCTTGAAACTTAATGGGCTTTTTGACCATATGCTTCAAGAATTTTTTTTATGAGGCCAATGCCAAAACTTTTTTTTTGTGGGTGATGCTAAGACCNTCAGTTTTTGAAGCCTTTCTGTGAAAGATTAATAGATTTGCAAACTTTCTACACATACTGCTTTGCATTTTTCCCCTCCTCTTCCTCATTCAGTTACATTCTCTTTTTTTGCGCTTTCCATGTGCTCCCACACTGGTAAGTGATGTAAATGTGCTCCTAACACTTCTGTATGATTTTTGCTTTTATATTAGTAAGAATTTACCTTTATGTTAGTAAGTATAGAGTCAAGTACACATACTATCTGCAGTAATAGTTTTGTGAGCTTGGTCTCAATGTACCTATTTCTCATCTATACACCTATTTTAGTCAGAGTTAGTCTGGCAGCAGTTTGTGCAGAGGTTTTTAGCTCCATCAGTGAATGAGGTGTCCCATCCTCACATACTAGCTCTTGGTACACCTTGCTTTTCTTCCCAAAGTGCTCCAGTAAGGCTGTGACATGAAAAAGAGATACATAAATTTCAGGATCAGTGGGTGAAGTGTTTGTACCAGGAAGTGCACCTTCTTCACTAGGTAAAGGAGGAGAGACTTTTGACAACTTTGCCTCCATCACAGTATGATGTCTCTGTGATGGGTCCCCTTTTGATGTTGGTTGAAAATCAAGGTGCTAATGAAGAAAGAGGATCTTTCCTCTTTTCCTTCGTCACCCCTGCCTACACAGGCATCACTAATCCCTTGAAACTTAATGGGCTTTTTGACCATATGCTTCAAGAATTTTTTTTATGAGGCCAATGCCAAAACTTTTTTTTTGTGGGTGATGCTAAGACCTGAAAAATATAAATGGTATTCAATTGCCTGTTGCCAAAGTGTATTATATTGATACCTATTGTTAGTCACTACTGCTGGCCTCTAATACAGAAGGATCAATATTCTTATGCCAGATACTCACCTATAGATCCTCTACTTGACAGATAAACTCCCGTTAAATTTACCAATGTGCCAATTCTTTTAAAATTCTCTTCTCTGGTAAAAAAATTAAATGAAAGCTAAAAAATATGCTTCATTTATTTATATAAATGTATGCTGCAATGTATGGTATATAGAATATGCATAGGTTAAAATCTGTTTAGTTGATTAATTGCAGTGTATTGAAGGATATGTTACAAGTGTATTTGGGAAACTTGTTAATTTTATTTTTTTTTCTATTTCATATGGGAAAAATAATAGACCTTAAGACCTATAAGATATAAAATCATTCTTAATTGTCTGCTTCCCCATACATCAGCATTCTGAATACAATGTCAGTGATGACTGTAGAAGCTGAAGTAGTTAAAATTGAAATGACCTGGTAAAAACACCCATTTTTTAAGCCACAAATGCATTTGTAATGAAGTTGCCTCAGTAATATCACATTATTTATAGTCACTATTTTCTTAAAAATCTCAAAATTTAAAGCTCATACTAACTTGAAGATTTTTTAAAATCTGGGACTTAACAGTAACTTCAAAAAGTAAAATAGAGCTAGTAAATGGTTGATTTTCATCTTCTAGGCATTAGTTTCTAAGGGCTGTGATAGATTTTTTCCTAAACATCAAATATATAAGGTATTCTTTTGTAAAGTGCTTGAAAATGTTTTTGCTGGAAGGAAGGAGTTTGTTTATACTCTTAATACCTTTTGCCCTTGACCTGCGTGTGACCAAACCTGTAGGTTTGCAATAAGTAACTGAAAAAAAGCGCTATTCTTCCACTTGAGTACTCAAGTTAGAAGGTCCAAAGTCTTCAAAGTTCTTAACTTAATGTTAAAACTTGGTATTTCTATTGTTATGGGATGGCTAAGAGCTAGGTATTAAAGGGTAGTTTTTCTAAATAGCTTCTTCTTATGTTACATTAGGTTATATCTGTTTTCTTAAGTGTCCTTACTCTCCTTGTCTCTTTGAAAACTGAAAGCTTGAAGGATTTTAGAATGCTTTGAAACTTTTAATCTTACTGTAATACTTATTTTTCTTGGTAGTGATGCTACGGCAAGCTGACATTTACCCTTCCTCCATGAAGCTCATATTGAAGAGGTGAAACTAAAGCTCTTTTGTAGTGGTGCTGCTTCTTACCTCTGACTGATAAAATTTACAAAATAATATGACATTGTGAAAATAGTGTTTCTTTTGTTCCCAGTGGACAAGGCAGAGCATGTTGAAGGATGTGAAAGAAAAGTAAAAAGTTCAAGAAGGTAAAGTTCAGTAATCCTATTGGGAAACTGGGTCGCAAACAAAAGAGGTGCTATTATGAAGAGTTGTTATAGAAATCTCCAGCTGAAAGCCATTGACAACTGAACATAACTTTTAGGCTTGTTTATGCTTCCAGAAACAGTTCTGTTTAAAATGGTTCATGTGTCGGGAATGTCAGTGCTCAAAGTGGGATTGTGTGTGTTCTAACAATACCTGAGCTCAGAAGAAAACTTATTAGCCCATGATAGCAGCTATTCCTTTCTTGGAAATGAATGTCAAATTTGTTATCTTAATTGTGTGTCTAGTTGGTCTCCAATTTAAGAGAGGCTAATCTGGATTATAAAGTTCTTGTTAAACTACTGTGGATCTCCAGCAGCAGGTGTCTAGGGAATGTTTGTGCATGTGGTTGCCACAATGGATCTGGAGCTAACTTCTGGATTAACACTTACGGTTAGTAGTTAAGGACAGGCTGAGGGTGGTATAGTAAAGTCAGCTCATGTGAAATGGTAGGTTTTACTGCAGCCTCTGTTGTGATACTATGTGGCAATGTCATCAGCAGTGTCTTCTCTTAATTCCAGTTGTTTCCCATTTTGTTGTTCAGTTCTGGCCCGCTGTTGGGCCAGAACTTCACCCTTGATTTGAAACCATGCCTTATAGTTGTCTTTGCTCTCCCACTACTGTCTGCTTGTAGTAAAAGTGTTAGATTTGGCTTCTTTTTTTCCCTGCTGTTTCTGACATACAACAGTTTGTTTCCCATGTGTTCTTTTTGAAGTAGACAGTACTCCTTTTGTGGGGTTTGTTTGTTTTCTGGAATCATACCTGTTTACTCATCTTCTGAGAATGATTCTTAATTCTCATCTTCTGAGAAAGAATTCTTTCATTTCTCAAGGAAATTTGTTTTGTAATATGAATAGCTATTCTTTTTTGTATTACTGACAGGTGATATTGGGAACTATTACTATGGACAAGGGCATCCAATGAAACCTCACAGGATCCGAATGACTCACAACTTGCTGCTAAACTATGGCTTATACAGAAAAATGGAAATTTATGTAAGTACAGGCAATAGAATGTCCACTGAAGCATTTTAAGTTATTTTTAACAGGTTTCAAGTATTGTCACACAAATAAATGGAGAGAGGTGGAAGTGAAAATAGAGAATACTTAAATAGTGTATTCAGAGCTCTTTTACTTAGAAGTGAAGCAGTATTTAATGCAGTTATATATCACAACAGAGTAGCCCTTGCTTTACGTGAAACACCACTACTATCATTTTCCTTTCACTATTTTCCCTTCAAGGTAGGTGGGATTTCTTTCAAGTTGTCTGTTTTAGCACATTGTTAGCTGATTTTGATTTTGCAAAGCACTCTGATTATTTCTTTAACTTGTTCTTGTTATCAGAGACCCCACAAAGCAACTGCTGAGGAAATGACCAAGTACCATAGTGATGAATACATCAAATTTCTCCGATCAATAAGGCCTGACAATATGTCTGAGTACAGCAAGCAGATGCAGAGATGTAAGTGCTAACGTCAGACTAAGTCTATGTGTACATGCTTTTATGGTTAGCATTGTTTGAAGCTCAGGATTCACGAATACAGAGGTTAGAGAAATACTGTAACAAGTAGCATGTGCCTGCCTTTAGCTACACTATTTCTGACTTTTCCATTCAAAGCAGTCATTTTGACAAAAATGTTCTTCAAGCATATGTAAGGATTTTTGCCTCTTCTTTCAGAGGGTATATTCTAGATGTGAAATACTGCTGCTAATAATAAGGCTTTAATGCACAGATTGTGAAATGTTTGTGAAAGTGCCTTGAAATCTTTCTAAAAAATGGCTTTTAGAATACTAGAGAAGTAAAAACCAATGTGTGAAAATGTGTTTAAGTCAAGAAAAGAACTTGCTAATTCCTTTTGGAGGGAGATAGTAAAAATTGTACATCATTCACTGTTCACCCTTTCTGTTATTAATTTATTCCTTTAATTATAAGAATAAACTCAAAGTACTGTTAGGAATGCAGTTTAACAGCTATTATATTAATTTTAAAGGCGGTATTGTAACCGCTTTATGATGCCTTATTGTCAGCAAATTATTTTTCTAAGTAGTTCTACATTTCCTAACATGACCTATGTTAGTCAGCATTTCTTCAAAAATCTAAAATGATCTAACTTCTTCAAACTAGGAGACAAATCTTCCAATGGAAACTAAAAAGAATAAAAAAATTAAAGAGAAAAAGATAAGTTTGGAGTTATTTTACACTATTAGGACTCTACATTGTTTTCAGTGTTTAAATTAGCCTGGCAAATAAGATGAGGAATAAGTAGGTAAAATCTGAATAAACTATGCATCTGTAAGTGTTATCCGTGTGTATATAGATGCTGTTGGAATGGTGTTTTTAAAAAATAATGTTTCTTATACAGTTAATGTTGGTGAAGATTGTCCTGTATTTGATGGCCTGTTTGAGTTTTGCCAGCTGTCAACTGGAGGCTCTGTTGGTAAGTATAGGTTGTTTGCCAACTATTTTATAGCTTTAGTAGGTTTATGTCAGCAACTTAAAATTTTGATAGTGCATTTAAAAATGAACTAAATATAAGGGGTTTTTTATATATTAAAAAGAATAATCATATATCAGTTACAGACTAAAATATGAGATGTATCAAGTATCTCATTCAGTATTGGTAAGAGATCTGTTCTAAATCAACTTATTTGAAAAATAAAATATGATTTCATGTAACAGATTTAAAGGCCATCAGAAATTTCTGACTCCATTTCCTTTCATTCTTCTGTGTGTCTTTTTACAGCTGGGGCAGTAAAATTGAACAGACAACAAACAGACATGGCTGTCAATTGGGCTGGAGGACTTCACCATGCCAAGAAATCGGAGGCATCTGGTTTCTGTTATGTCAATGATATTGTGCTTGCCATCCTTGAGTTACTGAAGTAAGTTTGTGATAGGCCAAGTTAAAATTATAGGAAGTGTCAAATTTAAATGTTTAAATGTTTGAAGATATGGATTGTAGTTACTATTTCAGTGAGTTTTCATAGCCCGTGTTGAACTTTTACAGTTTCAATTAAGAAAGCTCCAAGCTCTGCCTAGTTTGGCTTCAGCAAAACACTCAAACTAAAATATAGGCAAGCTGAAAAGATAACTAACAGGAGATAGATCCAAGCAACAATGCACCCTGTAAAATACCATATACTGGAATTCTAGATGGTGGGGAAGGACTAGAGTGGCAGACTTCAGAAAGTGGACAGGCTTACTTGCTTTCTGTAAATATTTCTGTAATGTCTCCCTGTACTAAGCATGAGGACAGAACAGTGGGCTAGATGGATCACTACCCTGACCCCTTAGGGCAGTCATTGTACTCATAATCTTACACCCATTTGGTTTCACTATATGCCTTCTTGTTTCCTATCATTTGAGTTGTTACTGAACCAAACAGGAATGTTCAGGGAAGATCATGCACTGAGCTTCCTTGGATTATTACATGAGTTAATGTGGCTGGTTTTAATAAATAATGAAATAACAGCTGTGCTGCTGTGACTGCAAAATAAAAAACGAGGAGTAATGAAAAAATGATCATAAAATTGACTTCAAACAGTAATGCTTCACTAAAATTTCAAGTCCTGAGTGTTGCTTTTACTGCTTCAGAGGGTTGTATCCCTACTAACAACACATTAATCTCATTTATTAGAAAAAATATTCTAGGTATTTGACTCTTGTGAGGGGACAGCTGATTTTGCTGGTGAGGAACGAGAGAAGCAGCTGTAATCTGGAAGTATAGAGATGGAAAATGTTTTTAAAGACACTAAGAATAGTCAGTATTAACATATTAAGACATTCTTTTTAATGTGCAGCGTATATTCAGGATCTGTCTCTGCAGTCTACGAGATATGACTTTCTGTGGTCCAATCTTGAATTTTTTAGCTTAATGTGCATGTGAAGGAAGGAATCTTGCAAACAGTTATGGGTTGTGTAACTGTGTGGAACTGTCCCTGAAATTATGGCTGCTTAGACTCTCAGTACTCTGCAAAGCATGATGAAAATGCATCTTCTGATGACAGACTTTGTTCTTTACTGTAAAACAAAATTTGAGGGATATTTACTGTTTCTAGTGCTCTAAGGCTTCAAATCACTGCTTTCTTTATCCATCTCAAACTGTCCTGAAATTTGCAGTATTTAAGAAAATAATAAACAGTAGTGTAATAAATTTAGGCAAATATAAAGTGCAATACATTTGAAACTAAGAATGTGCCTTTCTTTACAAGCTGGAGAGGTGAAAAAGAAAAGTCAGTGGAAAATAAGTATTTATTTTTTGTGCACTAATGGAACAGAGACTGTTGGTAATTACTGAGAAGGAAGAAAGAAAGGCCTTTGGGTGAATGAAAGGGGTGAATTCAGCAGATGTGAACAACAAAGTGATGTGAGCAGAAGCACAAGGTATAGCTTCTACAGAGTGAGACATTTTGGGGTAAATACTAAATAAATTACTTACTTTGATGAAGATAAACTTATTAATGTTATTCAAACTGTACTGAGAATTCTAAGAGCATATGATTGCACCAACCAAAATCATCACAGTGATCATAATCTTGGATTTTAGTGTCTGGTTGGGGTTTTTTTTGTTAGTGTTTTTCTTGTTTGCTATCAGTATGTTATGAATATAACAGATAACGATGATATATTATATGTTCTTTCTAGGTATCACCAAAGAGTGTTGTATATTGATATTGATATCCATCATGGTGATGGTGTTGAAGAAGCATTTTATACCACAGATCGTGTCATGACAGTATCATTCCATAAGTATGGTGAATATTTTCCAGGCACAGGGGACCTTAGGGTAAGGTTGAATGTGAAATTTCATTAGGTGTTAAATTCCCTCTTACTGTCTTCCTTGTAGATACTGTTTTTGCACTAGGCTACAATAACTGTGTCCAATAATGGTATACAACAGTAAGTTTTCAGAAAAAATGTTAGCCTTGAGTGATAGATCAGTTGAGGAATCTTAGGAAAAAATAATACAGGATGGTGGAGAACTAAATTATTCACTTCTACTTGAAATTAACACCTTCACTTCTGGATAAATAGGCAGAAATCTTTGTTCAAATATAATTAGTTTAATTCACATAGATTTTGGAGAGGTCTCTGAGAAGACAGTATGGTATGTTTATAACTATCTGTACATTTCAATTCTGCACTTACAGTGAAAAGTAGCTGTTTGCAGATCACCCTTTAACAGTCACAAAGCTTAAGTTACAATTTGAATTTACTATGTTCTATTTGCCTAGTAATACAGTTGATTCATTTTTAGAATATTTCATATGTCATGAAGTGTATTTTGAGTTCTCATGATGCTCACTGCCTAAGAACTTTAGCATGCCCCATAGGCAGTTACGTACTGAGCAGTATAGCTGGCCTGAGGGAGAGAGCATTTGCCCATGAAGAATTATCATTAAAGCTGTTGTAGAATCTCTGGCAAAGCTGAGAATGGAAACCAAGTTTCCTGGCCCTTCATACTAATTTTAAGTTAGCCATTCCTCGTATTATCCTCTTGTCTGTTAGAACAGGAAATTGTTCCACTTCACAGCTTGAAAAAGTATTACAAGTATTAGAATTAATATATTCCTAGCTTCAAACTCTTAAGTTAAACCTGTTTTATCAGAGACACTCCCAAGATGTCATCCCTCTATTGTTAGCAACTTTGCACATTAGTCTGTGCATACAGTTAGAAACTTTTTTAAAAAGTCATAAACACTTCTAACAAGTTGGCCTACAAAAATGCTGTGCTGGGAAAGAGTTCACTGTTTTCCTAATATGTTTAAATTGATTCATGAGATACAAATATTTGTGTTTCAGCTAATACTCCTGAAAAGTGTGTTTCCCAGTCTGTTGATGATACCCATAGGGCACAGGAGTAAGTGAAAGTTGAGCAGTGAGGTGAAAAGCATTCATTTCAATGTGATTGTTGGAGCTGAATGTTATTATGGTGGTTAGATTCTGTTAAACTGTGTTCTAAATTGATTTAGGAAGAAATCAGATTAGTTTTTATCTGTGTGGTTTAACTTGACTGGCCACAAGGTGGTAGTGGTGCTTCAAACTAAAAGCAGTTCAAACCAGGATGTTTATCGTGACAAGCTGCTGCTGCTGAATTTGGCTAGAATTTTTTTTTTTTTTTTTTTGGGAGGGTTAGATATCTTGGCTTTTTAGAAGCAGCACTTCCCGTTGACAGAGAAGTTTGTGGACTCTTCACCTCACCACACCCAGAACAAAGAACTAAAAGATAGCACAGTTGAAATAAATAGAAGAATATTTTATGGGTTTTGGGATTTATTTTTTTTAGCAGTGTCTGTGACAAACAGTATCTCAGGCATGGCAACTTTTTTTCTGAGCCGCTAGTTAGGATTTTGAAATGAGCATGGTCTGCATACAGGCTTTAGCAGGCTTTATTGCAATTATTGCATCCCCATAGAGATTTTTCCTATCTCTAGAGATTGCAAAGCTAATTGAACTAAATGAAGATCTAATTCTCTGAAAAGTCAGTGTTCCTTCTGGAGGCCAGTATTGTGCTGCTTCCTTCTGCCTAACTTGATCTGCAATTAATGGGTATTTTTCCAATTTTAACAGCCAAATCTTCTCTTTGTTTTTGTCGGTGGGCTGTGTTGCAGCTTGTTTCTGTAATTCCTTAGTTAGTTGATGTAGTTTGCTGATCATTATTTGATGCAGGAACAAATCATGTGTCAAATGATGATGTTGTGATTGCAGCTCCATCACTATAGCTGAATCTGAGGTTTTCTAGTTTAGCAGCATGCATCCATTTTCTACTGAATGTATTGTTCAGTCTAAATTTCCAGTGTCCTCAATAAGTTATTTGACCTTCTAAATATTGTAGATAATAGCACAAATTTTGTCGTTTATACACACAGATAGATCAGTTGAGACCATAGTTCTCCATAGTGGCTGAGGTTCTTTGAGGCAGCTTGATCTGTTGGTGAATGGGAGGCTACCGGAATGCTGTATTGTTTCTTTAGGTTTTATATCTAATACAAGCATCCGTTACAAAAAAAGTTGCTTGAGTAGCTCAAGCAATTACTCTATTTAGGTGGAAATTGTGTGAACATTTGATTTTGCTGTGTCTTAGGATAAGATAAATTTAATGATTTTTTTAAAATCTGTGAAGCAAGACAAGCAGAGCGATGACCTCTTGAAGCAGTATACGTTAGGTGTTGACCTGCTGGAAAGCAGCTCTGTGGGAAGGACCTAGGGATCCTGGTGGGCAAGTTAACCATGAGCCAGCTGTGCCTTTGTGGTCAAGAAGACCAATAGTATCCTGGGGTGCATTAGGAAGAGCGTTGCAAGCAGTTTTAGGGAAGTGATCCTACCCCTCTGCTCAGTCCTGGTAAAGCCAAATCTGGAGTGCTATGTCCAGTTCTGGACTGCCCAGTACAAGAGAGACATGGAGCTACTGGAGTGAGTCCAGTGGAGGGAAACAAAGATGATGAGGGAACTGGAGCATCTCTCTTACGAGGAAAAGTTAATAGAGTTAGCCCTGTCTATCCTCGAGAAAAGACACTGGGAGTAGACCTCGTCAATGCTTACAAATATCTCGAGGGTGGGTGTCAAAAGAATGGGACCTGATGAATAAGGGGCAATGGGCACAAACTGAAATTCAAGAAGTTACATCTGAATATGAGGATAAACTACTCTGAGGGTGACAAGAGCACTCTACTCTAGTAGTCCAGCAAGGTTGTCAAGTCTCCTCTGGATATAATGAAAGCCCACCTGAAGGTGATCCTGTGCAATCTGCTTTATCAGCAGATTGGACTAGATGGTCTCCAGAGGTCCCTTCTTCCAGTACTGACCCTTCTGTGGTTCTGTGATCACCTCAGAAAATTTAGCATCTGAAAGCCCAGATGATTCACTCCGGGAAATTCTGGATAACTTGTATTTCAAATCAGCCAGTTGAGTTCAGCAGGGGTCTTCAGTGTCACTCATCTTGCAATACTTTGAAATGTTAATAATGTGCTGTGGGCAAAAAACCTCAACTGTTAACACTGTGTCTATGCTTCACTGGACCATTTGTCCCCATCCCTATTCATTCCCCCTCAAGCCCCCAGTAAAGGTTAATTACTGGAAGTGACACATTACTGATGCATTCCCTGCTAAGGAGGCTTTGTTCAGGAAAAGGAAAGAGTCAATACCTTTCAATGGGTAGTGTTGAGAAGTTTAGTACTGTGTTGCTGGGTTATGCTACATATGACTTGTAGTTTTTCTAGGATGTTGGACTAAGTGTGTGCTCTTTCCGCAGTGCTGCTGTTTGATAATAGTTTAACAGCCATACTGAACAGGTTAATTCTCACTGTCTGCTCCACTGAACTGCTCTGCATTGCTTTCTGTGTGTGTTGGTGATGAAATAAAGGGAGGAAATGGGAATGTGTGTCAAGCAGAGATCTTTAGGTTTTTTGGTGATCATCCAAATAGGAGTGGTTGCATTCAGGGTGTATTCACTTGATTTTTTTTTTTTTTTTTTTTTTTTTTTTTTGCAACAAATTTTTTCTCTTAATACATAGGTTGTCTAGGAAAGCTGGTAAGATAGACTACTACAGTTCCTGTCTTGACACCTGATGGAACTGAGAATAATTGCAAGTTTTTTGGGTTTTTTTGTTTGTTTAAAAAGTCTCAGTTTCTTCAAGGGCACCTGTAAGTGGCCCCTGTTGGATTTTTCTTCTCTCCCTTTTGCTGCAGCTACTTTCTCACCCTATGTTTAGGGCAATAATGTGGTTTTAAAAACCTCTCCAAGTCCAAATCTTCTATGCAACACTGAAAACATGCATATCACCTTGCTCTTCCTGGTTTTCATACTTTTTTTTTGCTTGGCCATTTTTACCAGACTAAACTGATTGGTTATGATTTGTCTTTTTGTCTTAAATCTTTGAATTAAAAAATTGAATGTACTTACTGCTGGTGTACAACTCTTACACTATAAAATGATTTTTTGGGAGAACAGCAAGCAAGTAAATTCTGCCTCTTATCTCTTACACATATGTATAATGGTACAGAATAGTTCAGCAGACGTGTGTGGATTTTTTTCTTCATGATATCATTCTATGTGCTTCTGTGTTTGTATTAAAGCATTTTTCATCTTTGCTTGTAGGACATTGGTGCTGGAAAAGGAAAATACTATGCTGTCAACTTTCCAATGAGGGATGGTATAGATGATGAATCGTATGGACAGATATTCAAACCAGTGAGTGCTTTGTTTTTTGTTTTTAAGCTCTCTGGAAACTGCTAGTTTCATATTTTCATTATGTCAGTTAATGACTTGCTGTTTTATATTGATTATAGATTATATCCAAAGTAATGGAGATGTACCAGCCCAGTGCTGTGGTATTGCAGTGTGGAGCAGATTCACTGTCTGGGGACAGGCTGGGATGCTTTAATCTTACTGTTAAAGGTAAACAGAAAAGTGTCTGTTTGTTGTCTGTAACTTTTTACTTATTAGAAACCTCTACCCTTCATACTGTTTTTCAAGACGCTTGCATGATGAGGACTGGAGTCACAAAGATTTTGTTCATTACTATGATTAATCACCTCTTTCTTTGCTATACAGGGATGGCCAAAAGAAACCCAGAAGTTGCCTCTTTCTTTCTGTCCATCTAAAAAAGTTAAGAAGCTTGGTTTTCCATGTGTTTCCTAGCCACTCAAGTGATTCCCTTTCTTCTGTGTACAGGCTTTTTGTAGCTTTAAAGCAGCGTCCTGGAATGACAGGACAGCAGTTATCTGCAACACTTACAATGATGGGCAAATAAAACCTAGTTAGTAGTCCACTTAGTAGGACTACAGATGCTAAACATCAAACAGCTTGTTGGCTGTAAAATAGGTATTATTGAAATGAGAATACTCACTGCATTGTTAAATTTATAGTGTTGTTTGTTATACTGAACCATATGTTAACACTCATTTTTATTAACTTTCATGGAATTAATTAATTTTAGTATTACTTAAGTTGCTACCTGAAATTGTGGTTCTCTAAATTGGGATAAGGTGTTAATTTAGCAAATAGTGTAACTATTACTGTTGCTATTATTATTATTTCATTTATTTAAATGATAAAATATTAAATGTATGGAGAACTTTTGCTAAGCCTTCAATCCAGCCTGTTTGAATCATTCATTTTCTGGGTTTTCTTGATTTTGTGTTTCTTTTTTTTTTTTAATGCAACAATTAGAGTTTTGTAGGCAACAAAATGCAGTATAGTATCTGTTGGGTCTTCAGTGTTTCAGGGTTCTTTTCTTGATTTGCACCAGGTGGCAAAGCTACTTCAGTTGCCCATACAGCTCAGATTTTTTTCCATCTAACATATCTTGGAAACCAAGAGAGCTGCTGCCTCCTACAGATGCCTTTCAGTATGCTGTATCTCCCTGGAGTGTGTACTGTCTTGGCACCAGTTCACTCTGTAAGCAAGACTTAGCAACCTCTAATACAGGTTCAAATTTAGAAGTAGAAAGGACCGAGTACTGATTTTGTTTTCCCTTCTTCCCCCATTGCATTTGACTGAGAAATTGTCCCTAAATTTGTCACTGTGTATGACATCAGTTACGAAAAGACAAAACACTAAACATTCTAAGATCATTTCAGAACATCAGCGATAGACCATCATGCAAAGTCTCTGAAGACTGGGGTGGATGATGTTCATTGTGTTTTGTACATTTCTAAGCTGTAGGTCTTGACTTCTTGTGAGGTTGTGCTTAGCTCTAGGGGGAGACAGTTCTGTTTGAATCAATTCAGTTCTTACTTGTTGAGTGTGACTGCATATGTCTGATTGAATAATTTGTTATACATTCTGTTTAATAGATATTTTGCATATATTGTCAACTCTCTTTTTGTTTGACAGGTCATGCTAAATGTGTGGAAGTTGTAAAGACTTTTAACTTGCCGTTGCTGATGTTAGGAGGAGGAGGCTACACAATTCGTAATGTTGCTCGATGCTGGACATATGAAACTGCTGTTGCCTTAGATTGTGAAATTCCTAATGGTAAATATTAATATTCAAAATTAATATTTTATTAAGAAATAATCATTGGAGATTTTAAGTAAACAGCAGAAATTTGTATCGATAGCTGTAATGCATCAGTTTAGAATAAACTCTGTAGAAAATTGTTGTTAGGATTTAGCCAATGAATTTTCAGTATCTTACGCACTAAATAAATGTAAGTATTTAGGGCTTTTTTTATGGCTTAGCAAAAGCTTTAAATGACCCAATCACTTTTTGAAAATTCAGAATGTAAAACTTATGGAACCTTACTTGTAATTATTTCTAATATGAATATCATCATTATGATAGAATATATACTGCAGTTTGATTGTAGCGGTGTCGATCTGTAAGTTATGCAATAGAGACATGGTGTACATAAGGAATTATTGACTGTGCAAGTGTCCACTCTACATAGCAAAACTACTGTTTCTTCATTTTATCTGACAAAAGTAGCTATGAAAGTATATTGACTTCTACTTTTCCATTTCACTCCATTTTGGCTATACAAGATATCTTAAAGTTTAAAACCAGGAAAAACAATAGTAGACTGCTTTTGAATAGTTGAGTACTGAAGTAATTTCTCTGAGGAAGATCCCTAAAGATCCTGGACTCCTTTTACTTCTGGCCAAATATGCTCCTGGATATGTTCTTGGAATGCCATTTATATAAAATTGCTGTTTGGACTGATTTGTTGCACGAGTCACTGGCAGTTTGCATGTTGAACCACAACTTTGCTGATAACCTTTTGCTATTCATGTATCTCTTCGTGGATTCAGTGTTTCCATCTGACTTCAGCAGAATGCTGCTGTCAGTGAGAAAAGACTATTTGGAATGTGCTTTTCAAGATATATATTTTCGATTTTGCTTGTCAACATGTATTCTTTGTCAGCCAAAGAATATAGCTGAAAGCTTTTGAAGACACAGTAGCAGTTCCTTATCTCGGGACTTTTTTTTTTTCTATTAGCATGCCCCTTTCAATGGTTTACATATATACATATACATATATATATATATAAAGGTGTTTTTTATTTTTTTAACATTGCTCTCAACTTTTTTGGGTCCCTGTCCTCTTTAATCTGTTCTGAGAAATAATGGTGTATTTCTAAATGTTGCAATAGCAACTTAATCTTCCTGTCTGCTTTCTATCCACCTAACCAGATCACTTATCCTGTAATAATCATAAATGAAGAAAGACAAAGGGCACAATTAAAAATGGATTTCAGTGTCTTATTTCTTAAAGATTCTGTGGATTTTTTTTTATATTTCTCTTAATTTATCTGGAAAGATACGGTCATATTCAATATAAAATATTGCTGTTGTCCTGGCTATGTATTCTTCATCAACTTCATTTTGGTCGTTTAGTGTTCTAGTTACGGGACCATTTTCTGTGAAAATGCAAAAAGTGGATTAAGGAGGGAAACAGACAGACTGAACAAGTCAGCACCACTGGACCAATGTCCAGCATTTACTAAGGATATTGAACTAGCTGTGGTTTTCAGCCTAGTAACAAGTATTAAAACTTGTCCTGAAGTAATATTTTGAATGGCTCACTTAAACCTTTTCAACTGGACTAACTTTGAAAACAGGTACAAGAAATCATCAGTTGATCTTCTCTTTCCTGCAGAAGTATATTCTAAAATTATTTTTCAAATTCGTTATTGTGTTGTTTGGTGTGTAATTGCAGTAAATCTTTTTCTTTGTATTTTGCCAGCAAATTTAAGTTAATTTATTGTAATTTAGAGGAAAAACACTGAACGGTCCAGTTAATGAAAAAGTATTGCTTGCTTGAGTGCTTAAGGTTTGACAATTCTCTACGTAAAATCCTGTCAAACCTACTGTTGTATTTTAAATGTTTATAATCTTTTTTGGGTAACAAAGTTGCCTTGGCTTTTTGTTTACAGAGTTGCCATACAATGACTACTTTGAGTATTTTGGACCAGACTTCAAGCTTCATATTAGTCCTTCAAATATGACTAATCAGAATACACCAGAATATATGGAGAAGATCAAGTAAGTAGTGATTACTTATCTATCAAGTAGGTCATGTGGATTATTTTTCTCCAGAGGTTTAATTGTTAGGCAGTTTTGAAAACTGTATACCTTTCTCTGTTCGCTAAAAATAAGTACTAGAATAGATTTGACGTGTTTTTCATTTCTATCAGAAGAGGGGTTTTTTGGAAGTCTCTTCCTCCAACAGAATGCATGCTTATGAAGTCCCATGACTATAACTATGAAAATTTATGACCCAGCTTGGATTTTTACTTTTTCCAGCATCTGAAAAGATGACTGTTTTACTTGGATTTCCATTCTAGTTTTGCAGAAAGTTTATCCTGCCAGGAAAGAAGCTGGAGTGCCATGACGATTAGGATTTCTAATTCTCAGCTCTGTGTCTAAACATGGACTGGGAATGTCATTCTTTGTAGCTGTCAGCTGCAAAAATAAAAAATCATACGTGAGCTTGAACATCCAAAACTGTGGGAAGACAGTGATACGTGTGCAGGCAATTGAGTGGCTGTGATTTGACAAATCGACAAGGTTTGAGGAGTACTCATTGACAAGCTATGGTGGTTGTGTGTTTTTAGGCTGTGCCACTCTTGATACTTAGTCTATTCCTCCTCGCATCTTGACATTATGATTGGAAACAAATATTTTACTTCAGGGGTAAAGTAATGCATATACAATCAATTCTCTGCTGAACTGGTAGGAGGTAATTGGTTAGGTTGAAGTACTCTTGGCTTACTGTGGTTTGTCCTTAAAAGAATAAACTGCCACCCCTGCCCTGAGTTTTAACAGGCTGTTGACGGTACACAGGAATTCTTTTGGTTACTAAAATAGCTCAATAAAGATGTGAAGTTGCATGTATAAGTTTGCCACTACTGCTACAACCTTTAAAACTGTCAAATTGCAAAATTCACCAAAGCTGTTAAAATACTAATTTTTAAGTGATTGCTATATAGACTGTGATCGGTGTTCACAGCACAACTATATCAATTACAATCAGATGAAAGGGGTTTAGTTTTTAGTAATGTGCAATGGGAGAAAAAGCCCACTTATTTTTTGGTAATATAATTGTACAAAATTTCTCGGTAGTAATGTAGTTCTCCAGCTGGTAATCTGCCAGGCTGCTCGCTATATATTATATATTGTTGAGCTTTTGTGGTACAAGTAGGCTGCAAAACTTGCTGCTGCAATCCCAGGTACAGATTGCTCTCTGTCAGTAGAAAACACACAGTCTCACATTCTTATACTGGCACCCACAAGATCAATGACCCATCATTTTGGATAATCCTCCTTCAGTTCATTGTGTGCTTTCACAGACACCTGGCTTTAGGGAGCTCCCTGGCATGCCAAAACTACTTTGCCAGGTCATGTGATTTAAACAAAGGCAGGGACTCTAAGGATTCCAGAAAAGCACCAGTTGCCCTTTAGCCCTTCAAATTGTGCAGAAGGATGCTGAGATAATTGTTGCAAATGCTGATATTTTATGCTTGCCAAGCCTGCCTTTCTACTCGCACTTTGGAATGATAGTTTTGAGTCCCAAAAGAAGCCCAGTATCCTTTCCTTTTCCTGCACGTGGTGCTTTGGAGTATTATCATCCATTACATCAGGTTGCTTAGACAGGACAGAACTTGTCTCTGTTCTTGCTGAAGTATCAATAAGGAGACTTATCCATATGAATTACTTTTGTCATTGCTGCGCACAGTTGGAAAGTCTTCATGCTTTTAAGTGTCTGACTTCCTAAGAAACTAGAGAATAGTGTATTATCTAACTTGATAATCTAGCTTGTTATAAACAGAGCAGTACTGACACCAGTTTAGCCGAAGTGGGCAGTACTTGTGCTGACTCTGTGGGGAATTAAAGATTGAAGCTGATTGAAATAAGTATTTGTTAAGTACAAAGAAAATTATATTCAAGTACACTGTGGATACTGATGATCTCATAGGGATGGAAAACTTCCTGAACTTGGCATGCTATTTTTTTTAAATTGAAAAATGAAACTGACTCTAAAGCAAAGCCAGGTTTAACTTTGAATGCAGAGTTCAGAACTTCGTAAAAAATCCAAGGAAATGCTACTTCTGTGCAGTAATAACTTTTCTTGTCTGTTACTCGCAGGCAACGCTTATTTGAGAACTTGCGCATGTTACCTCACGCACCTGGTGTACAGATGCAGGCCATTCCTGAAGATGCTGTTCATGAAGACAGTGGAGATGAGGATGGAGAAGATCCAGACAAACGCATTTCTAGTAAGAAATAATCTTTTCATGGTAGAACATGTCCATAGTCGTACTGGATTTAATTGTTCAGAATCTTAGTTGTAATAGTATGCAGTGTTGGAAGACGGGCACTTTTGTTCCCTGAATAAAAAATTTTACCTCTGGTCTGCCACTTTTGATGTTTTTAAGGTGGCATCTATGTGCACATTTGAACCTCCTAAAGGGTTCAATGAAGTGAATGAAGTGCTAGAAGAACATATGTTTTTGCATCTGAAGGAACAGCTTGGCTGTTTCAAATCTACAATAGATACTTCAGAAGACTTAATGAATTTTAACTAAAGGAACAGTACTCTACTTTTTTGGTGACTAACAAAAGACAGAAACTATGTTTCCCTTTGAGGTAAAGTGAGATACAGTGTTTAAGAGGGAAAAAAAGTCTTTTATTTGCTTCTTTTGTTATGAGACAGAGATTTTCTATACTTGTGACACTACCCTTGACCTTTATCACCGTAACCCTTCCATGAACTTTGAGTTGTTCTTCAGCTATAGCCAAGAGTTTCCTGCTACCTTTAGTCTTTTTTGATAGTGATTAGAATAATTCTATAACCTCTTATTAATGCACTATCCATTTTCTGAACTGTTGAAACCATTATTTTTTCTCCTGTGACTTAGTTTTCAGTATTTGATGTTTTATTTGAGACATGGTTAAAATATTCCCACCCTCCCCCTGTCTTTCTGAAAAGCTATTTTTTGGAAGTTATTGTGTGAGTCCCAGAGTATCTTGAAAGGTAGGTGTTTTTAACTGTAATTTAGTTTATCAGCATTAAGTGATTATAGTATATTACTAGTCATTCTTAATCTGATAGGTTTTTTTTATTAGGCCTATTGTAGTTGGACTTTTTGATTAATTAATATCATAAATCTGAATCCTAGTTCGAGCATCTGATAAGCGCATAGCCTGTGATGAAGAATTTTCAGATTCTGAAGATGAAGGGGAAGGTGGACGACGAAATGTTGCAGATCATAAGAAAGGAGCGAAGAAAGCCAGGATAGAGGAAGACAAAAAAGAGACTGAGGACAAAAAAGCAGGTTGGACTGTGGTGTGATTTCATGCTGTGTTTTCATCCTGAACTGCAAATGTCAGTCCCACCAGGAGACAGATGTTTTATCTGTTAACAGTTAATTAGTGTTGAGATGATGTATTTTTTTCCATCATATTTTAATAATCTATTTTAAATTAATCAGTTTCAAGATACAGCTATTCAGACTAGTAAAATATTTTCAGGCAAGGGTTATTGTTTCTTTCCCACAAGCTTGAAGTCTTAGAGCCAGGGATTTGTATGATTTAATGAAATAGAGATGAAAAAAATATACGTTGGGCAAAACGTTTGTTCCTGTTTGCTTTTGTGGGATGAGCCGACTAGTTTTCTCTGAAATAGAAACCGGATAGGGTTCTGGGGACAGTGTGATTCCAAGGACTCTTGATTTTTCTAAGAACTGGATACATTTCGAGCTCAGGGGAACTCCAAGTCTCATTACTGCATGCCGTCATTAAGGCCAGTCAAGAAAGACCTCGCCTTGAGGCATTCTGAATCACTTGGCATTGTGCCCAGATCGCTCCTTTGGATAGATTCATGTAACATTGTACTTTAATATGTAACTAGTGACTTCTTCTAAAAGCCAGTTTCCTCTGGCTAGAAATATATACAAAAAAATAAAACTTGGTCATGCTCTTTACTTCTTAAGTATTTTAAGGTTTTTGTGCATCTTTTGGTATATTTAAAATCTTGTGATTTTTCAGATGTCAAGGAGGAGGATAAAGCCAAGGACAGCAGTGGTGAAAAGACAGACGCCAAAGGGTAAACACTAATTAATTAACAATGTCATCTTTTTGGAGAGTGTTTGTTAGGTCAGTAGTGTTCAGTTCTGTGGAGATCACTTTCAGTTCCTCATAATACTAAATATTTGAGAATCATGGCTATTAATTCAAAATTGCATTTCTAAATCAGTCAATAAAAAAAATAAAACAACTTACCAATTTGTTTTTGCCTTTGTACAGAGCAAAATCAGAACAGCTCAGCAACCCTTGAACAAAAGATAGCCTCTCATCAGTTGCAGAACATAATACTAGAGTCGAAGAATACCTAAAAGGAGAAAAGTTTTCGTATGGAGAGAGACTGCTGATTTCATTTTGTACTATTTGGCATGGACTGTATTTATTTTCAAATGGCTTTGTTCTGTTTTTTGGCAAGTTGTATTGTGAGTTTTCTAATTATGAGGCAGAAATTCCTTTCTTCACCATGCTTTATGTAATAGTATTTAAAAATGGATGTGAGTTATTATGTTAAATGTCTAAACTGATCTATTAAAGTAATTTGCCTTTCCTGAGCTGATTTTACCTTTTTTGTAATTTTATCTTTATTAAAAAAAAAAAAAATTGTACTTGGTTGTCTTTTGTCCATCATTGAACTACAAAGAGGAAAAACTCTATATAAATTAGGCAGACTTGTACTTACCTATGAATACCTAGTGAGTTTAAATGGACAGCTGGCAAACACACAAGTTGAACTGTGTTGCTTTCATTGACTCCACCTGTTCCAGCAGTTCCTGCATGAGATACAAACAACATGTATGGGTGTACAAGTGAGATTTGAACAGGCTGAATAAACAGGTGAAGGGATTCTGGAATAACGTGATCGCATGAACTCGCATTTTAATGTGAATGTTTAAAACTCTGCAGTCACATGCCTTGTACTGTCCAAAAACCTTTTCCACCATCAGAATCTACCTAAAAAAATGATTCTTTTGCTGTTCATAAAATCAGTATATGGTCATATTGCAAAGCTTGCAAGATAGCAAGTGAAAATTTGGATTTAACTCAAAACCCATTCCAGTTTTTTTACAGCTCTGAGCAACAGAAAACTTTCTCACCCTTACAGAGAAAGGATTTTACTGCCTGCCTCCTTCATTGATTCATTAGTTAGTTCTGGTGCCTAAATTGAACACAGACCTCAGTGCCCCCATTCCCCTTTTTCTTTCTCAATCTGCAATTGTCTGACAAGTTGATATTTAGTGAAATACATAAGCTTTTAAATCAAGATTTCAGAGCAGTGAACACAGAAGTTAACAGAACTGCTCTGCTACTCAATGTTTTTTCTTTTTTTCAAATATAAATTTTTCTTGCTAATTTTTTAACCTATTTTCTCTCTGTGGTTATGGTATATGCTGCTATTGTGCCTGATGCAGCCCAGGACACCACTGGCCCTCCTGGCTGCCAGGGCACAGCTGACTCACATTCAACTTGCCATCGACCAGGAGCCCCAGGGCCCTTTCCACGGCACTGCTTTCCAGCCTCTCACTCCCCCGTCTGTCCATACATCCAGGGTTGCCCCATCCCAGGTGCAGAATGCGGCACTTTCCTTTGTTGAACATACAGTTGGTGATTGCCCAGTCCTCTGATTTGTCAAGGTCTCTCTGCAGGTCCTCCCTGCCTGTGAGGAAGTCAACAGCTCCTCCCAATTTTGTATTACCTGTGACCTTGCTTAGTTTCCCTTCTAGTCCTGCATCCAAGTCATTTATGGGGATGCTGAAGAGCACAGGGCCAAGGATGGAGCCTTGTGGAATCCCACTAGTGACAGGTCACTGTTCTTTGGTCACCAGTCTGATGTCACCACATTCCGTATAGCCCTTTGTGCCTGACTGGTGAGCCAGTTGCTCACCCATGGCATGATGTGTTTATCCAGCTGTGTGCCTGAAATTTTGTCCAGAAGGATATTGTGAGAGAGTATTGAAAGCTTTACTGAAATCCAAAAAGATTACATCAACTGGATTCCCTTGATCAACCAGATGGGTTACCTTGTTATAAAAAGGAATCAGGTTTGATAAACAGGACCTTCCTTCCATAAAGCTGAGCTGGCAGTGACCAATGACTGTGTTATCTTTCAGATGTTTTTCAATATTGTGTGAGGAGGAAAGTTTTGTTTTCTTAATGTCCTTTTAGTATATGCTTTGGTTTTGTATTTTTTTTTTTTATAAGTCTTTAATCTTTCTGAATATTTAGTTTGGGTGCTTGGGTAAACTTTGTAAGGGTTAGATTCTTAAACATGTAGGGAGAGATATAAGGGGTTTTTTCAACACCCATGTACTTGTGCTATGTTCTTTCTTCCGGGAAGGTACCCATAAGACTCCAAAACCATTAGGGTTTGTCTGATTCTGTGTTGAAAAATCACATTTAAATTTTTACTGTAGTTTGATATAGTTGACAGGTGATTCCCTGCTATTTTCATGATAATATTTTAAAGTACATTTGCCCAGTGATTTAAGTATTATGCTAACTTGTTCTTATATATGCCTACAGAGAAGACCTACAATTCAGTTCTACGAAGAGTAGTATGAGCTCTTAACTGCCTGCTTCAAATATTTGTTACTTTTTTGTCTGAAGTTAAGAAAGGATGGCAATTCTCTGTCATTTAAGATGCTGGTAGTTTTAAATAATTTGTGGATTGGTTGCTGATTCTGTTGGAAAGTAAGACTAAGCATGAGAGTGGACTGAAATACAGTATTTAAGAGAACAAATTAGTGTGTGGGGGGGGAGTTATATAAATTAGACTGTTGCTGGCAGTGGACTATGACATGTTTCTGCTAGACTGGGAGCCTCTTCAGTAATACCCATATGATGAAGTGTTGCGTCTTTGTTCCATTTGAATGGAGATAGGTAAGGGGAAATGCTGTAGGACCATGCTCTGGCCAAATGGTCTGTTTGCCTTAGCCTCTAGTCTTATGTTACTTCTCAGCTCACTTTTTCCAAAAAAAAAACAAACAAACCCAAAGAAGCAAACCAAAAAACCCTAAACACACACACACAAAACAAACAAAACCAAACACACTGTTCCCCCTCAAAAAAAAAGCCCAAATGAAACCAACCAAAAAAATCCAACCCACTCCAAGAAGAAAGGTGCTTCACTTAACATTTTGAACATTCCCTCTGCAATCTTTGTGTGCTGTAAAAGCGTCATGGTCTGTGCCTGACCTCTGTAAGGATTGGGAAAGAATGTTTGGGCAGGGGATTGGATGGTTGCTGTGAAAATTAATTTACTTAATCTTTCAGTGAATCATCTATGCCCTCTTAGAGCACCTGAAACTTCAGAGATGCTTTCTGTGATCTTAACAGTCTTGAAGAGGAATTGCTGCATTTTTCTTCTTATGACAGCTATGGATTCAGAGACAAGTCCTTTCCATTTAGCAAATGTTCTTCTTCAAAATGAACTTGGAATTGTGGCCAAAAAAGTTGAATTTATAATATGGTTTGCTTTTATGTACTCGCAAGCCCCACAGAAAATACATTTCATGTGCTTGCAGCTTCCTGTTCTTTCAATGAGTTGCATTTTGGGAACATGAGTTTGTGTGTAAGGAGGAAAAAAAATTCAAAAGGGAATTCAGAATTTCGTTTGCTCAGAGCATAGAATTGCTTACTTCTGTGCATATATATGCTAGTGGTTGAAGATGGCTAATGTGGCTACTCTTAGCCACGTTTTCTGTGTGATTTAGAAATCTGTAGATAGAACCATACGAGAAAAGATTATTTTTTATGGTTAATAGATGTTGCACATATACGGCCTGTAAGATGATATCCAGAACACAGCAGCAGATATAGTACCTATTATCAATATAGATACCAACCATGGGATGTTTTTTGTTTCATTTTTTTTTTTCAAAAGAGTAGTTTGTAATAATTATCTATTTATGAGGTGAAGACATAGAACATGAAGACTAATGTGTGACCATATTTGGTCATATTATAATTCACTCCAAATATTTGAAAGTTGATTTCAACAATTAGAATTGTAAATGCAAATGTAAACATCTGTTCTTGGATATGGTTGAAGCACTGGCATGAATGATGCATTTGCAGAGGGGGGGAATTTGGTGAACTGCAGCCATCACCCTTGTTTCCTCAGCATCACCAAATATGTTCTTTGTTCCCCATCCCATGGCAAGAGAGTAGCTGCAGTCTCTTCCCCCTCTATAGGTGTGTTTTGTTTTTACAAGCTCTCTTTTAGTAATTTTTAAAGTGAGATAATTTTACACTTTTGAAAATGTTCCTTTAGCTAACTAAAAATATGAATGGATGCAGCCACTTGAAAATTTTGTCTTCTAAGTGACAGTTTGGCTACTTTTTGCTAGAAAAAAGAATCCTTCAAAATCTTTGCCTCTTTTTCTGCCTCGCTTGTGTCATTTTGTTTAGTCATATCACCTTTGTAAGAGTACACACAACAGGGAATTATATGAGCTTATTTTAAAAAAAGGTTATATACCACACTGAACAGTAAATTTAGTGAAGTGTTCAATTCTTTCCAACTTATCTTAGAGAATACCATATCTTTGAAATGGTCGTTCAATTCAGACAGATGACCTGGCAAAGTATTTAAGCTGGATACCAGCAGGCAGAAATAAAGAATAACTTCCTAGGTTAGAAACTTGTATTAATAACAGTCTAGGCCTAATGTTTTCCATGGTTATGTTGCCAGAAGTAGAAATAAACATTAAAATCTAACCAATCAACCAACCAAAAAAAAAACCAACAAACCCCAAAACCAAAAAAGCCCCTCAAAAAAGGAAAGAAAATAAAATAGCTCTAGGCAAACTTCAATTCCATGTTGCATTTGCCAAACCATCTCCACATGGGTAATGCATATGCTGAATTGCTCTTTGTTTTTTAAGTCTATTTTAAAAACTTTCTTCATGTGATGCTCTTTTAGCAATATTTGATTCCATAAAATGCCCCAGAGACTTAGCTGCTGGAGGAAAAAAATCTATATCATAGGAGATTGTATCATGCTGCTGTATTAAGCCTAGAACAAAATTGACTCAGTATTTTAAACGCAGTCTTTTCTTTTTCAGGCTAGTGAGCAATTGAAGAGAGACAAATCGACATTTGGGCTTGAAGTGGAGGGGAGATCAGAGTGAGAAGGGTTATGAGGCAGAAAGCCATGCTGTTGTGTGGCTGACTGAGACCTCATTTGGTCAGGAAGATTTTCAAACACAATAGCAATACACTTCTAAAGTTCCTACATAGTGCCTTTCTGTGGAGAATGAAATTATGAGGGAGATTTCTGAGAGCTCAGATTGGAAGAACAATATTTAAACACCATGGATTTTTAAATGGAACCTTTCTGTGCTAACAGTCTTCACATTAACCTTTTCATTATGTGAGTGAAAGGGCCATGCCTCCCTGCTTACTGTGCAGGGTTTTTGTGTTGTTTCCTTTCCCTCCTTCCTCCCCTTCCCCCGCTATTTTTGGCTGTGTGTTTTCATTCCATGATCAGTGAGTGGTAACACTAAAGGAATCTATGAATAGCCAGTGCTTCTGTAACTGCAGATTCAGTTCAAAAAATCGTGCTATGCATCTGAACATCAAAAACCTAGACACTTTCCTTTTTTCCTTTTTATTTTTCTTTCCTGAAGAAAAAAACAGAATGTTTCTAGAATTGCCCAGCAGAATTTTACATGCTTTTTCCACCTAGAGATAAACATTAAAACTGGTAAAGATGGTACATTTTTCTTAAACCAGGTGTTGGTCTAAACCATTGGCAACATGGGAATAATACATAAATGCTCAATCTCTCTATCCACAACCAGCAGGAGTCCATGACAGCATGCGTACACAAGCACAAACAAAACAGTCAGAGCTTGGTTGTAGTGGTGCATATTAAT
>VZTH01008778.1:0-72069 GCA_013397815.1 Aleadryas rufinucha | reverse complement strand
GTGGTGCCTCGTTGTCCCTGAGTGTCCCCACTCCAAGCCCTGTGGGTTGTGCTGTTTGCAGAGGGACCTGGGCGTGGGGTTTGGTGAGAGCTGGGCCAGAGGGTGTTAAACACTGAAAGCTTCTGGGGAAAACTCATCCTGGTGCTTACACCCATCACATTCCCACTGAATAATAAACCCTTGGCATTGCCTTTCCCTGACACTTCCATGACGAGCATCACGCTTCAGGGAAAACCTTTTTTTGTCCCAAATCAGAGATTTAACGTCCTTAAGTAAAAGTCTCTTAAATCCTGGCAGTTTGCAGTGCTCAGGCTTGGGCTGTGACATCTTTTCCTGCAAGGAATAAGCTGTAACCTCCACCTGGTTTTCCTTGGATCCCGTTTCTCCTGTCGTTTGTGCTTTATGGTGGTTGTTCTCCGGGCTGCTGGTTTTAGTGCTCACCCAGCCACTCTTTTCCCAGCTTACATAATGCATCCTTTTCCCATTTATCCGTCCGGACAGCGGGAGCTGCCCCCGTGTCTCCACACCTCCGCAGCTCCCTGCGCTTAATGCAGTTTGATATCCCTGCAAAAATCAGAGATCCCGAGCCAGGCAAGGCAGTAAAACAATTCCAGGCCAGAAAACCTTCAAAACCTTTTGAAAACACCCCTTTGGAAGTCAAGACATCCCTTTTATTGGGATGATTATTGGGATTTGCTGGGTGACACCTGGGTTTAAGCAGGAGAATCCCAACCATGTCCTGGAGGAAAATCCCAGTTCTGCTCCTCACTTGGGACTCCAGTAAGCTTTGACAGCTACAGAGTTACATGTCCCCTTCCAAAGAGAAAGGTGGATTGTGTGAGGATTTTCCTGCCAAATTCCATCTGGGATTTGGATTCTGCTTGCCCAGGTTCTTGTGGCGAGTTACATTCTCCACTTCTACCTCAAGGGCTCAGGGGACTTTCTCCTGGACAAGACCTTCTTGGGGACAGCACATGACCTGTAAATGTTCACTCCCATTTTTGTGAAGTGCTTTTGGAGCCTTTTATGCCAAATTCCCTCCATACTTCAAAGTTCAGGAGTGGAATTTTTGTATCGGGAATTAGTTGGGGTGGTCGTTCCTTGGGTGATCTCCTCTGAGCAATGGGAACTGATTTTCCCATTAGGAGACATTTCATAACCTGGTGGGGTTTTTTTTTCCCTCCTCTCTTTTATTCATCACAGAGTGATAAAAATGCTCTCAGCACTTGGCATTTCTTAGGCCTTAATGACCAGTCGAGGTTAATGGCCCGAGATGATGAAACCTCCAGCCAGGCATTCATCTTCAAGTGCCTGCTGGCACTTAGGGCTGAAATATTCTCCTCCTGCTTTGGCTTTGAGCATCTTGGGCCAGCAGGAGCATCTTCTCCTCCCTCTCCCTGCTCCCCACACGTCGGGATTGGGGGAGAAAAGCTCCATCCCATGGGACAAATGGCTGTGGATGAAGATGTGTGACCTGGGGGTGGCAGAGGGGAGAGCTGCTGGTGCTGGGCTTTGTAGGACATTATCTCCACATTTCTAGGGACTGTGATGGGAGGAGAGGGAATCCAGGAATTCCAAATGGAATCCACTTCCTTGGAGGATTAGTTCATGTGGGAGATGCACAGAAGTGAAGAATGAGCTGGGGTTAAAACAGCATCAGGAGGGTGGGGGAGAGGAGATGGGAGAGCCAGAGCCACGGTGGGAGCGTGGGGTGAGTGCTGGGTGGGGAGGATCCTTGTGGGATGAATCATGGGGTGGTTAAGGCTGGAAAAGACCTTTAAGATCATCAAGTCCAACATCAACCAGCACCACCAGCATGGTCACCACTGCCCCGTGTCCCCAAGTGCCACCTCCACACGTATTCTGAACACCTCCAGGGATGGGGACCCCACACTGCCCTGGGCAGCTCCTTCCAGTGCTTCACAACCCTTTCCATGAAAGAACTGTTCCTAATATCCAATCTAAACCTCCTCCAGCACAGCTTGAGGCTGTTTCCTCTCCTGCAGCTCATGGCCATGCTCCTCTTCCCTTTCCTCTTCCATCTCTGCTTCCATCTTCCTTCTCCTCCAAAAACTCCCCTGGCCTCTGGCCTTGCCTTGGCTGTCTCCTTCTCACCAGTGCCTCTTGTTCCTCTGCACTGAATTTCAGCAGCTGCCTCATTACCCACTTTTGTACCAGACAAAAAGAGTGGGAAGAGGGGAAATCCCTAATTTTTACTATAGTAACTAGTTAAATTCGGGTGAGGACAGCACGTGGGATCTGTTTTGTTTGTTTCTGTTTTTCCTGGGAATGTTGTTACTGCCTTTTATTTCCCGTTCTGCGTGTCACAGCTTGTGCCTGTCCCTTGAAAGTGGCAGTGTTGTGGCACTCCCTCCCCAGCTGATGAGAGCTGCCCAGTGGACAGGGTGTCACTTCAGCCCACTGATGGGAACAGACTGAGGGATAAAAAAAAAAGAGCTCCCCAAAACCTGACAAAAACCAGGGGCAGGGGAAAAAAGCGAGAGGAAGAAGGAGAAAAGGAGAGGGGAAAAAGACCAAGAAAGGAGAGGTGGAATCTGTCTCTGGTTTGTGTGTAAAGAGTCTGTGAGCACAAAATGTGGGCAGTGGCCCTGAAGAGTGGGTGACTTTCATCTTCTGTCACTTTGTTGCCCCCATTCTTAGGTGTTCTGGGAGGAAAATGTTCCCTGTTCCTTTAGGGAGCAGTTAAATGTGTCCTAGCCACGCTCACTGCTCCTGGAGCAGCTTCCTCTGTTCTCATCCCTTTTTGTTTTTTTCCTTTCTCTTTTCTTTCTGGTTTGGTTCTTTTCCTTTCTCCTTGCACAGCTGGGGAGAGGATTGGTGCAAAAAGGCGCAGCGAGGGGACAGCAGCAAGGCCATCAGGAGTCATCTGCTGCCTCCTGCCACGTGGTGGCCTCTCCATGGACACTGCAGGTCCAGCTTCTCCTTTCTCCAGGGGACTTTTCCAGGGATGTGGCTGATAGGGTTTCTGCAAGGCACTGAGATTGTCTTGTGGTCCCCGTTCTCTCAGTTGACTCAGGGGCCAAACCTTCACAAAGGAAACTTCTTTGGCCCCAAAGCCTCACCAAAGCCCATCCAGCCTGGCCTTGGACTCTGCCAGGGCTGGGAAATGTTTTGTGGATCCATTTAATGCACTCAAGGATTCTTCTGCTCCAACCCATCCGCAAGTGAGGGAGCAGCTCACATCCCTCCATGACAAATCTCTTGATATTTTAAACTTCTTCATGCTCTCGTGCTCTGGGTCCTCTCTGTGTTCAGTCCTGGTAGATTTAGGAGGCTTTTGGAGGTTCCTGTGCTCATAAATAACTGAGAATCCCCCCCACAGCCAACCCCTCTCCTTTCCCAGTCCGTGGCACCCCCAGCCCAACTCGCAGTTCTTTCACCTGCAAACCCCTTCCCCTTCCTTTTTCCAGAGGTGCCTCTGATTTCTGTGGTGGTTAAATGAGAGGTTACCACTCGCAGGCAGCAAACCCAGGAGCTGGGGAATTACAAGCTGGTGTAATTTATGCAGGAGCAGTGTGGGGGAAATTGCAGCCCACTCCTGTTCCACATAAATTATGGATGTACCTCCTTGGAAATAGCTACGGAGGGGGCTCAGGGTTTTTTTGGCTAATGAATCATGCCCTGAATTTCTACAGTACCTACATTGACTCAAATGTCTCCTTTTGGCCCCACCTTTCTTTTTACATCATCTCTAAACTTTGGCTGAACTTGCAGCTCCGGATGTTTCTTGATTTTCCTTACAGCACACCCATTCCTTGAAGACCCTGTTGGAAAAGGGGCTCCTCAATTTACTCCCAGGTCCTTCCCATGTGAGAGTTTCCATCTTATGCTTTGGAGATCTCTGGAGAGATCCCTCAGCTGTTTTTGAAGGATTTATGGGAATAAATGTGTGTTTGGGAAGGTGCAGCCTGCTCCTGTGTGCATAAATCCATGGATTTAGAAGCTTTGGAGCTGTGGCCTTCAAGCCAAGGCCCTGGGCAACACAAAACCTTTGGAACCGGGTGGGGAGATGAAGGAATTGGAAGATATTCCTGAAGGGAGTGAAGGATGCTGCTGCCCAGAGCGTATTTGTGGGTGTAAAATACAGATATAATACTGGTGTTTCTGCAAGCTAATGGGGTATTTAGAGGAATGCCGTGTGCAGGAATTAGGAATTATCCATGAGGAATATCTGGGGAACAGCAGGGCTGGGATCTGAGCTCCTCCACTGCAGCACAGAGAGCATCCACCGGCAAGGAGCCGCCTGGGGAGGGCTTTGAGGAGGACGTGGAAGGTGAAGAGCGCTTGTTCGGAACAGGAGAAGATGGAACAGCTTTGGACCTAAAATCAGCTCCAAGGATACAGAACGTTATGGAAAGAACAAGTGGAAGTGTGATTTTCATGATAATAAAGGAGTGGGTGGAGCGGCGTAGGCACGGCGGGAGAGGGGTGGAATGAGGAGATGGAGGGGGGAGAGAGGGGCTCGGTGCTCAGGGAGGGGGCGGCAGCCGTGGAAAACCATTTGGATTTTGCCGTGGATGCAGCAAGCAGGATTTGGAGATGCTAAAGAGAGACACTCGGAATATTTCATTGTCTTTGTGCGAGGAGCCTGCCTGGGCTATATTTAACTGATCTCATGTGTGCTTTCATGAGGAATCTGTGCAGTTTTGCCCGTTTCGTGTCGTTTTTGAAGCGCAGTTATTTCTGTTCTGGTGGAAGGTGTCGCTGCCCGTGGCAGGGGGTGGAACAGGATGAGCTTCAAGGTCCTTTCCAACCTCAGCCAGGCTGGGATTGTGACTCAGTGCCACATGCAGCACAGCGTTTGTCAAATATCAAAGGACTTCGGTTCAGGCCCTGGCCATATGCTAATGTAACATATGCTAATGAGCAGCTAACGAGCTGGGAGGATGCTCTGCCTGAGTTTACAGCATCAGTTCCCTGGGGTTTGGGGAATTTCAGCGAAGTCTGGCTTGCAGAGGGGTAACTTTGCTCCACACAGCAGTTCCAAGCCGTGCTGTTCTCCCATTCAGGTCTATTATTAGAACCCGTCCTTGGTACAATGTATTTTAATAAAATCCTCGGGGTTTTTTCCTATTCAGTTCTATTATTAGAACATTTTCTTGGTAAAATATGTTTTAATACAACCCCAAACCAAACTGCACTGTGCTGATGGTTTGTGGCTCCCCAGTATCCCCTGTCAGGCCTCTGAACTGGTCCTGCTGCGTCCACCCACGTGTTACTGGTCTGTAGGGGGTAAAATCCTTTGTTCCTAAAAAGCCCTTTCTGGGTTGGACCTAAACGGCAACAATTCAGGGTTGGATGAGCTTGCACCATTCCTATGGAAACAAAATGCTGTGCAGAGAGAAAACCCCCAAATTTCAGAGCATTACTGGGACTCTGTGACCATCTGGAGGGAGAAGCCTGCAGGGAGCTGTCCGTGTGCTCATCACAGATGCCAGCACTCCTGACACAGCAGATCCCAAGGGATCCCAAGGGATCTGCCTCCCTGACTTCCACGGTGGCTGTGGCAGCTGTGACGTGGTTTGAGCTTGAGAGGGTTAAGCCGGGCTTAGAGGGTGCTCTGAGCATCTGGCACATCTCCAGTTTGCCGTGGTCATCCCAGAATCCCAGAATGGTTTGGGTTGGAAGGGACCTTAAAGATCATCCAGTGCCACCCCTGCCATGGCAGGGACACCTCCCACTAGCCCAGGGTGCTCCAGGTCCTGTCCAGCCTGGCCTTGGGCACTTCCAGGGATCCAGGGGCAGCCACAGCTTCTCTGGGAATTCCAGCCCAGCCAGGAATTCCTTCCCAATATCCCATCCATCCCTGCCCTCTGGCACTGGGAACCCATTCCCTGTGTTCTGTCACTCCAAGTCCTTATCCAAAGCCCCTCTCCAGCTCTCCTCCCCATGTCCAGGAGAGCAGACACAAATGTCCTTGCATTTCCAGCAGGTATCCAGCAGGAATAATAATCTTCCAAAATATAAAGTTTTGACAGAAATAAAACCTCTGTGTGCCCTGGAATGGGGATTGGAATGGGGGCTGGAATGGGGGCTGTGGGAGCACAACCGTGGGGGGATGANCAGCTCCTGGATTGGTTCCTGGTCCTGGTTTGGATCCTTCTCCTGGTTTGGATCCTGCTCCTGGTTTGGATCCTTCCCCTGGTTTGTATCAGCTCCTGGTCCTGGTTTGGATCCTGGTCCTGGTTTGGATCCTGTTCCTGGTTTGGATCAGCTCCTGGTTTGGATCCTTCTCCTGGTTTGGATCCTAGTCCTGGTTTGGATCAGCTCCTGGTTTGGATCCTGCTCCTGGTCTGGATCCTTCCCCTGGTTTGTATCAGCTCCTGGTCCTGGTTTGGATCCTTCCTCTGGTTTGGATCCTGCTCCTGCTTTGGATCCTTCTCCTGGTTTGGATCCTGCTCCTGGATTGGTTCCTGATCCTGGTATGGATCATGCCCCTGGTTTGGATCCTTCTCGTTTGGATCAACTCCTGCCCCTGGTTTGGATCCTTCTCCTGGTTTAGATCCTTCTCCTGGTTTAGATCCTGCTCCTGGTTTGGATCTGCTCCTGGTTTCGATCCTGGTCCTGGTTTGGACCCTAGTCCTGGTTTGGATCTGCTCCTGGTTTGGATTTGCTCCTGGTTTGGATCCTGCCCCCATCTCTTCCGTGGTCATGTTCCCTCCCTCAGCCACTCAGATCTGATGCAGGAGTTGAGTACAAACACTTGAGCTGTTGTCTGAACCATCCCGTTCTGGTTTAGGCTCCAGGGATGCTGCTTTTGGTGGTTGTTGCTGCTGCTTTTTCTCTCGTGTGGCCCCAGAGGTTGGGCTGGGTCCTTTGAACAGCAGATTGCTCACGGTCTCAGCTGCAGTTTGTTTGGATTGGTGCTGTCTTGCTTTTCTCTGTGAGTCCTTCCACCCTCATGGCATCAATTGAGGCATTTTGTAAGGACAGACAACACTGAATTTAATGGGAATGAAATATCTGATCCTAGAAAAAATAGGAACAGTGTTTATAAGAGTTTCAGACCACGAGGACGTGTATTCACTTACATAGAAAGTCACTAATTACCTTCTAAAAGCCCCTTTCCACAAGATTCTTCCTTATTCCTTATTTTTCCTTCAGGCAGGATGAACCTGGCACAGCCTGGCTCATGTGGTGAGCCCGGTTTGGGAGAGGAATTTGTGGGAGTCTGTGCTCTCAGCTTCTTGTGCAGTGTTAGGATGAAGATCCTCTTGATTTACTAAAAGGCGTTTCATGGCTGTCAAACACACAATTCCCAGTTCTTTACAAGCTCAGATCCATAGAAAAAATCCTTTTCCAAGAGAATTAGAGGCAGGAAGGTAATTAAAAGGAAAAAATCCCGTGCCCGGTGTGCATGCACGGTTATGTGGCAGCAGGAGCGGAGTTTCTGGGATGAAACTCTGCAGTTCTGGTCCAAGCCACAGGATGGAGATGTTGGATTAAGGCTCGCTGGAACATCCGATTCTTCAGCACCGAGTCCTCACGACTTTTAACTCCTTTTCATCATTTAAGCGTGGTTTTTATATTTTTCAAAGTCCTGAGCACAGAGCTCGGCTCAGGGACAAGAACCACAAACACAATGGGATTGATTCCCAGCGTTGCTCCTGCTGATTTTCGGGGAATAATTTGCAGTGCTGGATGTCTGTGAGATGCCTGGGTTATCCCAGGAGAGATGAGTTGGAGGTACAAGGAGTGCTGCTTCCAGGAATTCCTGATTTTTTAGCCCAGTAAGAAAAACACAAGATCTCTCTTGCCTCGAATGTACATTTGTAGAATCCCAGAATCCCAGGATGGTTTGGGTTGGAAGGGAGCTTAAAACTCATCCCAATCCACCCCTGCCATGGGCAGGGACACCTCCCACTGTCCCAGGCTGCTCCAAGCCCCGTCCAGCCTGGCCTTGGACACTTCCAGGGATCCAGGGGCAGCCACAGCAGCTCTGGGAATTCCAGCCCAGCCAGGAATTCCTTCCCAATATCCCATCCATCCCTGCCCTCTGGCACTGGGAAGCCATTCCCTGTGTCCTGGCCCTCCAGCCCTTGGCCCCAGTCCCTCTGCAGCTCTCCTGGAGCCCCTTTAGGCCCTGCCAGGGGCTCTGAGCTCTCCCTGGATCCTTCCCTGCTCCAGGTGAACATTCCCAGCTCTCCCAGTCTGGCTCCAGAGGGGCTCCAGCCTTGGAGCAGCTCCATGGCTCCTCTGGATTCATTCCAGCAGCTCCAGGTCCCTCTGATGTTGGAGCCACTTCCATTGCAGGTGTTGAGCTTGCAGAGTGCACGAGGCAAAGGGAACATTCGATCACAAAGCGTTTACGAGCTCCCCAAATGAAATCCTTCCCCACAAAGGATGATGGCACTGCTCATTCCCAGGATTGGCAGCGCTCTGTGGCTGCGTGAACTGAGCTGCAAAAACCACCAAGTAAATAAAAACCCCGTGCCAGCCTCCAGAACTGCTCCTTCAGAGCCACGGGATCATTTCCATGTGGGAAACACTTCGGCCTTTGCCAAGCCAGGCTCTGGCTCCAGCCATGCAGAGCTGGAACTGATCAATAACTTATCACTTATCAATACCAGAGACTGCTTGGATTTTTTGCTGGGGTTTTTTTTTTTGGTTGTGTGGGTGAGTTTTTTCATTTCTTTCAGCAACACTCTCTGTTGGGCAGGGTTAGGTGGGATATTGGGAAGGAATTCCTGGCTGGGCTGGAATTCCCAGAGAAGCTGTGGCTGCCCCTGGATCCCTGGAAGTGTCCAAGGCCAGGCTGGAGCACCCTGGGACTGTGGAAGGTGTCCCTACCCATGTCATGGGACTGGATGAGATTTAAATCCCTTTGAACCCAAAATATTCCATGATTTTCTGATCCCATGATTCTCTTTTTTGTTTTTCTCTTTACCCCACAAACCACCGTTGTTTTATTGAGATGGGTTTGACACAAAATGCTCATCGATTTCTTTCATCTCCTCACAGAGCTGTTGGTTTATGATAAAGTTCCATAAAAATATTTGTCCTGGGAGTAGAGGATGGGAAATTCAGCACTTTTTTTTCCAAGGATGTAAATTCCATGTTGTCAGCCCACAAATAAATAGAAATCCCCAGTGGGCACTGTTGGGGGAGCTGGATAGGTGGCACTGCTGAGATTTGGGGTGATGTACATTAAAAATTGGGGGGTTTTAACTAAAAAATCTTGGATTTTCTTCCAGATTAAACTGTAAAAAAAGAATTGGCAAAGGCAGCCAGATTTGCCAATGCAAATGACCCCATTTGTGCTGCTTGGACACCATGAAACTGGGAGAAACCTGATAAAAACAGCACTCAGGAGGTGTAGTTTTCCCAGCTCACTGGTCCATCCCTTGATGTGCCATAGGGAAAGGTCTTTAATAGGGAAAAGGAGGTTATTCCCCCACCCTGCCCTTGGGATTTCTCTGGGGAGAGGCCACTGCTTTATTGTCACCCTGGAAGCCGAGGTGAGAGCACGTGGCTGTGTCTGAATCACAGCTTTACCCCCCAAAAAATGTTCCAGGTCCAGCTATCTACTCCATAATATTCTATTTTATACTTAACTTTTGATATTTTATTTTATATTATTTTATATTTCATTATTTCTTTTTATTATCAACATTTATATTATTATATTATTTTTTAGATATCATTTATTTTTATAGGTTCAAATTTTCTTAAATCCAAGTTTGCTCGGAAACTCGGACGTGGAAAGCAGCAGAGGAAAAGGTCTCCTCTGTGATGACTTTATAGATTTATAATTAGATACCAAAAATTGATTTATGATTTCTAGGGAGCCTAAATCTCCTGGGAATGTGGGGTAGGGCTGTCTTCTCTCCTTATCCTTCTCTCCTTCTCTCCTTATCCCAGACTGGTAGAACTGGGAATGCTGGGGGTGATCTCAGAGCTTTGGTTTGTCTTCTCAGAGCCCTAGAAACATTCTGCTGATGTCAAATCTCTGCTCTCTCCTCCCCACGTCGTGGAGCACGGGGAAAATCTGGGAAAAGCTCTAAAGATGGAATAGTTCTGAGTCATGGAGACACTAATAAACACTCCCACACGCTGGCAGCGCTCGGCTTTGGTTATCCTAAATAATCATAATTGCTGAAATTCGTCATATTTGGCGATTTTTCGGGTTGTTCACTAAATCAGGAGCTTCAGGAAAGCTCCAGCTCCTGGGTCGAGCTGGGAGAAATAGTAAGGGAATATTTATTTATTCCCTTTGCCCAGAATTGTGCAGCAATTATGACAAAACAAATTTATTCCGGGTTCTGCCGATTGCCATGGAAACCCACATGGAAAATAGCAGTCCAAGGCCACTCAGCATGAGAAATCCAGGGGTTCAGCCCTGATTAACTGCTTCATCCTATAGAATTTGGGAAAGAAATCCTTGAAATGGAGGCGCTTCCCTTACTAATTGCAGCTCTGGTGGAGCAGCGGGATCCTCCCGGGAAAGGGTGAAGATGCTCAGGCTCGGAGCGTCTCTCCTGGGATATCCAACCCCGTGCTTTGCAGAGCTGTGCTACATAATTCTGACTTTTCTAACAGCAATTAGTGAGGGAGGACAAGTGGCTGTGCCAGGCAGAATTCCCAGGTGGGAACGGCAGCCTATTTTTAGGTGCCTGTTGGAGGCACAGCCATCAGTGATGTGCCAGAGCTCCAGTATGGGGCTCTGGGCTCGGGACACTCGGGCTGTGGGATCCACTGGGATGAAAGGATCTCGTGCAGGTGTGATGTGGGAGGGTGGGATGACTCCAGGAATTTAGGAATTGAATATTATTGTGGAATCTTTAGGGTTGGAAAAGTTCTCTGAGATCATCGAGTCCAACCTCTCCCCCAGCAGTGCCAAGGTCAGCACTGCCCCTGTCCCCAAANGGAATTCTCCAGCCCCTTCCCAGCTCCACTCCCTTCCCTGGACATATTCCAACTCTCAGGAATAAAAGCTGACCTCAGTTGTTCCCAAACCAGCTGGTTTGGAGCCCCTCTCTCCTTGTGTAGATTCATTTTTAAGTGGTTTGTAGCTGTGATTTTACTGAAATCGAAGAGAATTTTGTTTTCCCAGTTGTGCTGGAGAAGCTTCCGAATTAAAGCTGGGATTGATTGATTTCTGATGTTCCTGTGTCTCCAGAAATGGAAGTGTTAAGGAAAGCGTTCAGTGCTCCCCTTGTGCTAAAGCTGAAAGACTTTCTCATCTTTCTGTGCAGATTTTGCACATCACTGGTGTATAAAATATGAGCTTTGTGCTCTGAGTCACTCCTGGGGGGAGCTGCAGAGGAAGGGACCGGGGAGTCCTGATAAAGCCTTGCTGGCTCTTCCATGGAATCACAGAAGTTTGGAAAAGACCTCTAGGATTGTCCAGTCCAGCTGTGCCACCATTTCTGATTGAGGTCATGAGCCTTGACCTGTAAGAGCCAGCAGGGAATGGTGCAGGAGAGCTGCTGGTGGAGAGGCAGGCAGGGAATCACGGAATATCCAGAGTGGGAAGGGACCTATGGGATCGTCCAGTCCAACTGCTGGCCCTGCACAGACACCCCAACAATCCCAATGCCAAAGAATCCCAGAAGAGTTTGGGTTGGAAGGAACCTTAAAGACCTCAAAGTTCCACCCCTGACACCTTCCACTGTCCCAGGGTGCTCCAAGCCCCATCCAACCTGGCCTTGGACACTTCCAGGGATGGTGGGTCCCGAAGTTCTGTGGGAATGCTCAGCGAGGTTGAAATGGAGCTGTAAAAATGCCATCTGTATTTGAGAATTCCCCTTTTTATCACATCTCCAAGGCTCGCTGCAGACCTGGAACTCGAGTTCAGGGGGGTTTTCCCTCTGCCCAAAACCCCGATGTGGCAGCAGCTCTGCCTCTCTTCCCCTATTAACCCAAACCATGTGGTGCTGCTGTTTGAGGAGATCCCTGGAATCCTTTCCTCCCTTGGACCAGCCCAGTGCAGGACCCAGGGAAGCACAGGGCTGGTTTTCCCATCCCATACTGTGTGTGGTGCCATTTCCTCCTTCTGGGAGGGTATTTTGTGGGATTTGTGGCGCTTTGTAAGAGCAGAAGCAAGTTGGTAATTGCGTGTTCTCACCCAGACCACAGCTCGTCACTTTTTGGGTTCATTTTTAGGGTTACTGGCCCAAATCCAGCCTGGCCTCACCAGCCTGTTTGCCTTGCCCACGTGTCTATTCAGGAGTGCTGGAAATCAGAGTCCAGGTCTCTGGAGCTGCTAATTAATGCACCTCCATTAATTGGCACTTCTTTCAGGTGTTGGACTTAAACCAGCTCATTTGAAATGAGAAAATGACACGGTGTGTGAAACATTCGTGTGCCACAAACGGCCATAACGTGCTTATTCCATTCATTAAACGTATTTTGGGGATTTATGAATTGATTGGCTGCACTGCAAATTACTGTAAATTACCTGTGAGGATCATCCTGGCATCAGGCATTGCTTTTGGGGTTGTTTGCTATTATTTTGGGGTGGGCAAACTGTGCCTGTGAGTCGTGCAGCACAACAGCTTTGTCTGGAAATGGCTCCTCAAATTCCTAAAGCTGAAGTTTAATCTGCATTATGGATGTTGGAAAGGAATTTTGGAGCTATTGTCTGTCAGTGCTCAGCAGGGAGAGGAGGAATTGTCTGCAGTAGAAGGAATATTCTCATTACCCCTTCGTACCTGCTCATTTAAGATAAAGGCATTTAAGAGTCTGGTTTAAATTAGAGACATTTGGTATTTTAAGAAAATGTTTTCCTGGATGTATCAGCCCTGTCAAGCTTCACCTTTAGAGCTGGATATTCCCAGTTCTGTGCATAATTCAGCTTGATTCCTTTGTCACCTCTGCCCTTCCCACCCACTCACCACCCCCAAGATGAAGGTGGGCTCTGCAGAAGATGAATAAAACCGAATTATCTGCATGAGGAGGAATTCAGGGCTTTCCAATCCCGTGGGGAGAGCGGGCACGCAAGTGTGTGGGCAGGAATGAGTCCAGGGACAAAAGAACCTATTAAATCCTTAATGCCTGCTTCCTGCTACTATGAAAAGTATTGAAGACGTTTCATAAAAAGTCTTCTATTTTTATTTTTTCCCCATGACTAAGTCTGTAGAGCTGCTGTGCTGAACCTGGGTTAAATCCCCTGGCTCTAGGAGTGTGTGAGTCCAGCCTGAAGGACCATCCAGCCTTTGTGGGATCACTTCACCTCTGATTAGGAGCATTGGGCCCTTCCCCACCTTCCCATTAGGCAGGATCGGGGCTATTTATGGATTTGTCACGGTGGACTTTCCCCACTTCCTTCTGTGTGGCACATTCCATGTGTGGCTGTTGAATTGGAATTACTCTGGGAGTTTTTAGTGATTACAGTGTGGTTTGGGGTTGGGATAAGAGCTGCAGCCTTCTCTGGGACCTCGCTCTGCCCCGTTCCTCCTGCAGTGTGCCCTCCTTCCATCCCACCCGGATCCAGGCTGCATCCCTTGGCTGGGATGTGATCTCAGGCTGAGTGGGGAGCAAAAGGAGCTCAGCTGGTGTTGGGGAGAGGGGCTGGATCCTTGGGAAGGGGGTGAAGCAGTGGGGTGGGAGTGGGGTCCCTTCCCCTGTCACCTGTGAGACACAAAATCTGACAGCAGCTGGTGGACAGGAGTCAGAACCAAAGGCTCCAAATCTTCCACTGGAACAGTTTTCCAAGAAACTCAGTCTGAAATGAGTGAGAAGGACCAGTGGGGTTTGCTGGGTGCAGGACAGGGACGCTTTTGGGTGGGGATCTGACTGCCAGGCCACTTGGAGCCTGTTCACATCCTGGTCCCCAATGGCCAGGTTAAAACCAGTCACCGTGGGACATGGATGGGGAGAAGGGGACACTGGTGGTGCCCTTGTGGATTTCCATTTGTTGGGAATTTGACCTTCAGGAGCCTTTGTTGTGTCCACTGATGCAGCTCCAAGGAGAATTTGAGCAGTAAAGTCAAAGTAAGGCTTTTTTTCCCTCCAACTTCGCTCCATGTCCAGCCAATTTTCCTTCAGTCAAGATCAACAGAAGTGATTTCAGAGTATCCCATTCCCAGCTGGGTTTGGAAAGCCATCCTAAACCCACAGGTTTCCAAGAGCCCCATTTCTGACTGGAGAAAACATCCAGGAAAGCTCCAGCTGCAGCTCTCTGGTTCTTCCCCTGCTATTTTCATCCTGCTGAACCAAGAGGTGGCAGCAATATTACCTACTAAGACATTTTACAGTGATATAATGTTTAATTGCAATAATGAGGGCTCAAGCCATTTTATTCCTAGCCTGAACTGGAACAAACCCAATTTTTCATCACTTCATCAATGTATCTGAAAATTCTGCTTCTAAATTTCTGGTCTATCCCAAAAAGTTCGGGTTTTCTTTGGGAGTTGGACAAAGTAGTAACTACCAGAAGTCAGTGATGTATTGTGTGTTTAATCTGCTATTCTGCCCATCACAGCAGATCTTTTTGGAGAATAAAATGCAGTGGAAAACACATATTGAAAAAAAATGTCCACTTTAGGTCCCTTTCTAAAGCTGTTCCTGCCAAGGGATCAAGGCTGAAGTCAAAGCTTTAACTTTATCCTTAAATTTTGCTAAGCACAACATGTAAAGCTGCAGCAGGTGTAGAATCCCAGTTCACATCCAATCTTTTTTAAAGGACAAGCTTCCAAGTTCATCATTTTAACAGAGCCTGGGCTTTCTCTCCATTTGGGATAAATACATCCTTTTATGAATTTTGAGTTTTATCACCTTTTAATTCCGTGCTCCCTCATCTGGACACTGAATTAAATGCTGAGAACATGAGGTTCTGATCTGCTCCTCTATTGCTCATCGTGATTATAGGCAGGGATGGCAGAGCTGCCATTAGTTATTATTCTCCACACTCCCAATTAGAATATTCTGTTTTCTGCTTGTAACTCTGTCAGGCTGAGCTGCTCAAGCTGAATTTTCCCATTTTTTTTCTCTCAAGTGACTCCAATTCTCACTTGAAATGTAACAGAAATAAAAGTCCCCCAACTTTTCTGGGGACCACAGAAAATATCAGACATTGAATATTGATCCTTTCCTATTTATTCCTAATTTTTGCTTCCTGTCTCGTAGGCAGTTTTAGATCTAGGACAGAACTTTCAGCAGTTTATTTCGAGTTTGGGGTTTTTTAAGTAGTCTCTGTAGGGATGTTGTAAAAGACTGTAATGATTCTGTTCTTTTTTTAATGCAGGGTTTGAGAGGTTTGGGAAAATCCAGGTCTGAACCTGCATGGAAGAGTCAGAGGGAAAAATAGTAGCATTTTATAAGTGTTCAGAGCATCAGAAATTACCTGATTTAATCAACTTTCTGGGGCTTGGAGCAACCTGGTCTGTGGAAGATGTCCCTGCCCGTGGCAGGGGTGGAATGAGATGAGCTTTAAGGTCCCTTCCAACCCAAACTATTCTGGAATTCCGGGATTTTGGGATTTTATGAACTACCCATGTCACTTTTCAGACCTGTAGCACAAGGATGGGCTCTGCTGCTGCAGGGAGCTTTGGAATGATGATTTTTCTCCTTTTTAAGGAAAAAGCAGAAGGTATTTTTAGTCCTTTCTAACTGCTTGGGATTTGTAAAAGGACTCACACGGTGCAGCAGCACGTGGAGTGTTTGGAGGTGCTGAATGAACGAAGTGAGGATTGCAGGTGTTTCTCACCCTGAGCAGAGCAGGGATCCCTCAGTCCATCCCAGATTCCCACCAGTGCCCAGGGATGCCTGAACTCCTGCCCTGTCCCAGTCACTGCTGTCCCTGCAGCTGCTGGAGCAGACCTGGCTCGAGGTGTCCCTGCAGGGAGAGCAGAGGGAAGCACAGGGGAGATGTTTTGGGTGTCTGTTTTGAGCCATCCCACCTCGCTGGCGAGACCCTTAGTCCTGGAAATGCTTCCTTCAAGGGTTGCCAGTGGAAGGGAATGAACCTCTCCAATTAGAAATACAGAAATGGGGTTTTTACGAGTTCCCATAAGGAAGGGGCTGTCCCATAAGGAAGATGAGGAGTCATCATGTTCAGGATTTTTCCACAGATTGTTTGTTCTGCTCCTGGATGGTGAGAACATCACAGAGTCATCATTTCATCAGGTACATAAGGAGAGGTCTCCCAGAGAGTTTACAGGAAGGAACACAACTCACTTAAATATGCAGAGCTAAAGCCGTGAATATTTGTTGTTCTCAGCTCAGCTCCCAAAGTACTCTGGCTAAATATTTAAAGAAATCAGGTTGGACAAGTGGTTCCTCCTTCATTGATCTGTTGTTTCTGGATCAGTTTCTCCACTTGGATGGGAGTCATGGAAATCTACTGCAGGGAACTGAGGAGTTTTCCTATCGTCCCCTGCCATGAAATTCCAAGTGCTCTGTTGCAGCCTGTGGTAATTGGATTATAAAGCAGAGGGAGATGAAATAAAATCAGCAGCCAAATCAAGGCATCCCTGTAAAATCCCAAGGGGAAGCAGCAAACTAGAGATGAAGTTGAGCTGTGTTTGCCTAGTTTTATTTATTTGTTTATTTATTTATTTCTATTTACTTCTATTTATTTCTATTTATTTCTATTTATTTATTCCTTTAACCTCTTAGCAAGAACAGCAAATTCATCTTAGCACTGGGACTTCAAAGCTTTGTCTGACTCTTTTTAAGACACCCTTTGCTCTACTCCTTGAGCCTAAATCCAAAATAAAACATGTAGTTTTACTAGTTTAGCTAAAGAAAAAGAAGCATCTCCATGAGATCCTGTATTTTACAGAAGCTGGGATTTCATTTTAGCTTGCAGGGCTGTCTTTTTGCAAACTCAAGGCTTTGTTTTCTCTAAAGAACTATTACATGATAATCGTAATTGATCAAAAATACATTTCAAGCAACCTTTTTATGAGTGTTCGCTGATAAAACTGCAAATATTTAAATGCATCTGGGAAATGAACACTGACCAGGAGCTTTCTGGGCTGTTTGTCTTTCCTGAGACTGGGAAATCTTTCAGTTCATTGCTCTGTAGAGGTTGGATCTTCAGTAATGGGATTTACCTGGCATTCCCAGTACAATTCCAGTGCTCTTTCTCCGTGCAGCTTTGCTGTTCCCAGCCCCAGGAGGATGATTGCAGCCCTGCTGGGTGTGTTCCAGTATTGATGGAGTTTCCAGAGTGCAGTGGTGCCTTACCCTGCTTGGGTAAAATAGCAGCAGCTTCCCATAAAGTTTGTAATTGGCTTTTAGCGATCCTTTCCCATCATTCCAGCAGTTGCAGCCTAAAGTGTGGCACAGAAACTCGGCATCAGCACTTATGGCAGCTAAGGAGATTGATTAACATTCATAAGGAAAGCAGAGGAGCTTAAAATAAGGAATAAAACAAGTGCTTAATCCTTTGGCCCAGCTGCTTTTTGGCACGGCAGATAAAAAGTTTGGATCTTCCCTAAAAAACAGAAGCCAGCAAGGGAATCTGACACAATTCCAGCCACAAATCCACTCTGGCTTTTCGGGGTGGTGCCTGGGGTGTGGCTAGGTGTTTGGGACCTTCTCAGCAGCCTGGTGGACACTGGGAGCTGCTGGAGGGGGATCTCCGTGGTCAGTGTCCGTGGATATCCCCGTGCCCATGGATCTGTGCAGATCCTTCATTCCAAGCTCCACATCTTCCAGAGGGATCCCTGTGCTTGCACAGGGCTGTCTTGCACAGATAATTTGGGATTTGCTCCCCTTGATCCTGTGCTCCAGTGGGAGCCACAGCTGGAGTTGTTAAACCCCTGGAGCACATCCACGCCTGCCTCAGGAGTTTGGGATCATCTCCTCTTGCCCATCAGAAACGCTCTGGAAGGCTCTCTGCTCCCCTGCAGCTCGGCTCCCTGCAGGTCTGCACAGTGCCTGTGGGAAAGAGGCATTTCACAACTCGTTAAATATAGAGGGTACCTACAAATGTAGCCCAGTTACCTCTCACTGTAGGTGCTTCCAACCAAGAGGAAGTGACAACCAAGTCTTCACACTCTTTAATTATAGCAGCCTTTACATAACGGTGTCAGATAAATGTGTTTTAGAATAGGTGGCACCTCGCTTCCTCCACAAGAACTGTCAAATTAGACCAGACTAATTTATTACTTGAAATTCCGAGGATTACAGCACGCCGTCCACCAGTCTGTTTGGATAAAACCTTAAAATTCACCGAATCCTCTGTGCCAGGATGCATCCCAAACAGCACAATCCTCCTTTCTTTTGGAACAGAAATACATCCCTATTCCTCTGGTGGCCTCGAGGACTCCAAGTCCCACAAATGCCATCCCATTCTGCTGGGAAACAGGGTTGGTGGGGATCTCAGGAGGTTCTCCTGGCCGTGCCTCCGCCCAAGGCAGAAGCTGCTGTCACTGCACCAGATTCTTATCTAATCTCTATTATAAAACAGAAGAGGAGGGAGAGAGGCAGAGAAATTGCTTTAGAGGGAGAAGGGGCAAGGAATGGGGCTATGCCAAGTCACTTAGGAGAGTGAGGAGCTGGCCTCCTTCCCACTGATGGAAGCGAGCTGTGCCTTAGGTGGATTGCTGGAGAATGCTGACGGTCCTTTCCCTTCCTCTTAATGAAATCCATCCCTGGGCCCTTCTGCTGATGTCATCAAGAGCAGCTTTCCATGGGGGAGAGCAATTTTCTTCAACAGGCCCCAGAATCCAGGCAGGGGAAGATGAAACCCAAAGTTTGTGTTTCACGGGGAGGACGCTGATGGAGACTGTGGGATTTGGAGTCCTCTGTGTGCTGGAAGGAGTGGATCCATACCCAAACCTGCCCTTAATGTAACCACTAATGCTGTTTGTTAGTGTGCCCTTGCCTTCTGGGGGGGTTCTGCCTCATTATCCCTAAGTAATGTACGGATCCAGGACCACAACCTGGTGTGAGAGCGGGGAGAGGCCATAAAGAGCTTGGCTGCGTTGGTGTTGGGGTTTTGCTGCTTCGGGGTTAACATTGCTGTCGCTCCTTCTGTCCCCCACAGCAGCAGGGAAAGAGGCAGTGCTGCTGCTCCACTCGGCTCCCGGCGAAATCCCAGGTGGAAGTGGAATTTGTTGAAGCAGGGAGAAGGGAGAAGTTGCTGACTCCCATCCCGGCTTGGCGCAGTGCGGTGCCGAGGCGTTCCCTCGACTTGGCAATCTGGATCCTGCGCGTTTATTTATTCCAGCAGCACTTCAGTGTGTTTATGCAAATAGTTCATTGCTCCAGCTCCTGAAAGAACCACACAAGTGCTGTCATTTGATTGAGGAATCATTAGATCGGGCTGGAAATAAAATTTTCTCTGGTTCTGGATTCACACCCTCAGAAAAAAACCCCCCAGTGTTCCCACATTTGGGTAGCTCAGGACTGACTAAATAATTGATATTTTGGGATAGATGGATACACGTCTCAGAGAGATTTCCTTTGTACTCTAATTAAAAATAAAGGGGATATGAATAATCTCTAATGGCAGCAGAGTAGTTGGAGGAAGCCAAGTATTTTGGAGGACTGTGGATGCTCAAAGTGTTCTGACTTCCAAGCCCTTCTCTTTCCCCCACCTCCAACCTGATAACATTTTAAGTCTGGGTTATATCCTCAGTGACTTGCTGGGCATTAAAAGTTTTGGATGACTCGTGGTCTTTGTTTACATCTCTTTCAAAATCTCCTGTGCCCTTGGAAACGTGGAGTTGTGGACTCTGATTAACAACATCAATGAATGCTATTAAAATAAATGAATAATGCAGCAACTGAAGCCATTAAAAACCCGACATTTTTAAAGGTTAGACCTTAACAAGGCTCCTTTCAGCTCTTTACCCATTCCATGCTTTTAGCAGGTCATTCCTTTAGTGTTGGCCAAAAGCAGAGTGAGGAGGACACGTAACAGAGGCTCTCTGCGGCCGAGGCAGTGGAATTCCCTGATTTCCTGATAGCATCAGCCATGCAAATTCTCTTCCAGAAACAGCCCAGGGATGATTTTGATCTCTCAGACTCTCCTCTTTCCCAACAGTGGGCTTTATTTGTTCCTCTGAGCCACTCCCTGGGGAGCTCACCTCGAAACCACGGAGCTTTGAAGTGTCAGCCTCTTGTGCTCTTCCCATTTTGCCTGTGCTCAGCTCTCCTGGAAGTTGGAATCAAAGGGATTTGACTTCTTGGAAGCCCACAGAGATGACCACCCATACATCCAGTGTAACAACAGATATCACTGGAACAGCGATGGTTTGTCACTGATATCAGTTTGGAGCTACTTTCCTGAGCCTGTTTATCCACCCTCCCCTTGCTCCCTGTTTCCAAACTCCATCCAGCCCCCGTTCCCTCAGCATATTTATTATATTTATATTACTTTCCATTCAATTTTAAAGAGCTGGGTGTCTTCCTCCCTCACCTCAGTGCGTGTTTCTTGGATAAATTACCTCATAATATTCAAAACAGCTTTTGCTTTAGAATTCCTCTGTATTACAGGGATTTGTATTTTTATAGCATCTTTTAGGAGCCTTTTGAGTTGAGTCATTAAATATGTATTTTTAATAACCTCTGTGTCTTAAAAGGACAGTGTGAAATGTAAGGACTGGAAATCAAATAGTGATTCCCCTGACTTCTGAATTGTTTTATTACAAATCCATGTGAAGTTCACTTTTTTCCCTTCCTCTTGTGATTTCACAGCCTTTTTTTTTTTAGTTTTCAGCTGACCAATGATTCTCAGAGTTGATTCTTTCGATCTGTAACATCAGAGATCTTCAAGAACTCTGTAGAACAGGCTGTAAAAATTAACTCCTGCATAGGGAGTTTAATGAACATTTTCAAGACCCTCTTAGAAGCTGAGATCCTCCTGCATCAGAATTAGTAAATTGGGAATAAGACTTAGCATAACTTTGGGGAATCTTCAATGGAATTTGTAAGAAATTGTGAATATGGCAAGAATAACACCTTTGGCTTTGCTTCAGGTGTCTGTTGGACACTTCTCACGGGATTGGAGGGAACTTTGCAGAACTGAAGGAAGCTTTTGGGAGGAAAAGCAGATGAAGCAAATGGAAAACACAAATAGGAAACGTTTGTGAAACAGCGGTGTTGGATCAGATTGTGCTGAAGATGAGATTTTAAATAATTGTTTTAATAAGGAGAGGAAGTAAATTGTGAATTAGTTCTGTGATTAGTGTTTAATTATTTATTGACTTTTTAATCACGTAATGTTACACCAGAAGCTTCATTTGTAGAGCTCCAGAAGGAACCTGTTTAGAGATTTTGTTCCTTAATTTAGTTGTAAATCAGGTTCAAACTTCTGTTCTTCTAATTCTTGGTGTGTAGGGTTTGGTTTTCTTGTTTCCAGACATCATGTGTGCGTGTGTGTGCATTCTGTTAATTGTTCGTGTTTAGTCTTAGTGCCTTTAGGGTGTAACTCTTAATTGTTTCCAGATATTGTTGGGAGGTGAACAGATGGTTTTCCTTGGAAACCACCTGCTGTTCTCTGGGATCTCGAAGAAGAAAGGCTGTATTTTATTGTAAATAAACCACAGGACTGGGCTGGAAGGGACCTCTGGAGACCATCCAGGGCAACCAGGGTCAGCTGGAGCAGGTGACACAGGAACGCGTCCAGGTGTTTGGAATGACTCTGGAGACTCCACACCTCCCTGGGCAGCAGTTCCAGTGCTCTGCCACCCTCATGGAAAGATGTTTTTCCTCACGTTGAGCTAGAACTTGTTTTATTTCATTACGGCCATTGCTCCTCAGATTGTCACTGGCACCGCTGAACGGAGCCTGGCACCATCCTCTGACCCGCCTTGGAGACACTTACACGCATTAATGACATCTCATCTGTGTCTTCTCTAGACTATGCAGTATTGTTTTATTGGAAACCAGATATGTTTTATTATAAATAAGCACGGGCCGCCCCCGGGGGCACCGGCGGCCGCCGCCATCAGCCCGTGAGGCGCCGTGAGGCGGCGCCAGCGCGCAGCGCCGCTCGCGGCCGGCGCGTCCCAGCCAATGGCGTGGCAGCGNAACAGGGATCCGTTACATAAGGCGTTGTGGACAGCTCGTAAAACACACAGATAACAACATAATATAGAGTGTACGTCAATGCAGACGTATGTATGGTATGATGTGGTGTCCTCAGGAGAATGGATGGGTCCTGTAGGGCTTCGGATGAGGAATTTTTTCCTGCCTGTGTCGGTGTCGGTCTGGAAGTGCAATCCCTCTGAAGTGTTGCCTCACAACTTGTTTTAGCATCCCTTTTTTTCAGGGAGAGAGGAACAACAACTGTGCAAAACTGACATTAATGCAGTGCACCATGTTGAGGGGAAATACTGTATACTGGAGTCTTTCTGAACTGGGTATTTGAATTATTGCTTAGAAGCCTGGCATGGTTTGAGTTGGAAGGGTTTAAAGCTCATCTCATGGGCAGGGACACCTTCCACTAGACCAGGTTGCTCCAAGCCCCATCCAGCCTGGGCTTGGACACTTCCAGGGATGAGGAAATGCTTTGGGTCAGTTTAGAAATTCCTGCCCTTTTGGTATATGTGGTTAACTTTTCCTTTGGGTTTTCTCTCGCTGCTGCTCACAAGCTGCCAGGCCAAGTGCAGATGGGTGTGCTGGTTCCTTTAGGGATGTGTTTTGGGATCCAGCTGGATGTTTCTGTAAACCAGACAAAGCGTGAATTCTTGGGAGCTGTTCTCCATCCCGAGTCTGTCTTGTGCTGCTTTAATGTCTTTCAGCAAAGTATAATTATGGTGTTAAGAAGACAACTTGAAAGTACATTATTAGGGCTGAGAAAACGGAGCTGCTGGTTAGTGGTTGGTGTAGAAGAAATGTGTCACATATAAAAGTTCTTTAGAGAATGCAGGTAAATGTGTGGTGGGATTTAAAGGTGTTTCTGAGATGTTGAGCTCCATGTATTCCCAGAATCCCAGGGGATTGGAAGGGACCCTGGAGATCACCCAGTCCAACCCCCTGTCAAGGCAGGGTCACCTGGAGCTGGTGACAGAGTGCATCCAGGTGGGCCTGGAATGTCTCCAGAGGAGACTCCAAACCCTCCCTGCACAGAGTTCCAGTGCTTGGGCCACCCTCAGTGTGAAGAAGTTGTGCCTCATGTTATGGTGGAATTTCTTGTGGTTTAGTTCATATTTCAGTAAACCCCGGTGATCTGTTCCAAGAACATTATTTGGGAAAAGCAGCTTTAATGGCAGCAGAGACCTACCTGTTACACAAACATCTGGGTTAGGATTTGTGCTGGAAGAACTCTGTTAATGGAACAGAGGAACTTGGGCTTTAGCTGTCCACTTGGAAGGATTGGGATGAAGAAGTCATTTCCAGATTCCTTAATACTCTCTTAAGCAGTTTATGATAATGCTCTTTTTACAGCTTTTTAAATTTTACAGCCTCTCTGTAATTGAGAATGCTTTTGATAGACCTGATCTCCAGCATCACAGGAATATGTGAGAACCTCCCTCTCCTTAATAAAAAACACTCCAAACCCTGAAAGCAGTCTGGATCTCAGAGTTGTATGGAAAAACTGGAGGCCACAAACCCCAAAAGCTCAGGCACAAAGCAGTTAAAATTCCCCGAGTGTCTTGTTTGCTTTATGCTCCTGAACCACTTGCTTAAAACATTAAACCTTATTATTTTAGCTCCTGACTCAGGGCCTGGGAATGCCTGCTGAGACAATATCCTGGCAAACCAGGTAGTGGGGATGGGTCACATGAGTGCCGCTTTCTGGCCAGAGAGAAGCGAGGGAGAGAGAATTAAGACGGTGGAAAACAAACTGTGGTGGAATTCTGCTTCCCTGCGGCGAGGAGCAAATAACCGTGAGCGTGCGGAGATGAAAGCAGGGGCCTTCTCCATTGTTCTGGTTTAGGACCTGGAAGGCTTATCCTGCAGCTGGAGAGCTGGAGCAGCCACGGGTTTGGATCCTCCTTCCTCCCCTGAAGCGCCGGGAGCTGCGAGGGAGGGCTGGTGCTAATTGCAGTGCTTCCAGCACGGAATAAACCACAGCCACATGAGTCATTAGCACAGGAATGTTCTCATAAAACCCATGCACTCGGCTGTAGGGGGTTTATGAGGGGAAATGCCCTGTGCAGGGCATTTGCCCTCATAAAACCCCTACAGCCGAGTGCATAATGCACCTTGAATTTGCATTAAAGGCAGGAGTGAATGGGCAGCTCGTGGCTTTCACACCCAGTGAACACGCTCAGTTTTGGAATGGTCCTATAAAATTTATACCTAATTTCTCCTGGTAGATAACAGATTAACTGCTCAGAGAGCACCAGGAGAAGCGTGCAGGTGAAATTTTCCTCTCAAAGCCAGGAACAAACGTATTTTTTAACAGTGAACAGACATTTCCATGATTTTTGTAACAGCAACTCTTATTATAATGTGTTTGTGTGTCTACATGTAGATAAAACATGCAAAAATACCATTTTTACGGATGGATGTATAAAGAAATGAGTGTGTGCATGGTATTGCAGTCAATTACCAGCTGTGATGATTAACATGAAGTAGATGATGCAGTAGCTGGTGTGAGGCTTTTTGGAGGAGGAAAATTACACTGCTGAAGCTGAGAAAAACTCCCAGTGACTGTAGACAAAAAGTCGTTTCCACGTTTCGGAAAAGAGGTGCAGGGATATGGAAGTAAATGAGTTCTGCAGGGACAAGTGTCCTTGTCAGGAGCACAGAAAGATGGAGAGTGCATCACTGGAGGGAGGAACATCTTCCCAGTGAAGATTTTTGCCTTGTTTGTTGTCTTGCCCTGTGAGTTTTTGATTTTTAGGCTTTTTAAAAAATTCTTTGAGTAGTTCTAAACAGGGTCACCCTTTTGGGAATCAAAGCCTGCTTACCTTGTAGGGAAGTATTTCACATTCTTGGTCACAAGAGGATATAAAAGCCCATTAGCACAGGGGCTTAAGACAGTGAGATCCACTGGGTAAGCAAATAATAAATGGATCTTGTTTTACTTTCAGAGTTGTGACCTCATTGTTGTGTGTCTGTGGTGGGGGGAGATCGGAATGCTGCTCCATAGGCCAGTCCAGAGTTTCTCTTTGATTTCGGGAAAGATTCCACCTTTTTCAGAAACAAACTTTAATGAAACCTTCCCATAAGAAATGACTTTTTTCTTCTGTAAAATTACATTTCCATTAAGGCCGCATTTCATTAAAAAATTACCTACAGGAGTTAGCAACAAGTACCCTGTGATGGAGAGTCCATCCCAGCCCCATGAACGAAACCTGGCTCAGGTCAGCGTTTCAGACCTGCAGATCTGTCAGAACAGCCCCTTTTAGGCTGTTTGCTTCTATTTATCCCTTCACCTGAGCATGTGAAACACCTCTCCTCACCTCTGGGCTGTCAGTTTAAGGCTTGTCAGCACACGAGAGGCTTTATCTGGGGTACTTCCGTGGCTTATCGGGGCGGCTGGGAAGAGCTGCCTGCGGATGTCGGGAAGTTCAGCTCGGATCTGCATCAGGCAGGGAGCGAGCAGGGGATGGCTGGAATGGGGTCAGCGTGGGGTCAGCGAGGGGCAGGCGTGGGGTCAGCGAGGGACTGGAATGGGCAGGGCCGGGAAGCGCTGGGAGGAGCCGGGAAGGGAGGGCGAGTGCCGTGCCAGCGCTGAGCGGAGCCGGTGACAGCCCCCGGGAGGCGGTGACTGCCCCGGGAGCCGGTGACAGCCCCCAGGAACCGGTGACAGCCCCGGGAGGCCGTGACAATCCCGAGAGCCAGTGACAGCCCCGGGTGGCGGTGACAGCCCCAGCGCGCTCCCCGTGCCTTTCCCCTCGGTCATCCAGCGCTTCCCAGGAGGAGCAGCTCTGCCTCCTCCTGTCCCAGCCATTTAAAAAGGCGTTTCACTTAAGCTTTCGTCTTCCACCTGGGGTTTTGGTAGGGAAGTTCGTATTTAGATATTGATTCGATTTCCATGTGGTGCCTCTGACCCCTAAAGGAGGTGGAATTGTGGCTTTGCTTGCCCTGTTGCAGATTTTTTTAGTAACTGCTTTACCTGTTTGCTCTTCCATATCCTCCTCTCCTGAACCAGAGATGCACCTTCTTTCCTAGACTTCTTTTAGCTGTTTGACCTGCATCTAACCCTGCCTGGCTTCTCTTGGCAATTCCCATTCCCATTCCCCTACATCCACAGCTTCCTTCCTGCTGCCACTACCAGAGCAGAGTTCCTCAGGGAAGCAGGACTTTTCCTGTACTGCTGTGTAAGGCAGGGTGATGCCCTTCTGTGCGAGTTCAGACTCTGTCTCCAAGAGTTAGACAAACACTTGTGGTGGGATCCATGCCCACAGAAGTATTTCAGATTCTGAAAGTCCTTTGGTGTTTGTAGGGACTGAACACCAGTGAGACTGACCCTGGTAACTGATGGTCCCAGTTTGCCATGAAAAGGGCCGTGAGCCCTTTTTATGGCTGTGAACCACTGTGTGGTGCTGGATTCTAGGGTGTGTCTCCAGTTACTCCATACAGTTCTTGAGAGGGCATTGCTGAGAATTTTTAGGGAAAAGGTGATGGGAATAGTGTGCAACAGTGGAATTCTATTCACCACATGAATGGTCAGCACCAGTGTTTTGAGGATGCTGTATCCACTGCTTTTTCAGTGACATTACTCCTCAAACCTGCCATTCCTTCTGCTGCCAATGTACACTTTTCTCATGGCAGCTAAGACAAAAACATCTCCATGTGCTGCCCAAGTAGAAAAAGTGATTATAGAATAAAAAACTTTGGTAGGGAAGTTCATATCCAAATATTGATTGGATTTGTGTCTGGTGCCTCTCTGATCGCTAAAGGAGGAGGAAGGGTGGGCTTTGCTTGCTCTGTACATCTCAGCTGTTGTGGGCTGAGTAACAATCAAAATGTATATTTAGAAGTGTTTTTCATCTTGTCTCTTCAGTGATCATGTACTGGGTTTTGCAACACCCAATTCCTTCTGTAGGACCTCTTTGTGCAATGGGCAGCCGAGACCAAGCAGAGGCTTCATCCAGCTGCCAAATGAAACCTGGGACTTCAGTGAGGTTAGAAGGGTTTCAGTGGTTATTGGGTACATCATGTCCACAGGGCACTTCTGAGATTGTCAAGCTAAAGGTTGAAGGTTGGTAGTCAAAATCTGATGGTTATTTATGGTGTGTTGATGGATTTTGCAGGCAGTTGCTTGGAGCAACCTGGGCTTCCACTATCCCAGGTTGCTCCAAGCCCCATCCAACCTGTCCATGAACATTTCCAGGGATGGGGCAGCCACAGCTTCTCTGAGCACCCTGTGCCAGGGCCTCCCCACCCTCACAGGGCAGGATTTAACCATGAATGGGAATGTGAACTGGGAGAGGTGTTTCCAGTGCCACTGGTTTGCTGGAGACACCCAACTTCTCTTTGATCATAACTGTTCTTAATTTCTCCATTTCAATTAGTCCAGTTTCTAATGTTTAATCCAGAAAGGATGAGTGCTGTCAGGACCTAGGCATGCAGGATCTTTTGCCTAACCACTTATCTACTTGCTGCTTGTTTATGTAGGATTTTTAGTTTCAAATGTGTGCTAAACTGTGCCTTAATCAGGACAATAATCAATATTTCCTGACAAAAAGAGATTATCCTCTGCCTGTTGCGAGCCTGAATTCTCATTGAAATTTGGCTTTCACATGGTCGAAGCTTTTGTGTGTTTTTGACAGTTTCAAGTCTGTTTTCATTTCTATTAGCCCTTAATAGAGTGCCTTGACTAATGAATCATCAGCTGCCTGATATTTATCTTGTGTAGAGAGGGCTGGAAGGTGGTTTGCTGGGGTGTTTTTGCTTAGATTTGCCTACTAAAAAACCTAAAATTCTACTACTACAGCATTTAGCTATGCTTGCCTTGTTTTGTGCTCTTGTGAAGATGGTTTTCTGTCTGACTCAGATCTTCTGTTCGTTAAATGCCACATTGTGATTTGATAGTGTAGTAGTCAAATAAAACACTCGGTAAGAATCATAAGTCACTTTTATAAATTGCTGCTTGCTGTTTCCATAGAGGTGCTTTTTTTATACCAGAAATACACTGAAATGGGAAAAAAAAAAAAAAAGAAGAAAGCTTCAAGCCATCTAAACAAGAGACATAATGAGGAATAGGTAACAGAAATAGGTAATTTTGTGTTTTCAGTTCCAGCTGCAGGTCAGAGCTGAGCCGATGGGACAGGGTGTGGTTGCTATAACTGCGAGCTCATATGGAGCACTAAGGTGTGTGATGAACTGGGGCTTTATCCTGCTTTTGGATTCCTTCTGCTGAACTGCTGACTGACTGTGGAGTGCAGCCAAAACCACAGGGCCTCCTCAGCACTGTGCTGCTCCTGGATTGCAGATTGCTCTCCAAATTGCCCGGTGCTTAAGGAAATGCTGCTGCTGGGAAGTGTGAGCAGCTCTCCCTGGGCTCAAGGGCATCGGAGGGAGGAGTGTGCCTCTTGGTGCTGAAGGAGCACATCATAGAAATAATAAATAACAAGGGGAGAAGCTTAACCTAGGATTTGTTGATGCCATGGCTTGCTTCCCTATCTCCCAAAAACATGCTCTGCTTGGGAGACCCTGAGCTGTTGGATGTTTTCCCTTGGAGCACGCATTTATAGAGATGGGAGAGCCTGATTTTCCAAATCAGCACTTCACCCAAATGCAGATTGCTTTACAAACAGGACAACTGCTCGTGGTCATTTGGAATCCAGTAATGAATTCCAAAATGTCATTTAGCTGGCAGAGTGCTGAGTTCCGTAGGGATCGCAGGTGGTGTCAGGATTTGCTTGCAGCCTCTCCTCAGCTCCTGGTTTGTATTTTTCCACAGTGCTTTGTCACTGGTTTTCATGCCAACAGTGAACTGGTTTCAGTTCTGGAGTGTCTTATTTTGCCACGTCCTTTCCTTGTTTTCATATCACAACATAAATACCCACTCAGGTGCAATATGTGGAGCACAGTGAGCAGCTTTGTCTGATCAAGTAAACTGGATTTTTGATTTGGAGGATATTCCAGTGTCCAGAGTCAGCCAAGCTTTTCCACCAACATGGAAAGCTGGAGGAAGCCAGCAGTGCCTGAATCTGTGAATGCACAACGCAGGGTGTAAATCTGCTTTTTTTGTTTCTCTCTAAAGCCTTGTCAGAAGGGGTTTGAAGTGTCCTGAGGAAAGGACTCAGAAAGGGCAGTGGTGGCTACAGGCTCTGCTCTGCTCCTCAGGAGGGTTTTAGTTTTCACAAGGGCAGAGAAAACCAAGAAAACCCCCGGAAAGGAGGACGAGGGGCTGCTCTTCTGATCTGGTTTGTTTGGGTTTTTTTCCCTAAAAAGTCACATAGGACAAAGGCTCCATAAGTTACAGAAATGGAGCTATTTGCTTGTGCTGCTTCACCAGCATGGGGAATGCAGCCTAGCAGGGATTTGATTTATTACAGCACCAAGGGAGAAATCATGAGGAAAAACCACTCCCTGTCATCGTGCTGAGTACTGGAGTGGTGAAGTGTGTGTTTGAACGAGCTGCTAACGCTTCATATAAAACTTCACAAGCCTTTCCATTTTGAGAGAATTCTGCTTATACCAAATAGATTTTCCCTGTGAGCCCTCCCTTGGTTTTTCCCCCGTGCTGGGACATTTCCCTGCAAATGGACTCTGCTCAGCTCATTTGTGCTTTGTGCTTCCTCCCAGGGGCTGTGTGTCCTTGGTAGAGTGGCATCACAGTCAGTGATGGCATTGGCATAAGTGTCCTGTTTCCTTGGGAAATGTGTTGCTGTAGGTGCTGTGCTGGGTGCTCTCGGTGTGGAGGAGGCTGGAGGATTTAGTTTTTAGGAGCAATGTCCTTTATGGCCAGAAACAAGCCCTCTGCCCTCATGGACAGGCTGTAGAGTGAGGTGGCCAAGGCATCCTCCCTGCCCCTTTTCCTGTTCACAGAGCCAGGTATAACCTCAATACCTCTGGCCTACCAGTTCAGCTTTCTCACAGCCTTTAATCTCTTAGAATAAGAATAAAATCATGTTTCTAATGGTTACTCCCCTGTGCTGCTGCTTTATAAACTTCTCCTTTCCATGCACGATTTCTTGGCAGTATTTTTAACCCCCATTCCCACCGTGGTTGGTACATTCCCTGAAGAATGCCTCTCTCTTGCCTGGGAAAACGATGTGTTCTGACAAATCATCAGTTAATCTGTGATATATAGGTCATGAGATACCGTGATAAAATTTTATGTTCCAGAACAATTAGTGGTGAGCTCATCAGGTTCTGACAAAACAAGCCCCAGCATCACACTCGGGCAGCAATGTTTCAATTATGACCAATAACTGGGAAATCTCCCCGAGGAAAAACAGCCAGTGGCAGCTGGCCCTGCCTCTGGCATCTCTGAGAGACCTCACAGCAGCTCCTGGCTCTGAGGGCTGCGTCCTGAAGTGTGTGATAAAGCTCAGGAACAAACCTGCCACGCTCCAGGGGTGAGAGGTCCCACAGAAATCAGTGTCCAAGGGACACCCTGCTAGGGAAAGAGGTGGCTGGGGTTCTGCAGGCTGTGCCCACGAGGCTCCAGCTGGATTCAGGGAAGGTGTGTCCAGTGTGGGACACAACCAAACTGCCAGCTCATGTTCTTTAAGCAACATGACTTGAACTAAAGTGTGCCACTAAATGTCTTTTGGAACAAGAAGAGTGGGCAAAACTGCCCCCAGGTAAATTTCTTTCCAAAGTTTCTGACAAGTAAGAGAAGTAGCTTTATCCCCACTGTGGTGCTTGTTCTGGGTTAAAATGTTCTCAAGATGTTTTTGCACACCATAAACCAGGAATGTCGGAGCTTTGCACTTGTTATCGATCTCTTATTGGAAAATGAACGGGGTATTGACAGATGGAAAAACAGACAAATGAGTTCTACTTTGCCTCCCTCCATTTTTCCATGCTAATTACGGCTGTCTGTTGATTTTTACTTGCTGCCCCAAGGAGTAGAGTGGTAGTAATTGCAGGAGTACATTGCTGAGTAGCTCCTGCGTTCTGCCTGGAGTGGGTTCATTTCAGGAATGCATTAAGCGATATTTCCCTTTAATAGATCAATGTAAACATCCAGTGTGAGTGGGAGTCTGGGAGGAAGGGAGTCACACACTGGAATATTTCCCATTACACATTCCAAATTCATACGCTGCTGGTGGATACACAAAACTTGCTCTGCTGAGTGGAGTTGAGAAATTGGCCTAGGCCTTCAGACTTGCTACTGGATGTCCTTTTAGTGCTGATGCTGAAGGTGTTTTATCTGTTAGGATATTTAAGGACCTTGTTAAATGTTTAGCTTCACTACCCTGTACTGAATGCATCACATAAGAATCTTCCCTTTTTGTTGGCTGTTTTAGAATCCCAGATTGGTTTGGGTTGGAAGGGACCTTTAAGCCCACCCAGTTCCATGGGCAAGGACACCCTCCACTATCCCAGGTTGCTCCAAGCCCTGTCCAACCTGGCCTTGGACACTGCCAGAGACAGGACAGCCACAATTTCTCTCAGCAGCCTCTGATGCTTGGATACAACACAGAAACCCATCAGATTTCCACAGACTCTGTGTTGTCTGCAGGAGGAAGCTTCTGCTGTGTGATTTCTTATTCAGGTTCTCTGCATGCAGGTGGTACCTGCTGAGGGGGGAAGATGCCTTCAAAGGGATGTAACTTTGCACAGATATTTTGTGTCTTCCTTCACAAGCAGGAATTTAATTTATAAAAGATGTATGAGATCTGTTTGGTATCAGAATTGAATGTTTTACATTCCTCAACAATATGTAATTATTCATGAAGCTTGTCTGCCTTTCTTCTGCATGGTCTGATCTCTTACAGGTAAAGAAATCCCAGTTGTATCCTCAGAGTTACAACCACAACAATGTAAATAAATACAAACACTGCAGTGTTGTTTTGCTGGGAACTGATCAGTGAAGAGATCTCTCCGAAGGCACCACAGCTTTTCAGGCTGGTTTTGCTGAACATTTTCAAACCAATCTAAACCAGAAATACATGTGCCTTTAAATCTGAAATTTGGGGCCTGAACTGAACAGAGGGATGAAAGCAAACGTAGGTTTCAGAGGAGCTACACTGATGTATTTCAATGAAGTGCAGCCCAAAAGTCCTGATTCCTGCACGTTTCTTTCAGCTGTTAAATAATTCCTCCCTTTGCCTTTTCACCCAAGTGCAGTTGCTGCATTACTTGCAAAAATAAAAAAAGGAAAAAAAGCCACTTCCCAGCAGCTGGGAGCTTAAGCAGCTTTCTCCCATCACAGCATTTCAGGAAGGCAGTCAGCAAAGTGGTTTCCCAAGTGGCTGCTGCCTGCCTGGGTACGTGCTGCAGTCTCTGGAGATCTGAGGAGCTCGGTGGGGTTTTGTGTTCATTTTATTTTGCTCCTTTCTCTCAGAGCAAGTCCCTCTCTGCCTGTGCCCGGAATTGTGATGGTGCTGCTGCCTCAGAGCCTGGCTGAGAGGGGAGGAATGAGCCACATCCTGCTCCTCCCCGGTTTTCCTCCCGGTGGATCCAAGGGAGCTGGCCAAGGCTGCACGGGGCACTGCCTGGGAGGAGGAGCAGCCCCTCCTCCCTGAGGCTCAGCACGTTTTTCCTCTCATTTATTCGTGTCCCTTAACTAATTTGGGGATGTCAGCAGTGTGCCTTGCGCAGCTCTCTGCACCTTTTGGGATGAGCTGCAGGATGGAGGTGGGGAAGGGGCTGTGTCAGGGCAGCAGCACGGCAGCTCAGGGAGATACAGACACAAATGGCAGCAGGAGCCAGCTCAAATCCTGGCTGTGCCTGGGATGCTCTGTGCTCACTCTGCACTTCCCTGCTGGAGAAGATGTACAGGGGGCAGGAACTTCGTAGGAATGCAGGAATCACAGAATGGCCTGGGTTGGAAAGGACCTCAAAGCTCTTCTTGTTCCACCCCCTGCCATGGGCAGGGACACTGAACCTGGCATTGCACAGTTCCAGGGATGGGGCAGCCACAGCTTCTCTGGGCAATCTTCCTGGAGAGAAGAGAGATGAGCTGTGCCTCCAGGGAGAGAGGAGACTGGGATTTTGTGCTTTCACTCTGCTGTGTGTCACTGGTAGAGCTGGGGGAGAATCCTCCTTAGGGGATGGACGGTGAGTGTGGGTGCCCAGATCTCACCTTGTCCATGCGTCCATGGAAGTCCAGCCCATGCTGGGGACAGAGCAGCTGCACTGTCCCCTCCCTTGCCCTGTCTCAGGAAGGTTTGGCTCTGCCCGAGGGAGAACTGGGGCACGGGACAAGCTGTGGCTCATCCCTTGATGGGAGCCCTGGCCGTGCTCCGGGGGATCATCATCCCTGCGGGATGGAAGGTGCTGCTGGAGCCCGTGTGGCACCTCCTCCTCCCCTGCTCTCCTCCCCCTGCTGCCTGCGGTGTCCGCAGCGTTCCCACCCGCTGGGCACAGGGACAGGGATGCTGGGCACGGGAGGGAGCTGCTTTGGCAGTGGAGCACACGGAGCTGTGCCCTCCTCACGCTGGAGGAGTTCCAGAACAGGAGCAGGGACAGCGCTGTAGGAATTGGATCATCCTGCAGGTCTGTGCTGTGGGAAGTGGGATATGCACAGCAGCCACTGCGGCTGAACGCAGCCCTGATCCCACAGGAGCCATCAGCACTACAGCTTCCAGGGGGAGAGCTCCTGGCACGGGAAACGCACAGAAAGGAGGAAATAACAAACAGTTAATGCTGAAATGCACTGGAGAAATGGGAGTTTAACAGGAGCCTTTCCTTCCTGCCGGCAGCTCGGGGCACCGGCGCTTGCAGGGAATTGTTCTGGAGCACGGAGCTCTGCTGTCGGGGATGCACTGACACTTACATAACCCGTGCCTGTGTTCATCCCCAGTCCCTGCCGTGATGGGGTGCATGTGGGGGGTGTTGGTGTGCTTGGATCAGTGTCACTTTGTCACTGATCCATTGGAATACTCTGCTCCAGGAGCTGCAGTGCCACGGGAGGGCTCTCGGGCCACCACGAGCAGTTTGGCACTGGGGGCTTTGCTTCATCCAGCCCAGGGCAGAAAGGGAATTTGGGAACTTCCTGAAGTTCAGCCTGGTTTTTGATTTACATCCTTCCCTTCATCCTTCTGTTTCTTTGGAAGTGGAAGGAATGGCTTTGCAAACAGTGTCAGTGAGACATTTCCGTGTCCAGGGGGAACTCACTCGGGGTGATGTCAGCCACCACCTTCCAGCTTTGGGATGAGTTCCTCACTTGTGATTTTCATATTCTGCCTGCTCATCTTGGAATGTTTCCCTTCTTCCTGCTGGATGTTTTTCTGTACCTGTGACCATCATCCCCATTCTCTGCTTTTTTGATTGCATTTCAGTGCAGATTTATAGGGCACCAGCAGAACCTTTGACATTTTCTTCTGGAGCAGATGTACCTCTGCTACAATATCCCAAAATAAAGGCAAAGCTTTAGATCAAAATAAAGGTTTTAAATCTTGTCAAGATTTTGACAGATTCCACTCCTGAGAAGGCTTTTTTTTTCCCCTTCTTTTAGCAAAAACCAATATCCAGGTGTTTAAAGTTGTCCTGGTTGCTCCTGCAGATTGGTGTTTACTGGTGCATATGAGAATTTTGATGGAGAAGGAGCTTTTTGAACAGAATGAGACCATCGGGGTCTTTCTCAGTTACTGCTTTTGCCAAATCAAAGGGGTTGTGAGAAAGATAGCGATTCCTAAAGGATTTTTTCTTGACTGGAATGCTTGTTGGCTGCTAGCAAGAAGGAATATTAAACTGTTGTTTCTCCTAAGATATTTAATTAAGAATCCATTTGGAGATAATACTGGAGGCAGTTATTAAAAAAGGAAAAATGTTGTCTTTGAATTTTTAATGTTTAACTCTTTAAATTACTGTCCACCATCAAATCCCAGAATGGGTTGGGTTTGAAGGTCCTTATTACCAGGTAGTCATAAGAATTTGGGAAAATATGTTCACACCATGCTGTGTATTAAAAAAAGAAAAGATTTATGGTGGCTGGAGTTGAAATGTAGGATAAGGTTCTGGCTGTTCCCTCTTACTGGATTTACATTTCTGCCTGTCATAACTTAGTACCTTCCCATTTATCCTGATAGGAAATAAATGGAGAGATGATTTAGCCAGTGGCATCCCCAGATTTTTTAAAACTCTTGGGTGTTTATTTGTTCCTGCTTCTCATTTCCCAGAATAACCATTGGCTGTTTGTTTGTTTGCCCTGTGTTTTGCTGGTCCTCACAAACCACCTGGGAACACCTGATAACAACAAAACCACTGCTGTGTTTTCAGTGTTTGGACCAATATCCAAATAGGAAAAGGCATGGAAACGACAAAATTATCAGTGAGGGATATTTTTCCCCATTTTATGTAGTATTGATAAAAACCAACCAGTTTTGGGGCGAGTAGGTGAGCTCTGAGTGCTCTCAGAGCTGCAGGCTTGGGGCAGAGCTGAATTCCCAGCCCTGTCCCTGCGAATTCCCAGTGGGCAGCAAAGTCCTAGAAAGTCCTTGGGCTCCCCAGTTGATTACAGCAATTAAGGCCCATAAAGTGTGGCTCAAATATTACCTCAGCAGGTGACAGCAAAATGTCCTTTCTCTTGTATTTTGCTCTCAGCACGTCGAGTTTTTCGATTGCAAGGGCTGGGGGGAAGGAGTTGCTATTTACAGCCTGCACAGCACTTGGAAAATTAGGGCTTTTTCCTCCTAAGATATTCCTAGCAGTTCATAAGAGCTTGCTGTAGGTTCAGCAGTCGGGTGATTTCAGGATTTGCTGCAAGAAAAGTAATCAGAGATCGTGGCAGCTCCTTGGGAAAAAAAAAAAAGGAAAAAAAATACCAAAAAACGTAGAAAATATAAAAAAAAACCCAAAGAAGATACTCTATCTGTAAGCCTCATTTATCAGTGTTTAAAGCAGCTTCTGAACCTCGTGGTTTGGAAGCTTTTGGAAGGAAGGAGCTAATTAAAACCATAACATAACACAACATACCCAGCCTAAGCCCAAACTCCATCAGTTGCTTGGCTTAAATTAAGCAGCGTGAAATTCATTTCAACAATGCCCTCCCAGCACGCCACAATTCCTTCCCATTCACTACCCAGCGTGAACATTTTAAACAAAGTAATTTTCCTATAATTCTCTTGAAGATGGGAGCCTGGTTCTGCGATTCTGTGATGTTCTAAACCACTTCTGTTGGAAAAAAGTAAAATAAATATTCAGGGTTATTTTGGTTGTGTAAAGCCTGATGGTGTGGGAAGTGGTGACACCATGCTAGAAGAAAATCAGGACGCTGTAATCATCAAAATCCTTAAAAAAGATGTGTATTCTTTAAATTAGCTGTTGGAATTAGGAGGAGCATGCAGTGAAAGCAGACAGGTGGCAAGGATCTTCTCGACACTGAGGAAAATTCCACTTCATTCCCCACATGTGAAATACCCCAAAGATTATTGTGCTGCACATCCCTGCTTTGGGGACTGAAATATTCCATGTGTGTTTGAAACCAAGGAGAGATGGACTGGTTTTATTTGTTGAGAAGTCGAAAAATTATTTTAGCCAATCAATGGGTGCTGCTGACTGTTTCTCCAGGAAAATAAACTGAATTTTTTCCTTCGTTCAGCCTGAAGAAGAAAAGGCTTTGGGGACACCTCACTGTGGCCTTCCAGGACCCCTATAAGGGGGATTATAAAAATGAGAGAGGGGGACTTTGGGGAATGGCTTCCCACTGCCAGAGGGCAGGGATGGATGGGATATTGGGAAGGAATTCCTGGCTGGGAGGGTGGGGAGGGGCTGGGATGGAATTCCCAGAGAAGCTGTGGCTGCCCCTGGATCCCTGGCAGTGTCCAAGGCCAGGCTGGATGGGGCTTGGAGCAGCCTGGGACAGTGAAAGGTGTCCCTGCCCATGGCAGGGGTGGGACTGGGTGGGCTTTAAGGTCCCTCCCAACCCAACCCATGCTGGGATTCTGGGATTCTGTGGTGTCTGAGAGCAGTCCCAGGACAGGACAGGCCCAGCTTGGCACAGCTCAGCCTGGATTTCCCAAAGGTGGCCTGGTGACAGGAGTGCCCCAGGGAGAGCAAACCAAGCTAAGCTACATGAAACCAAAAGGGAACTAGAGATAAACTGGAACAGAGTGAAAGAAGAGGAGAAATGGGAGCTCATCCTCCTGCAGATCCCAAGTTAAATGTCCCTGTTGCAGTAACTAGATGGAGGTGTGATTTTTTTTTTCTGTTTAAAATGTGATCCACCCCTGTCAGCAGGAGCTCTCCACCCCAGCCAGCATGGGAGGGTGATTTAGGAATACACCACGTTATTCCAGCACTTCCTGGCTGAAGCCTCGCCACTGCCTGGCTGAGGGAATGCTGTGGCAGACCACAGATGGCAGCCACAGATGCCTGTGTAGTTGGGAGGATGATTAAGTTTAGTTTGGGGGCAGTATTTGTAAATTTTTTTTTTCTCCTTGGAGACTTATGGAACATTCTTGACTTCCCAACGTGTTATATGGGACAGACAGAGAGCAGCCTCCTCACAGGAGAGCTCATTTAGGATACCAGGTGTGCTTTTATGATCAGGTTTCATCAAACCCAACAGCAGCAGCTTCCCCAGAGCCTTGGGAAGATCATTCAATGCTTTCAAGAGCTGAAGTAATTAGAAAAAATAAAGCAGTGTCTCTGTGCTGTTGCAGCTTTAGTTCGGTGCCTTTTATCACAGAAAAATAACACCTTTTTTCCTCTCCTGGGACTGCTGAATAGCTTTCCTAAAAAAGAGGGACCAGCTGCAGAGGTTGAAGCAAAATTCACACTGGTGGTGTTCAGGTGTTGATTCAATCCCAGGTCTCCCAAGGAGCACTTGGAATAAAGCACAGATCAGAGCATTCCCAGGCAGGTCTTTGCTGCTCTATGGCTGAACAAAAACACGGAATTTGAAAGGTTTGTGTGTTCAAATTTTGGGTGCAAACCATCTGAGCCTGTAGCCATCCCTCTGCCTGTGATCCTCACCTTTCCCTTTGCTCTGAGACTGTGGGAAAAGTGCTTTGGGTGTTATTTTATGTAGGAAGAGCTGAATTTTTAACCTGTGAGAAGGAAAATTCAGAGCAGCTCATCTATTCTCCAGCCATTAGCTCAGGCTTCGTGTGTACCTGCAATGCCTGCTAAGCAAAATCTTGTGCCTTGCATGTTCATTTGAACATTACCAAAAAAGATGGGAGTATTTTGGCAGTAAATACAGATATATATTACTAGTATTTTTTTTCAACTCTGTTTCTTAAATGTAGCAACACAATCTGTGCTGAACTGAAGGCAGCTGGAGAAAGGAGATAGACTGCAAGATTTGAAATCCAGGGAAAAAAAAAGAGACCGGGAAATGTTGGAAGAATTGCCCTATTTTCTAATAATTAGTATTCCCAAAGGAAAAAACATGTTCTAACTACCTAGTAATTTCCAAATTGCTGAGACACCTAATGAGTTGTCTTAAATAAATTTACCAAACATATAGAAGGAAATAATTGCTGAGCATTTGATTCTGAAATCACAACTCCATGCCAAGCGGTTGTGCAGCTGCCTTGTGTGTGTTGGGGATTCAGCAAGAAAATCACTTGCTTGGGAACTGAACCTTGTCCTGGTTGGACTTCCAGTGCCACCTTCCCGTGGGAATTTGTGGGAAAAGTCCCACTGAACCTCTTTGCTCCTGGACCTCCCTATTTAACATTGCAGGAGCTGGAATGGATTTTGTAATTCGAGGGGGGATAGTAATAATTCTAAAGGATATTAAAAGCAAAATAGGGGCTGTGCTGGCAGTGTGATCTCTACACCCCTTTCCACATGGGAATAACTCCTTTGGTTTCCCTGCTGCTCCTGCCTGCAGCTCCCATGGAATGCTCCCTCCAGTCTGGGATGGGACTCTGCAGTATTTTACTGGGCAGATTTTCCTGGCCCCGGTTTCCATTGCAGCACAGCAAGGTTTTCACGCCAAAGGAAGAGATCCCCACTGTTTTGTGTTTGCCTTTTAATTAATTACATCACCTGCCCAGTAATTAAATTTAGCTGCCCACCCTGAGCACTGGGATGAAATGAGCACTGACTGTGGTGGCCATTGGTATTGAAAACGTGGGGTTTTCTTAAATCCTCAACTTCTGGTTCTAGTTTTCATGTAAAAATGAGTTAATACTTATTTTCTGTAACCCTCATCTCCGTGACATACTTCTAGTAGTAACCTGTGAGTTAAACCTGCTCTTGTGCACCTGGGCCAGGGAGATCTTCATGTTGGGGCTTGGAGTGAGCTGCTTCCCCAAGGAATAACTCTCCTGTGGGTTTTGTGGGGTTTTTTAGATCATTTCTGGAGCACCAGTGGCATATGGCAGCATATGGCCCTGCAGCCATGCCTGTGCCTGTTTGTTCTCCTTGTGCTGCGTCAGGAGCTCTGTCAGGTCTCTGGGAACTCGTCAGGGAGGGATGTGGCCTCGATTCTCCTGGGAACTTGCAGAGGACTGAGGACACTTGGGCTTTTTTCAAGTTGAGGCTCCAGTTGGTGATGAATTTGTTTTGGGGTGAAAGGGAGGATGGGCTGATGGAAGCTTCCTGCCAGTGAAAGGGCTGGGAGAGCTGGGGGTGTTCACCTGCAGAAGAGAAGGCTCTGGAGAGACCTCAGAGCCTCTTCCAGGGCCTGAAGGGGCTCCAGGAGAGCTGGAGAGGGACTGGGGACAAGGCATGGAGGGACAGGACACAGGGAATGGCTTCCCACTGCCAGAGGGCAGGGCTGGATGGGATATTGGGAAGGAATTCGTGGCTGGGAGGGTGGGGAGGAGCTGGCAGAGGGTGCCCAGAGAAGCTGTGGCTGCCCCTGGATCCCTGGCAGTGCCCAAGGCCAGGCTGGATGGGGCTTGGAGCAGCCTGGGACAGTGTCCCTGCTGGTGTCCCGGCCCTGGAATGGGATGATCTTTAAGGTCCCTTCTAACCCAAACCAGTCTGGGATTCCATGTCTGCTAAAAAATATTCAGTTGAGCTCCTGACCAGTTTAAAAGCATTGGAGCAACCTCTGGTTCAGCTCTTTGGTGTGCTGGGTAATCTCTGAGTTCGGCATCAGGACAGGACCGTTGGGATCTTTGGGAATTTGGCTTCCTGTGTCTTGCAGGATGAGACTGCCTTGAGCATCCGAAAACCTTTGGGGAAGCTGGGAGTCGCCAGGTGGGATTGGTGTTGGGGAGGAAGTAAGAGGAGCACAGGAGGAGAGGATGGGACAGGAGGGCTCTTTTTTCCCATGAAGCATTCCATGCTGTGCCCAGCTCAGATATTCCAACTCCAGCAAACCATTCCCAATAATTGGCTGCCTGGAGGAGCGCTGCCACTTGGGATCCTTTGTGATGTGCCAGCGCTGCGGGTTCAGAGCGAGCTCTGTGCTCCTGCACTGACATCTCTCATGTTCTCAGCTGCACACAGCGTGTGTGTCTGAGCTCTGAGCACAGAGCCTGGGGCCTGTCCTCCCCCTGGCACTGCTGCTTCCATGTGTGCCTGATGTCTGCACGCTCCAGGATTCAGGGATGCATCCCAATGCCCATGGCCAGGCTGTCTGGAGAGAGGGATGCTGCAATAAGGCACTGTCTGACCTAATGGAGGAGGCAGGAGCTCTTTGTGAGCAGGGATGTTTTCCCAGAGGCTCTTTGGGTTGGGATGGACCCCACAGCACCCTAAATCTTTTCAGGAGAGGCTGCCTGTCATCTGGCTGATTGGAGCTGCTAATGGATCGCTGCTTTAATTGCACGAGCAGCATGACAGAGCACTGCTTATGGATGGAGGGAGAGCAATCCAGAGCTGGGGATTTATGGCACTCGGGGAAAATTATTTGCAAGCTCAGTAAGTCTTTATTTTTTAGCTGTAACAGCTAAAGGTTGGTTATTCCTTCAGTGAACACAAAGGCAGGAGCTGGCTGGATGTTGTAGTGTCCAGGAGAAGAAGATTCATGTCACCTCTTCCTCCCTAAAATGCTGGGGCATCCCCATTCACCAGGAATATTGGGTCACCCTTTCCACCTCGGCACACAGCTCCCAGCAGCCTCAAGTGTAAGACCAGTCAGTGAGGAGAATGAGAATAAACAGACCCACTGTTCTTTCTGCTTTACCCTTCTCCCTGGTGTTTCTGGGATTGCTTCAAACCTCCACACTTTTAGCAAAGCTGAATTACAGTAATTGATGAGAGAGGGAGAAAATAAACAATAAATTGCACAAAAAATGAATTCACAGGAGCCCAAAGTATAAAGGCTGTGAAGTAAGCAATGAGTCTTTCATTGCCTTGAATAATGCAATTATCTAGAAAAGTCCATTTCTTTCAGATTGCCAAATCTGGTGTCACTTGAACTCACTGAAGCCCCACTTGACAAAGTTCCTCTTCTCCCAGAGGGTTGTGGGGTTGGGGTTGGGTAAGGGTGGGATTGATAATTGGTCCTCAAATGTTATGTGTGGAACTGTGGACACAGGTGTTGTCCCCAAATAACCAGCCTGCTGCTCTAAGCGATGTGAAAATAAAGAAGTGACAGGGTCTTTTTACAGAATCCCAGAATCACCAAGGTTGGAAAAGCCCTCCAAGATCAAGTCTGACCTATGCCCAAACCTCCCCTTTGTCACCAGCACAGAGCACTGAGTGCCACATCCTTGGCCACCTCCAGGGATGGAGGCTCCACCATTCCCTGGGCAGCCCCTTCCAATGTCTGACCACCCTTTCCATTAAGAAATTCTTCCTTCAGGAACATTTTGGTGTACAAAAAAAAGATGGGAAATGGTTTTCCTCTTTTCTTTTCCTCTCACTCCCCTATTGCAGTTTCAGCAAGTAGGAGCTGTCATAGCAGGACTCACTGCACTTGGTGCTGAGCAGACAGCAGTGTTTGTGTTGGATTGTTGGGCAATATTCTGTCAATATTCCACAATATTTCTGGCAATAATTCTGATCTTCCATCAAACATTTCAAACAGAACCCAAAATTCAATACGAGTTTGGCTCCTTTTCTGCCCCTCTCGCTGCTATTTGCAGAACGGTGCCTTATTTTCAGCGTGATGCTGCAGCTCAGCCTCGTGTGAGTCACAGTCCTGGGGCTGCATCTTCCAGATAAGCCACTTGCTGTTGGGAACAACTTGGGAGAGCCGGGATCATGCGGATGTGATTGTACCAATCCCTGTCGCTTGGCACGCAGGCGCTGCTCAGCCTGGCACAGCAGCTGGGGGTGGCCTGGCAGCATCAGCTGCTCTGCTGGAGGCTGTTGTGTTCTGACAGCAGTAAATAAGTCACTGTTCGAACACACACCAGTAAAAACCAGTTTGGGCACTGTGTGTCCAGCACAGGGGTCTGGTCTTGTTCAGTTCCCTCACTGAGCTATGCTGGATCACATCAGACCCGAATGAATAAACAGGCAGCAGTGCCCCAGGTGTGCCCAGGTGGGCAGGAGGCCAGTGGCCACTGGGCTGGGGACAGCCCTGGTGTGACACAGCCCCAGGGCAGTGCCCGTCCCTGTGCTGGCACTGCTGGGGCACCTCCAGGGCTGGGAACAGCTCTGGGACACTTGAGGGGCTGGAGCGTGTCCAGGGAAGGAAACAGAGCCGGGAAGGGGCTGGAGAATTCCTGAGGGAGCTGGGAAAGGGGCTGAGCCTGGAGAAAAGGAGCTCAGGGGGGACCTTGTGGCTCTGCACAAGTCCCTGACAGGAGGGGGCAGCCGGGGGGGGATTTGGGATCTGCTGGCAGGGAACAGGGACAGGAGGAGAGGGAACGGCCTCAGGCTGGGCCAGGGGAGGCTCAGGGTGGACATCAGCAGGAATTTCCCCATGGAAAGGGTGCTCAGGCATTGAGAGGTGCCTGTGGTGAGGCCTGGCCAAGTGCTGTGGCTGCTGAGTTCCCTGGTCTCTGCTACATCCCGAAGGAAGCAGAAGGAAGAGCAGGATGTGTGGCTTCCCAGCTGGGAAAAGCTGAGCTGCTGCCAGCACCTAATGCCAGCGTTCAGCCTGGGGATGCTCAGCTTGTTCCAGCTCAGGTCCCTGAACTCATGGGTCTTCCCAGCTCTTCCCAGCTCTCCCTGGGTGCAGGATGTCCTGGAAGGAATTTTCTGGGGTGTTTAAAATCACAGCTGTGGGTAAAGCTCCTGTTGGCCAATCCTGTTCTTGGTCTGGAGGAAATCCGCCTTTCCCAGTGACAGGCCAAGATACGAGTGTGGAATAAGGAGAGAGCACAGGCTCCTCAGTGGTTCTTAGCCAGAGGTCTTCTGATGGATGTGGATCCACAGGGATGGACAGGGATCCACAGGGATGGACGTGGATCCACTGGGATGGACATGGATCCACAGCAGTGGGCAGGGATCCACAGGGATGGACAGGGATCCACAGCAGTGGACAGGGATCCAGAGGGATGGACATGGATCCACAGGGATGGACATGGATCCACAGGGATGGACAGGGATCCACAGCAGTGGGCAGGGATCCAGAGGGATGGACATGGATCCACAGGGATGGACAGGGATCCACAGGGATGGACAGGGATCCACAGCAGTGGACAGGGATCCAGAGGGATGGACATGGATCCACAGGGATGGACATGGATCCACAGGGATGGACAGGGATCCACAGCAGTGGGCAGGGATCCAGAGGGATGGACATGGATCCACAGGGATGGACAGGGATCCACAGGGATGGACAGGGATCCACAGCAGTGGACAGGGATCCAGAGGGATGGACATGGATCCACAGGGATGGACATGGATCCACAGGGATGGACAGGGATCCACAGCAGTGGGCAGGGATCCAGAGGGATGGACATGGATCCACAGGGATGGACAGGGATCCACAGGGATGGACAGGGATCCACAGCAGTGGACAGGGATCCAGAGGGATGGACATGGATCCACAGGGATGGACATGGATCCACAGGGATGGACAGGGATCCACAGCAGTGGGCAGGGATCCAGAGGGATGGACATGGATCCACAGGGATAGACAGGGATCCAGAGGGATGGAGATGGATCCACAGGGATGGACATAGATCCATAGCAGTGGACAGGGATCCAGAGGGATGGACATGGATCCACAGGGATAGACAGGGATCCACAGGGATGGACAGGGATCCACAGGGATGGACAGGGATCCACAGCAGTGGACATGGATCCACAGGGATGGACATAGATCCATGGCACTGGACAGGGATCCACAGGGATGGACATGGATCCACAGGGATGGACAGGGATCCACAGCAGTGGACATGGATCCACAGGGATGGACATGGATCCACAGGGATGGACAGGAATCCACAACAATGGACTTGTATTCACAGCAATATTTAAGAATATGTGAGTTTCCATGGACAATAAGAATATTGACTTCTGCAGCAGAAATGTGTCCCTGTGCTGCAGGATATAAATCAATGTAAGGAAAACAAACCTAAGGATGGAATGCTGTAGGGTGGTTGTGTTGGAACACACAGAGCCACAGATGGATCAGGAATAAACACTCCCTGTTCTGCAGGGTTAAAGCCCTGTTTCCACTGGCTCCACACACACACAAAGATCAGGGGTGTGGGGTGCTGGAGTCAGGCTGCAAAGAGAGGAGCCACTCCACACTTCAGGGGTGCCAGGTATCCTGAAAAATGTCCAAAAAACAGCCAAAAATCCAACTGTGGCAGCATCTTGTTTCCTTCCTCACCAGCTGATGCTCTGTGCTGCTGTTTGAACACGCTGGTTTCGTGTCACATCGATACAGGGCTGTGCTGTTGGCCTGTTGAGCAGCTTTAATAATGTCATTTTTGCCACTTTTTCCCCCTGGAAGCCCAGAACAAAGCTCTGTGTGAGTGAGAACAAAGCCCTTACACAATGGAGCGTATTCATGGGGAGGGATGATTCAAACCAAGCTTTTTAATTCTTTAATTATATTCGATGTGACCTAACCCTTGACAATCCTGAGTGTGAGGTTGTCAAACAGGATGTGAGTATTATAAAGACTGTGGCCAGTGCCCACAGCTGAGCTGGATTTCGCTGTGTCAGTAAGAAAGTGAAGGAGAGAGGTTTTCTCAGGATTTTTATCTTTGTAAAACCCACTCCAAAAAAATGAAGAAGCAAATTATTTTAAAAGTATTTTTTTAATTTGACTGGGGAAGGGATTTCTGTTCCTTACCTGTGTTTTCTTAGTGACCTGAATTTCCTTTCAGGGCTCAGCAGATTCGTACACGAGCAGACCCTCAGACTCTGATGTCTCTTTGGAAGAGGACAGGGAAGCAATCCGCCAGGAAAGGGAGCAGCAAGCAGCCATCCAGCTTGAGAGGGCCAAGGTGTGTTCTTTTTCACTCAGTTGTGTGCCATTTACCTTCTGCCTGCTGTTAAAATCCACACTCTGTTTTGAAATAGTTTGGCGGTTGAGTCAGATTAACCACAGAGAAGATGTTTGGGCAGTAACAGCGTAAATATTCTCCAGGGAGCTGAACTCTGCTGGCCTGGGTGGAATTATTAGGGCTGAATTTTTATGGATGAAAAGTTTCCAGTGTTTGTGATGTGTTTTTCTGTTTGTAGTCCAAACCAGTAGCATTTGCTGTCAAGACCAACGTGAGTTACTGTGGAGCTCTGGATGAAGATGTTCCTGTCCCAAGCACTGCCATCTCCTTCGATGCCAAGGACTTCCTCCACATTAAAGAGGTAAAACCAAGGAAAAGGCCATGGGAGAGGGAATCTTTTTACAGCCCAAGGGCTTTGGTTTGAACAGCTTAGCCACATCCATGAGAGCTGAGAGGAGGGCACAGTGAGGATGAGGTGGTTCTTCAGCCCTCGTGGAGCTCCTGCACCCTGGGGTGCTTATCCTGCCCTTTTGGAGCACTTGGTGCTTCCAGCATGCTGGAATTCCATCACACAGGGAGGGAATAAAACCCTTCAGCCTGGTGCACTCAGATTCTTTTCATCAGAGCAGGTTTGGGATGGATCAGAGGTGGTGCAGGAAAAAGGGATTCCACTGAGCAGGGAGTTGAGCAGCACCAGGTCACACCAGGTCACACCACGTCTTCAGAAAGCACCACACAGGCTCCATTCCAGGGAGGAAGTAACACTTGGAATAATACAGTAAGAAAAGAAAATCCTGAAGAGGACAGATGCAAAAATAAGGGAAAAAATGGGAATAAATGAGCCCTGAGTATGGCTTTGGTAGAGAAAATTGCATTTTATTGCATGCTGAGCATATTTTCTGCAATTTTTTATCTGAAGTGAGCCCTCCACATTTGCATAACCCCCTGTTGTGCTGTAGATTGGTACAGAGGCTTGCAGCTTGCAAAAGCACTTTTTCATCTCTGCATTTTGGGTTTATTTTGGGGTGTTCAGTGCTCATCTGTGTCTTTCTTTGAACACGTGTTCATCATCACTCCAGAGCACTGATCTCCCTTAGACAGAGCACATTCAGGAGGAAAACACCTGCTTCTGCCCCTCCTCTGGTGCTGGAACAGGGAATTGCTTCACACCCCCTCTCCCTGAGAGGGAGAGGCAGTAAATTCCCTTTTTCCAGTTAATCTTGGTTTTCTTGGACGTGGCCACTTTTATTGTCAGAGCACTGACTGAGCTGCACACTCTAAGCTCCTGTCATGCTGCCCTGTACTTTTTTCCAGACAAGTGTCCCAAATCCATGTCTTGGCATTCCATGAGTTGTCTTCCAAGGTCTAAAACCCTGGGATCACACTGCCACTAAGCTGTAAACCATCTGGCTTAGTGGTGTTTGTCAGCTCAGCCTGCCTGGAGCTGCAGCTCAGTAGGATTTGGGGAATGGTTGCCCATGCTGCAAAAAGGCTTTGCAGGATTTGTTTTTCAGTGATCTGGCAGGGCCTGCTTGGGCCAGAACAGTGGTTCCAGGTTTGAGAATGCTGCTAAGCTGGGAACAAAGTCAGGTCACCCTCAGGCAGGGTGGAACAGAGGCAGTGAGCGAGGAGTTGCTATTTTGAGGACGTGTCCTGTATGTCTCATCTGTCTCCTCCAAACTATACATTCTGTGCCTGCTTAAAGGATGAAATGGCAACAATTCCTGACAGAGCAGAAGGAATCATGGGCATGGCAACCACGGGGAGGGAATGTGCTCCTCCCACACTCCGAGGAACAGAGGGGAGGGAATGACCTAATGCAGATAAATCCCGTGTTCCTCACTGCATCCTTGGCATTTGTGTGTTCAGATGCTCTCAGCATAACCCCAGACTGCTTTGGGATGGAAAGGAGCTTAAAATGGGCTGAGACACTTCCACTGTCCCAGGCTGCTCCAAGCCCTGTCCAGCCTGGCCTTGGACACTTCCAGGGATCCAGGGGCAGCCACAGCTTCTCTGGGAATTCCAGCCCAGCCAGGAATTCCTTCCCAATATCCCATCCATCCCTGCCCTCTGCCAGTGAGAAGCCATTCCCTGTGTCCTGTCCCTCCATCCTTTGTCCCAAGTCCCTCTCCAGAGGGGCTGATCCTGGTCCTGTGTCTGGAGGCATTGCTCAGAGGTCCATGAAGAAAGATTCCCATGGTCAGGCTGTACCTTTAGAGCCAAAATGGAGCAGGCAGTGCCCATGAAACTCAGGTCTTACAGGGGTTGATTTTGTAGAGTCAGAGTGGTTTGGGTTGGAAGGGACCTTCAAACCCATCCCATTCCACCCCTGCCATGAGCAGGGACACCTCCTACTGTCCCAGGGTGCTCCAAACCCCGTCCAGCCTGGCCTTGGACACTTCCAGGGATGGGGACTCCACACCCTCTCAGTTCACTGATTTCCAGCAGGATGCTGGATCCTGAAGGATTTGTCTGGTTCACAGACTGGAAGCAGTTCTGTAATTTAACATACTTCAAATTGAGCGTTGCTCACTGCCACTGTCAGAATCAAGGTCACAACAGCAGGAAGAATAAATACTGAGTTGGAATGATAAAATAATGGAACCTCTTGCCTCAATATATAAAAGAGGATAAAGAGCTTTTTTAGGGTATGAGGATTGCATTCCATTAGTTTTTATTACATGTTAATATTTGTGATTGAGTTAATGTTAAAATGTAGGGGTTGATAAAACCCCGTTTATTTTTCAGTGCTGAGGCTCTGTGTTTCAGAGTCATCACCAGGCACTGCTGTACCTCTGACAGCAGGGACACGCTGTTTGTGTGTTCCTGCAAGAGCTGAAGTGCCTGCAAATGTGGAGCCAGGAGCAGTGATGATCTTGAAGATGAGATCTCCGTGATAGCTTTTTCCTCGAGGCAGGCAAACAAAACCCATTCACTCGTGCTGCTCTTAATGACTCCAAAGTCAGTTGTGAAAAGCAATGTTTCTTTTGAACACTGAGCTGCCTAATGAAGCAGAACAGAGGAGAGGCTTTTCAGATACTTTTCTTCAAAAGCTCTGCTGGCAGCAGCTACAACAAATCCTTTTCCACTCCAATATCCACCAGGATACTGCTTTTCATCTTTCCATCATTAGGGATAGACCAGACTTTCAATAAAGCAGAAAAATATATGTTACTAAAGGTCAGTGATAAAATGCTGTACTTTAGGTATATATTAAAGTTTCTTCCTAAAGGTGAATTTTTCTTAATCTGTCATAACCTGTTAATAACATCCCTACAGATACCTGGAAGGGAGGAAGGGAAAGCGCTGATCTTTTCTCTAGACCATTAAATATGCCAACCAATATCTGATGGGAAGCTGAAGGTGTTATTTTTGTTTGCCTGCTTTATGTGGCTGCTGGGAGGTTGTTGGGTGACCTCAGCTCAAAGAAATGGCTTCTGCTCATTAAATCAACCTTGAAATTAAATCAGCAAGGAACAGGACGAGGGGCAACGACCTCAGAGCTCCGGTCTCACACATCGGTGTGAGCCTGCTTCATTAGCAGTGCTCCTTGGTGGCCAAAAATGCCAGCAGCATCCTGGCCTGTATCAGGAGTAGTGTGGCCAGCAGGACCAGGGAGGTCATTCTTCCCTTGTACTGGGCACTGGTGAGGCCACACCTCGAGTGCNTGTGATTCTGTGATTCTGTTATCCAGCGTGGAGTTAAGGAGCGTGGGTAACAAAGGGAGGGAATTTGGGAGCTGCAGCAGTGATGCCAGTGTTGCCTGTGTTGCAGAAGTACAACAATGACTGGTGGATAGGGAGGCTGGTGAAGGAGGGCTGCGAGATCGGCTTCATCCCGAGCCCGCTGCGCCTGGAGAACATCCGCATCCAGCAGGAGCAGAAGAGGGGCCGCTTCCATGGAGGGTGAGAGCGCCCTGACCTTTGCAAATCACTTCAAATCCTTCCTCAGGCTGGCCAATATTTCCAAAGGTCACCTGCTGCTGGTTTATTGCGGGGCATTTGCAGTGTTGGATTTGGGATTCCCAGTGGGAACGCGGATTTGCGGAGAGCGGCCGTGGGAGATGTTGGTGATGAGAAAGAGAAAATGTGTTTCACTTCAGGAAAGAGCAGTGAGGGGTAATGACAGGAATTTCTGAGAGTTTTGTGTCCTCATGGCCTTAAGTCAACTTGGTGCTCGAAGTCTCCCACATTTTTTCCCAGCTTTTCTTGAAGTTGTGGGTTTTTTCTTCCTTTTTAAATTTTCTCTCCATTTTGGCCCAAACCAGACTTGTCACTCTTTGTAAAATCAGCTTTGCCATCCTTTATTCTTCATCTCACAGCCTGAGGTTTCTGAGTTCCCACCCTGCCAGACCTGGAGATGGCAAATCCCTGGAAAAAGGTCTGGGAGATAAACCTGGGGAAATTCTTTCAGAATGATTGAACAGCACCCAAATTTCTTTTATAATAAATTTTTGACACAACTTCAGAGGAACCCAGTGGGTCTCAATAAACAGAGAAATTACTGAGTTCAGTGAGATGCTCCCAGATTTGTATGATAAAATTCCAAGTTATAATGATAAAAAGTTCATTTTTGAGCAGCTTTGGTAGGTAGAGTCATTTATATCTGTGTGACCTTCTGATTCCTCCTGAGGAAATCCCTCCCCAAAACCTCCCACATTTTGGGGTGCCTGGTGTTAACACAGCTCTTTCTGCTGCTGTAGGAAATCCAGTGGGAATTCTTCTTCAAGCCTTGGAGAGATGGTTTCTGGCACATTTCGAGCCACACCTACAGCCACAGGTAAGACAGGATTTATTTAAGGAAACCCCTGTGTTGCTAATAATTCTATTTAAAAACCCCCACATGAAAAATGCAGGTTTCCCCTTCGCTGAGTTACTGAGATGTTTTACAGCAAAGTGTTTGCATGCACAGGGGAGGAGCACCTCTATTTCCAGCCATGCAGGAGTTGCTAAGGGCTGGGAAAAAACCTTGGGAACAGTGGCAGCTGCCCCAGAATGGCCAGTTTAATGCTCAGATTGCCCAGTTTAAGGCATAGAATGCCCAGTTTAATGTATAGAATGCCCAGTTTATAGAATGCCCAGTTTAATGCACAGAATGTCCAGTTTAAATGCACAGAATGCCCAGTTTATGGAATGCCCAGTTTCATGCACAGAATGCTCAGTTTATAGAATGCCCAGTTTAATGCATAGATTGCCCAGTTAATGCACAGAAAGCCCAGTTTAATGCACAGATTGCCCAGTTTTATGTATAGAATGCCTAGTTTAATGCACAGAAAACCCAGTTTAATGCACAGAACGCCCAGTTTAATGTATAGAATGCCCAGTTTAATGCACAGAATGCCTAGTTTAATGCACAGATTGCCCAGTTCAATGCACAGAATGCCCAGTTTATAGAATTCCCAGTTTAATGTACATAATGCCCAATTTAATGTATAGAATACTCAGTTTAATGCACAGAATTCCCACTTTATAGAATGCCCAGTTTAATGCACAGCATGTCCAGTTTACAGAATGCCCAGTTTAATATATAGAATGCCCAGTTTAATGCACAGATTGCCCAGTTCAATGCACAGAATGCCCAGTTTATAGAATTCCCAGTTTTAATACACAGAAAGCCCAGTTTAATGTATAGAATGTCCAGTTTTAATGCACAGAAAGCCCAGTTTATAGAATGTCCAGTTTAATGTATAGAATACCCAGTTTAATGCACAGAATGCCCGGTTTATAGAATGCCCAGTTTAAGGCACAGGATGCCCAATTTAATGCGCAGAAAGCCCAGTTTAATGCACAGAATGCCCAGTTTAATGCACAGCATGCCCAGTTTAATGTACAGAATTNTCCCAGTTTAATGTATAGAATGCCCAGTTTATAGAATGCCCAGTTTAATGCACAGAATGCCCAGTTTAATGTATAGAATGCCCAGTTTAATGCACAGCATGCCCAGTTTAATGCACAGAAAACCCAGTTTAATGCACAGAATACCCAGCTTAATGTATACAATGCCCAGTTTAATGTATAGAATAACCAATTTAATGCACAGCATGCCCAGTTTAGTCAGGGCTGGGCAGAGGGAGGTGCACAGAGAGAAATCAAAGTGCTTTGGCAAAGGGATTTCTGGTTGCATGGCTGTGTTTTAACCAAGTTCTCATTTGGTCTTCTAGCAAAACAGAAACAGAAAGTGGTAAGTAATGCTTTTGTTTCCATTTTATTTAATTCTAATTCGTAATTCCCAGGATTTCCCTATGGATGGTGTTTGGTTGATGATCTCAAGGGTTGTTTTTTCCCTCCAGACAGAACATATTCCCCCCTACGATGTAGTGCCATCCATGAGACCTGTGGTGTTGGTGGGCCCATCACTCAAAGGCTATGAGGTATGAACTCAGGTGTTTGCAATTCATTCAGCTTTTATTATCTGTAATCATCCTCAGTAATTCAGTGTGTGGCTCAGTGCAACTGGTTTGTGATCATTTCAAGTGATTTAGCTTAAATAATTACCAAAAATGTTCTGTGAGAGCTGAGAGTTATTTCTAACTCTTACTGTTTTAAGCACAGTGCAAATCCATTCTTTTCAGTGCACTCATTCCTGATTAAATCAAGTTAAAAAAAGAGAATCTGTGTCTGCTACAAGCAGTCAAATTAATGAGCTGGACTGTACACATGGAAAATGTTCATCAAACCAGCCCATGCTTTGAACTTAATTAGCAAAACATTTGAAGGAGCTTCCTTGTAGTTCTCCTTTTTTCACTTTATTAATAAATTCAAATACATTTGCAAAGAAACCTTTAACCCTCCTGAAAGATTCCCAGGTGGAAGTGGGCAGGATAACGTGCCCAGATAACCAGGAGAGCCTTTTTTAGGCTGCTGCAGATTCAAGTGAGCATTTACCACGTGCTAAACGAGCAGAGACTTTTAGCAGGGCAGTTTAGGGAGCTCAACCATCTGGGAAGTGCTGAACCAGGAACTGAATGAACATAAAATCAAAGATACACTTCATTAGGCTTAATTAATGTTGTCAGTAATTTATAGGATATTATTAAACATGTTGGAATGGTTCTTTTTGGGAGGTTTCAGCCTTGGCATAATGCAGTGTTCTGGCATTGTTTTGATGTAAGAGTGACTGAAGGTGCAGCTCAGCAGAGCAGGTACTTCATGTTCTGCTCTCTGCCTTTTAATTTGATGGGGAAGTTTTTTGACAGGAGTAAATTCCCTCTGTGCTGCACCACAGATCAATTTACCTCTCGAGGTTGGAGGGGAGAGAGGCTGTTTGTGAATAAAAACCTCTTCAAATCTGCCACCCTGTCTCTTTTTTAACACTGAGCACAACACCTTGGACATACAAATTTGTGTAAATGGTAACACAGAATATTAATTTCAGTAACAAAACCGCTTGATCTTACTTGGGGAAAATTATTTTGACTGGTTTTTTCCTGGCTAAATGCTGAAGGAATCAGTTGGAAGGAGAGAAATAAACTGGCAGAGAGGCCTGGGGGCTTTGATGAAGCTCCTGCCTGGCTTGGCAGGTAATAATTGCCAGCCTGAGTTGTGCTGGGAAGGACAAGGAGCTGCTCAATCAATCAGAAGGCAGAGATGACAGCTCTTGGGGCTCAGCATCTCACATGTGTTCCATGTCCAGGAGTGGAACATCCCATTTTTTTGCTGTTGCCCCTCTCTGAGAACAGTCCCCCAGCGTGATAAATCTCATCCCTGAAGTCTGAAACCCACAATGTTCTGTAGGAAAAGCCCAAATGATGTGTCCAGCAGACATCCCACGTGGTTGTGCCGTGCTCTGAAGCTTTGGGAATGGTGCTGGATGTGGAAGGGGGTGAGGAGTGCTCAGTGCAAGGCAGGACAGGAACACACAGAGTGACAGCTCTGCACTGGAGCAGTGAGTCAGGAAATTTCCATGGATTTACTGCCAGAGTGCTGTGCCAGGAGCATGGCACTGGAATGGTTGCTGCCCATCAAGGGGGTTGATTGTTGGCTGTATCCCTGCCTTCTACTCACCTCTTTCCTTCCTTTTGGCTTCTTTCTCTCCCTGTCCGTCCCCCTGCTCAATCTCCTCCCCTCTGCCAAGGTGACAGACATGATGCAGAAAGCTCTCTTTGACTTCCTGAAGCACAGGTTTGATGGGAGGTGAGAAACTCTGTCCTTCTCATGCTGCTTTGCCCATGTGTTACTAACATTTCAGTGAGTTATTTTCTGTTTTGAATGCCAGAGGGTTTGCTGCATGATCAAAGCTGATTTTCTGGCTTTGTGAAGAGTGGGACGCAGCTCATGTGTTACTGGGGGTGCACACATCTGCATTTCTGCCATGGCTGGGCCAGGATTTCTTAGCTTAACACAAGAATTCTGTCTCAGTGTCTTCCCAAAACCTAAGAAAAATCAGCTCTTAAATATTCTCTAGATAAGATTTTATTCTGGCTGCCTTAAGCAGGCGAAAATACTGAAAAGGGTGGTTTGAAGAAGGAAATGCTGAGAAATAAAATACAGAAAAAGAGTTGTAAGGAGGGTTCATGTTCAGCTGGAGCTTTTCCTGGTGAGCTGTAGGAGGAGAATTTGGCTTTCTTTGCTAGGAGCACAGGCTTGGTCCATGGCATCACCTCCTCTCCCTGGAGCTCCTCAGTCCTTGCAGGTGTCTGCTGCATCTTTGGGATGTTCTGCCCTTCCCACTTAGCTCAGGATATTCCAGCTGGGAAAAGGAGCTGTTCTGGTAGTACATAACACCAAGTCAGGTCTGAAATACCCAAACCACAGGCACTGGGGCAGGGACAGTGATGTTGTGTAGAAGAGCTGGAGCAGGATTTATGGATTTTAGGAGTGAGGAGGTGGCAGTGCTGAACTGATCCATAAACAGCTCAGAGAGAACATTTAATGATCAACTTCTGTGCGAAGTATCTCCTCTCTGCCCTGTTTGGAGTTGCTCAGCTCAAGTGATTTTCTGGAAGTCCTAATTCCATCAGCATTATTGGCAGCTGGATCAGGTGGGAGTATGAAATTTCAGCAGTGGAGAGCTCAGTGCCACCAGCAGCCTGAGACCATTGATTTTAGCTCTGAGGAACTCAGGAAAAAGCTGCTTCTTGTTCCTCCTGCCAGCTTTTATGGCTTTGTGGTCTTTCTCCTCCCTGCCTTTTCTTTTTCTTCCTTTCCATCTCTTCTGCAGTTCTGTGAGAGGTCCATGTTACCAAGGAAGGAGCTGAGTGTCCAAGGAAGAGCCTTTCCAAAGGCATCAGGGACACCTGACTCCTTCCCTGCCTCTGAATTCCCTTGGCTTTGCCAGCTCCTTCCTTTGTTCCTGCAACCTCCTCTGCTGGCCAGTGAGCCAAAGACCCACAATCCATTAATTTCTGTTTTAAATTCATTTTTACTTTTGGCCTCTACTGTATTTTCTGGCAATGCATTTATTTATGTATTATACAGAAAAATACCTGCACTTCTTTTTAACCCTCCAGCTGATAAACTCACTTAGAGCTGCATAAATCCTAGGTTCTGTGGAAAAGCTGCTGGTCATTCCCAGCTTGCTTTCTTTCCTTTATTCCTGGCTCCTTGGCTCATCCCAGGCCTCCTAAATGGATTTTACACAAAGGGATTGTGTGGTCTCTGCTTTGTAACGTTTTCCCTCTTGTCAGCTCAGTGACAGATGAAGTAAATAAATCACCTGCCTGAAGTTAAAGGGGTGCAGTGAAGTTAAACTGGAGTTAAAGCAGCCCAGAGAGCTCCAATCCCTTTTCTCCTGCTCCTCCCAGCCCCTGGCACAGCTCCCTGTCAGCTGGGCCAGGTTTTCTCCTGGTGTAACTCTGAGGGAAGAGGAAGTGCTGCTCCATCGCAGCTCCCTTGTTCTGAGAGCCCCGAGCCTCACATAACTCACAGCATTTATGGCACTGTGTAAATTCACACAGGAGATGAGTGAGTTGGGAGGAGAAAAGTTAATTACTGCACCGAGGAGAATAGCAGGAACTCCATCCCAGGGCTCAGGGAATAGGAAATACTTCCCAGTTAGCCAGCACTTCCCTTCAGTTGTTCTTTAATGATGCCATAACTCAGCTGGAAGCGTGTCTGAGTGTGTTTTATTTTACTGTGTTTGCCCTCTGGAATGGGCTGTGGCTGAAAATCCCACTCCTGTGTTTGTGTGTGCTGTGCTCTCCTCCCAGGATATCCATAACCAGAGTGACAGCTGACATCTCCCTTGCCAAGAGGTCCGTGCTCAATAACCCCAGCAAGAGGGCGATAATCGAGCGCTCCAACACCAGGTCCAGCCTAGGTAAGGCACCCCACAGCTGGAATTCAGGGTCTGGTTACACTCAGGAGGGAAGGGACACGATTCCAGCCTTCCAGATCGTGGAATCTGAGCGGGAAGGGACCCACAAGGATCATGGATCCATCTCCTGGCAACTCCAAAATCCCAGCCTGGGCATCCCTGGCAGCGCTGTCCAAACGCTCCTGGAGCTCTGGCAGCTTTGGGACTATTCCCATTCCCTGGGGAGCCTGGGCAGTGCCCAGCACCCTCTGGGGGAAGAACCTTTCCCTGATACCCCCCCTACACCTCCCCTGGCCCAGCTCCAGCCATTCCCAACATCAGTTCTGCAGATTTAAATGTGTCTGCAGCATTTTACTGCATAATCCTGAGTTGGCCTCAAACTCAGGCTCCTTCTTCCCAGCCCCGTGCTTTTAATTCCACTTCACAAGGGGCCAAAGAGTTTTCACTTGTCCAGCCAAGGAAATGTCATTCCTGACCCTGGGACCAGTTCTGTGTTTAATGTTGAGCAGCTCCAGCTGAATTTTGCAGTCCAGCTGTGAGGCTTTGGGGTCGTGCCCCTCTCCTCAGTGTCATGACTGCTGGGTAGCAGTGACCTGAGGAATTTTTATTTGGATTCCATGAGCTTGGAGGTCTTTTCCAACCTTAATGATTCTGTGATTGTGTGATTCTTCCTTGCACAAGGGTGGAAATTTGTGTGTAGCATGTGCATCCCAATTTCCTGCTCTCTGGGACACCATCCCAGCAGGAGTTGGGTTTGGTAAAAAAAGAACCCAAATCCCAAATCTCTGACATCCTGAGTGACTGCTTGCACTAGAGGTACAGGTAATGGGTTATTTTATGGAAATGCCATAAATTCACATGTGGGGTCTGTGACAATAAGTGGGTGAGGATATTTTCATCCCAGTGCTCTGGGGTTCAGTGGTTTCACCTGCTTTGTTTTCCTTTTGCAGCTGAAGTGCAGAGTGAGATTGAAAGAATCTTTGAGCTGGCCAGGTCCTTACAGCTGGTTGTCCTGGATGCAGACACTATAAATCACCCTGCACAGCTTATCAAGACATCTCTAGCACCAATTATTGTCCATGTGAAGGTGTCCTCTCCAAAGGTAATGCCTCTCACCTTAAAATCCAGGAGGGGCCTGGAGGGCAGGGTGGGAATGGGCAGTGTGGAATCTGCACCTGAAAAGGGGATAAAGTGACATAATGTGCTGCTGCTGCCACAGTCCATCCAGCAAGCCAGATAATTCTGTATAAATACAATTTTCATGCTCCTCTGTTGTCAGAAATAACTGAGTACTTGAAGTAGGATAAAGCAAAAATTGAAATTTTTCAAGGGCTCAAACGTGATCCAGAGGGAAACGTGCCCAGCTCTCAGGGAGGTTATCAGAAAGGTTTGGGATATTCAAGGACAGTATTTTATGGAGAGCTTCTGCCCTTGGTAATCCCTCAGGGGGATGTCAGGCTGAGCTTTAGGGAGATAAATGATCCTTAAACTCACCTTTTGCCCTTTCCTCCTGTCAGGTTTTGCAGCGACTGATCAAGTCCAGAGGGAAGTCCCAAAGCAAACACTTGAATGTCCAGTTGGTGGCAGCTGATAAACTCGCACAATGCCCACCAGTAAGTACAGAGGAGAGGCTGAAGAGCTCCTGCTTTGTGGAATTGTGATGATTCCTGCTGTGCTGACCCCTGTGCAGAGCTGGCTCCATCCATTATCACTCCCTCGTGGTGCTCACACAGCCCTGCACTCGTGAGACACGAAGCGCTGCAGACTTTCATCCTGGTTATCTGCTGGCCCGGGTTTGTTCTGGTCTTTGGCAGGGTGACAGGGCAGGAATGACGTGGAGGGGACAACAGATCTGTTCATTAGCAAATGACATCATTTGTGGAGAGCCAGGTCCCAGAGGGACAAAGTCTGAGTTTGGAGAGGAGGCTGCAGAGGCTTTCCCTCCCTGCACAGGGAGTCCAGGCCCTCTGGGTGCATGGGAAGGGAAAGGGGTGTGAGCCCTGATCCTGATCCTACAGGCCATCCCAGTCACCTCAGCAGAGCACAGGCACTGCTCTGCCACCTCCTGATCAAAGATCCTGTCCCTCTCCTGGAATCCTGAATTCCTCCTGCTGGAGCAGAGGCCTGCAGGGCTCCTGGGCAGGGCTGTGGGAGAGGCTCTGCAGGGGTTTGGACAGGGCAGCCTGAACTTGCTGTTGGTTTTGAAAAACCACACCTGGTTTCTGGGACAGAGGCAGTGGGAATGGGCTTGGATGTGGCTTTGTGTAGGATTTGTGTGGGATGGAAGTGCAGAGTCCCCTGTGGGTAGCAGGGCAGTGATGTGGGGCAGCCACAGCTCCTCTGGGCAGCCTGTTCTGGAGAGCTCAGCTGTGTTACATTTCTCACATGGAATTCTTCACTGAGTTGTGTTGTCTTGAAATGCTGATGGGTTATTCCTGTGAGCCACTCAGATCCCACTAACCCAACCAGAACTGTAACTGTCCTGGAGAACAAAGTGGTCCCTCTAAAACACATCCCTTCCCAGCTCCTGATGGATGTGAGCCGAGGAACTGGAGCTGCAGCTGCCCCTGTTTGGATGGTTTGTGGTGATCTTACACACACAGAACACCCCTCTGCACGCTGTCCTGTGTGAAAGGTGTTTCCTCTGGCACCTGCACACACAACCCTGGGCGGTTTCACAGCCTTTTTTTTGCCCTTTATGCAGTGATTTCCTCTTACTCAGCTTCACTTTGCTCACATCACCTGAAATGAGAGAAGTTACCACAGAAGCTGTGGCTGCCCCTGGATCCCTGGAAGTGTCCAAGGCCAGGTTGGATGGGGCTTGGAGCAGCCTGGGATAGTGGAAGGTGTCCCTGCCCATGCAGGGGGTGGATGAGATGTGTTTTAGATCCCTTCCAACCCAAACTTGGGGGATTCCCAGATTCCATGAAATGATCCGTGTGCTGCTGCAGCTTGTTGGGTGCATTGTGGCACTTGGACTGTCCACCCCTGGATCTACTAAACTCTGCCTCAACACCCAGCCCTGGAATTGCATTCCAGTGCTGAAGGCAACCAAGGGAGGCCCCACCTGGATCAGAGGAGCCTTTCCCAATGTCACAGGAGCTGCTCACAAACCAGCTCAGCACTTTGCACTGGTGATGGGAAGGAAGTGATTGCTCAATGAGAGCTCTCCCAGGGAAATGAGAGTCTGCCTTGGCTTGAAATTAAAGTTGGGCCACGATTTAATTAAGTAAAAGTATGTTGCTAAGAGTAAAGGCACTGCTCCCCCTCTCCTGCTTCACCCCTTCTGCAGCTCCAACTCCTGCAAGAGGAGAATTTGGAGTATTTGTTTCAAGGGAAGGTCCTTGCAAAGGATGCAATCCTCACTTTGTTCCTTTGCTGAGAGCCAGCCATAAGGAATGAGCTGGTGCTGCATGTCTAGACATTTTAAAAATAGCTGTCTCTTTGGGCATATTTGAGCTCAGGAACTGCTTTCATTATTAATTCCTTGCTAATCTCCCCCTGACGCTGCTCGAGCCGGCGTTGGGCACTGCAGGGCACCAGGAATATCTCAGGACTCCAGGAACTCCACTGCAGGAACATTTCAGGGCTCAAGGGAACACAAACTGCCCATCCTTAAATACACTGCTCACAAACAGTTCATTATGGCTGTTATCTTTGAAAACTTCTGAATTCATGCCTGTGCTAAGAGAGGGTACAAACCCCTCTGGTCTATTGGACACAACCTGAAAAATACCTGAAATTACACTGCAGCAGAATGAAATTGCATTGGTTAATTAAAATATAATTGGGATAGATCTACAAGTCGAAATTCCTCCTCCTCTCAGGTACACAGTGGTTCTACAGCAAGCCAAAAGAAATAGGAGGGGACAGTGGCCACTGATTTTCTCTTCAGGAAAGGCCACTGTGTCTCACTGGAGAGTCACCAGGAGCTGGGAGTGCTCCTGTGGTAACTTCTGTGCCTCTTGGAAGAAAATATTGCAGAGGAATTGCCTTATTCCATGACCCTCACAAACAGGGATCACCCTAAAAGATGATTTCCTGCCAAATACATGGAAACAGAACAAACCCAGCTGAGGGATGAGCAGAGCTGTTAAATGCAAGAGAAAAGCTGAGTGTTTCCTCTGTCATTTATTCTCCCTGTCAGACACTGGAGTTGGGATCCTGCCAGGGCTGCAGCTCCTCCAGGTGACCTCCAGGGACAGCCTGAGAGGCTCCCAGTGCAGTGTTACTGTACAGTGAAATATTTAAAGGGTGTTAAGAGTCCTAAATCCAATTTAATTCCTTATTTAAGAAAAAACATTACACTCCAAGTGTTTCATTTCAATCTTTTCCAAAGCAAAGTATGTGTAAGCAAACATTCCTTTATTTCCTAATTTTAATTTAGCCCCATATGAGTGATAGACTGGAATGTGTGGTGCATCAACATGTGAGTAAATAGCAAAGGAGATGTAAAGGCAGTAAATAAAGAGTGGAGCAAAAGAAGAGCAATAAACACTGAGCTGGACCAAGAGATGCAGTGGTAGGAATATTCTGATTAGAAGGAAACTCCTCTTTGCTGGCAGAGGAGGAATGTTTTCTCTGCCATGCTGAGAAGAGAGAATAAATTTTTAAAAAATATAAAAAATGGCTTTATTATTTAAAATCTTATTCTGAGAGCTGTAAAAACAGGTGGAAGAAAACAGCCTGTGGTTGGTGTCGGTTGCCCTTTACACTCTCAGCACCTGCAGTTATTTTCCATTTCCTGTGCTACTCTCACAGTATTTTGCAAAGTTGAGATTAGAGATGAGATAGGAAGTTGAACTGCTGAAAATAGGGTTGTGTTCCTCTCGAGGGGCTCTGCTGGTTGTGGCAGCTTGGAGGACAGGCAGGGGTGGAGGTGGTGTCTAAAGAATTCCCTGAAGCAGGAATGCTGCTGCTGTCAGGACTGCCTGATGCCTTCACTGCTGTGGGAATGGTTTTAGGGGCATCAGCACTGGAAATAAATGAATTCATTAAGGGGTTTTGTGCCTTGAAGCGTGGTAGGGCTCACACAACACCCAGGGACAGTGTGCAGTGATTCCTGAGTCACCTTCTAAACCTACCTGTACCATTTTCTTTTCCAACCACGGAATCATGGAATGGTTTGGGTTGGAAGGGACATTAAAACCCATCTAATTCACCTCCTGCCATGGGCAGGGACACCTTCCACTGTCCCAGGCTGCTCCAAGCCCTGTCCAACCTGGCCTGGGACACTTCCAGGGGCAGCCACAGCTTCTCTGGGCACCCTGTGCCAGTGCCTCCCCATTGTCCCAGCCAGGAATTCCTTCCCAAAATCCCATCTAACCCTACTGTGTTGCGGTGTGAACCCATCCCCGTTGTCCCTCCATGCTGTTGTAAGCCCCTCTCCATGTTTCCAGCTCCCTGCCGCTCTCCCACGCTCCGATTCCCGTCCATGGAATAATTCCAAGGCTCAGTGTGTGCCCAGCAGCGTTTGTGTCCCACGGCCGTGACTGCCCTGTGTCCCTGTGTCCCTGTGCCCCAGGACATGTTCGATGTGATCCTGGACGAGAACCAGCTGGAGGACGCCTGCGAGCACCTGGCCGAGTACCTGGAGGCCTATTGGAGAGCCACCCACACGTCCAGCGCCACGCCCATGACCCCCCTGCTGGGCAGGAACCTGGGATCCACCGCCCTGTCCCCGTATCCCGCCGCCATCTCCGGCCTGCAGGTAGGAAACGCCCCGGGAGCGGCCGGCGGTGCAGAGCAGGTGGGTCTGTTCAGTCTGCCAGGGGCTGTAGCGTAACGTGGTGCAGCATCACTCACACTGCTCCCTCTGTGGGCCTCTGCCAACGCCAGCTCGGGGGTGTAACCTGGGAGCAAGCAGCTCCTCAGCCCGGTGGTGAGCGCTGGGAATGCTCTGCCTTTAGTGGGAAGTAAAACAGCCATCGGTTTCCTAGCCAGGAGTCAGCTCTGTAATGATCCCTTTTATTCTTCCCTCGTAACTTCACCAAGCATTCATTTTTTTTGGGTGGAAAAGCTTTGTTCTTTGAGTGTGAATAAAAGACATTATTTTTTTTACCCATTGAAAAAAATTGTGACCCTTTTTTTCCCACAGGGATAGCTCAGACTCGGCTGAACTTTGACACTTCAATCGTGGCATGTAAATAGTCCTTAATGAGAAGTACGTGCTTTATTAAGTTTGAAACCAGAAATGTTTGGGGTTAATAACTGGGAATGCTTGAGGGGCTCAGGATTGCAGGGAGCTTTAAATCCTGCAAGTTTCAGTGTGTGGGGGACTCCAGGAGTGTCACTTGCTAATGTATATCAGAAATAGAACTGAACAAATGACATTTAATGAATAATTCACCTGACAAATGTAACGTCTGCTCTGCTTGTGGAGTGTCTGGAAGCAGGTAACAGTTTTGGAGGAAATGACTGTCGTTTGGTGTTTTCAGTTAACATCCAGCTGGTTTTGCTGTGAGTGAGCTGCACTTCCCTGAAGGTGCTTAATTCCTGCACTCACCTTTCTAAAGCCGTGCTTGGTTTTATTGGGACCAGCAAGTCACTGTCTCCTGAGTGGCTGAATGCACAAGCACTGTTCTGTTAACTAATAACATGCACATGTAAACTGTTGTTTCCATTTTCCACTTGCCTTAAAATTTCAGTTTTCCATCCCTTCATGCCAATAAAATACCATCTGCAGAACTTTCACCTCTTCAGTTTCATTTTGAGAACTGGGTGTATCCACAGAATTTTTTTCAGGCATTTATTTCTCTCTGATCAATGGACACCAGCAATAACTGTGAAATGTTGCTCCATTTACTTAGGGAAAACTCACACTGAAGATGAAAATCACCCCTGTGCAGTGGGCTGGCTGAAGGTATGCATCACTTAATCCCCACTTCACCCGAATTCCAAAGGGTTTCGGTGGGATCAATGGTGCTGGTGCTCTGCAGAGGGGTAAATTTCTCCTGGAGTGATCGATGCCCAGCCAGAGGCTGCAGGTTTTCCGTGCCAGGAGGGTTCAGGCCCTGGTGTTTCCCATGGTTATCTCACAGTAAGGACTTCCACCATCCCTGTTACCCACGTGGAGGTTTTATACTCGTCCAAACCTTTGGAAGGATTTGCATCAGCTTTCACTGTGATGATGTGTGTGGTGATTAGAAAGCACTCAGGCTAATTAAACTAGCAAAAGTGCTTGTGATACAGGAAGATTTTATATTCCTTACGCCCTTGGTACCTGGGAGACTGAAAAGCAAAAGGCCAAAGCCTCACGTAGCAGTGAGCCTGATACAGGTGTGCTGGGACAGGCTGTCCCTGCTTCACCAAATCCGGATTTGGGAGGCTCCCTTTTTTACCTGGCTGTGGCCTGGACTTTGGTTCACTGAGAACTGAAAGTTGTGACTGAGCTCCTGACTCACAGAGCTCATGAGGGTGACGTTCTGTGGCACAGATCCAGAGCAGTCACAGAGGGCACAGGTGGCACTGCTGGGTCTGCCACACCTGATCCTTGGGAATGGCCTTCCTTAAAGGAAGAGCTCGATGCTGAGCTGAGGGGGAAGAGTGAATTTGATCTTTGCCATCATTGCCTAGAAAAATATTTGCCCTTCTGAGAAGCTGTGGCTGCCCCTGGATCCCTGGAAGTGTCCCAGGGCCGGGCTGGACGGGGCTTGGAGCAGCCTGGGATAGTGGAAGGGGTCCCTGCCCATGGAACAGGGTAGAACTGGATGATCCTTAATTTCCCATCCAACCCAAACCATCCTGGGATTCTCTAACTCCTTGGAACCAGTCGTTTGCCTCTGTGACTGGTTAGCTCTAAACACAGTCCAGTCTAATTTCAGTGCATGGACTCAAATCCTGTAACTCAGGTTTTGGGGAGATGTATTCCTTAGGCTGCAGGGGCTTGGGGTTTCAAGTCCATTCCTGCAGGTTGTCATTCCAATTACACAGCAGCATCAAAAGTTGTTTGGGACATCAGAGCAGGGTGTAACCACCCCAGGTGTGTCCCATGCTGGCACCCCAGGAGCTCAGCAGCAGCACTGGGATGAGCACACAGCCCAGGGAAGGGGGAAGGTTTGGGGAAAGCAGCAGGAGGCAGCCCAAGAGGTGAATTACCACAGGGAAGGCACAGAGGGGAGCACAGAGGGTTAAAGCTGCAACTGATGAGGGGATTATACATCCAAACTGCATTTGTGTTACACAAACACAAGGGTAGTTCATCATGGAATCATGGAATCCCAGACTGGTTTGGGTTGGAAAGGACCTTAAAGCCCATCCAGTGCCACCCCTGCCATGGGCAGGGACACCTTCCATTATCCCAGGCTGCTCCAAGCCCTGTCCAGCCTGGCCTTGGACACTTCCAGGGATCCAGGGGCAGCCACAGCTGCTCTGGGCACCCTGTGCCAGGGCCTCACTTCCCTTACAGGGAAGAATTCCTTCCCAATATCCCATCCATCCCTGCCCTCTGGCACTGGGAAGCCATTCCCTGTGTCCTGTCCCTCCATCCCTTGTCCCCAGTCCCTCTCCAGCTCTCCTGGAGCCCCTTTAGGCCCTGCCAGGGGCTCTGAGCTCTCCCTGGAGCCTCCTCCAGGTGAACCCCCCCAGCTCTCCCAGCCTGCCTCTAATTCCTGAAGCACTTTGCCACAATCCCCACTAGAACCTGGTGCTCTGAGGAGAACTTGGGGATCCCATGGTTGGAGTTCTCCCCAGCAGTTGGGGGTGAGGCTGCAGAGGGAACCCCTTGTTCAGGGCCCCTCTCCAGGAGTCTCCCTGGCAGCACCGCCCCGGAGCTGTAACCACACACCCCCTGCTCCATCCCTGCCCCTCCACACCAGCCTTGGATATAAATTATTCAGGAAAACAGTCGCCAGGCAGGGGCTGTAGCAGCAGGAGGAAGGTTTTATATCCCAGAGAGCAGGGCTGGAGTTTCAGCACGGAGTTTGTCCTGAGAGATGGGTGCTGATACTCCTGAGAGGTTTAATGTGTGGTGAAAGCAAACAAAGTACTTATTTTAGGTTATTTCTTCATCGTGCCATTAACTGGCAAAAAAATATGGATTAGTTTTGTTCACGTGACAAATGATGGGCATTGTCATTATGGGAATGTGAGGAGAGCAAGGGCTTCTAATTAATAAATTATCTTAGGAAGGGATTTTCTGGCAACATATTTTAAATACTGTGGTTTAGTTGAAAGAATTTGTTATTATCTAATGATTTTAGCCTCCCCTTGGCCACCTGCTGAGCAGCCCATCAGTGGTTTGGTCATAGGAAAGGTTTTAAATAAGGCTCAGAGCCGCACCTTTAAAAACAACCCCAAACAAACATCTTCAGATGTTTTCCAAAACCACAGAAACAGCCGCTTAGACATTCCCTAAGCAGAGTAGCAGCGTGAATGTTCTGTTCCTGATCAGAGAAAAGTGATAAATGCTGACTACATCAGCTCACTTTTCATGCTCGATGTGCAGTTCGGCAGGGCGAGCCCGCGCTGCTGCGTCCCGCGACAGGAACCGGAGCTGGCCCGCTCCCGGCCCTGCAGCAGCCGGGCCGTGCTGGGAAAGGAGCCCCACAGGGCCGCGGCTGCTGCAAGCAGGGCTGGGCTTGGGCTGGGCTCGGGCTCAGGATCGGGCTGGGCTTGGGCTGAGCTCAGGCTGAGCTCGGGCTGGGCTCGGGCTCAGGCTCGGGCTGGGCTCGGGCTGAGCTCAGGCTGGGCTCGGGCTGGGCTCGGGCTGGGCTCGGGCTGGGCTCAGGCTGAGCTCAGGCTCGGGCTCAGGCTGGGCTCAGGCTCGGGCTCAGGCTCAGCAGGAGCCGAGCTGGGGCAGCCCCCTCGGTGCAGGAATTAACGGTGCCCTTGTTTGGCCCCCGCAGAGCCAGCGCGGGAGGCACGGCGGCCACTCGGCGGAGAACTCTCCCATCGAGCGGCGCGGCCTCATGAGCTCCGACGAGAACTACCACAACGAGAGGGCTCGGAAGAGCAGGAACCGCTTGTCTTCCAGTTCCCAGCACAGCCGAGACCACTATCCCCTCGTGGAAGAGGAATACTCCGACCCCTACCAGGACTCGTACAAACCCCACCGGAACCGCGGCTCCCCCGGCGGATACAGCCACGACTCACGGCACCGGCTCTGAGCGCGGGGACCTGGGGAAACGCGGGATTCATCCGTTGGTACCTTGCCATAACGTAGCTAGGAATAACAATTAGTTCGTGTTAATTTGGCAGGTGCGACAGTGACACCGCGGTCGCGCTCTGCTGTCATCGATGTTTAATTAGGGGGCAGCAAAACCCAGCCCGGCCCTTCCGTTTCTGCCCGATCGTAGAGGTTGTTTTTGGGATTATTTTTGGGTTTATTACAGCATTTGCATTTATAGCCATATTTTTTTCTCGTCGTTAGGTGTTAGACACATCCGTTTGTAATTTCGGGTACTTATCGAGGCACTTATAAAATAATTTCCTGTGCTGGAAATTCCAAGTGACCAGTTCCAGTTGGAACCAATTTATAAACCAATTCCTGTTGGAATTTGGGTGAATTGACTGGAAAGTCGACGTGAGCATGTTGGGAAAAAAAAAACAAAAAAAACAAATACAAAGAAAAATCTGAAAATTACAAACCACTGGAAGTCAGAAAGTCAGCTCCAGTATTTGTTTGCTGAGAGCTCAATTTCCATTTCAGGTTAGAATAAAAGGATTTATTCTAACGATTTCTTTCCAGAATGGCTTTTTCAGACAAACCAAATGTAAACTCTCGAGAGTGCCAAATATCCCAAATTATTGCAGCAGTTACAAAACACTTTCCAGTTTGAAATTATTTTTAGACCTGGCGTGAATGTTGCAGCCAAATGATTCTTGAGTTCAGCCAGTCCTGACAGTTCTGTCGGGACCAGCAGGGGGGAACTGCGACAGGAGACGGGAAATAGGGACAGGAAAAGGAACAAACTCCATCGTTCGTGTGCTTGGAGGTTGGGAATGGTCTTTTTTTTCCCACTCTTTTACCTGAACACAGCTAGAAGTCCCAAAATGGAACAGGAGTAGAGACATCTGATTTTTCTCCCATTTTTCTCCTGCTTTTTAAATGGAAAACAATCCCCTCCTCTGACCCCGTGTGTAGAGTCTCTACATTCCAGCACCCCGAGTAGCTGCCTACGTGTTCCATCTTCCCAAATCCACCTCTGAATGTCCGACGGTTCCAGCGGCGCACAAGAACTCCCCAGGAGATCCACTGCAGCCATGAAATCCGAGGGGAGGGAGTGGGGCTCCAACAGTCATCAGTGATGAACATTTCAAACATCATCTTGGTCAGAATTGCAATAAAAAGGGAATATCAGACAAAAATCTGCTCACAGGGAAGTCGTAGAGCTGATTGCAAGCTTTGGATTCCGAGAGCTCTGATAAATCCTTGGAGATATTGCTGCCTTACTTCCTAACAATCATTCCTTTCACCTCCTGAGTCTTGAGTTCCTTCCAAGAGATGAATTCCTGTGGCTGGACCTTGTGTTTTACACCATCAGTGAAGCCTTAGATCCCATGGGATTGAAAATTGACCCCCATTGCCCGTTTTGTACAACCACTGACATCTCCAGGCAGAGCCTCCCGAAATTCCCACCGCACACATTCCCTGGAATTGACACAATTATGCTGAACGTGCGTTTGTTTATGCAGGTTCATGTCACAACTCTTTTTTTCCCCCAAAAATAAGGAACATTAATTTTTTTATTTGCTTGTTTTCCTCCCAAAGCCTGCTGACACCAGGCTTTGACAGCATGTAGCACTAAAGGAATTTCTGGAATATTCCGGTTTCTTCCACTTCCTGGACCAGCTGGCAAAGACCACTGGTGTTTCCAGCATCCTGGAGTCTGATTATCCTCTTGAAGTTACTGGGAAAAGTAATCCATGTCCTCTGTGGGACACCCACGCCCATCTCCAGCAGCATTAAAAGGTGGCAGACACCTGATCAAGGAATCATTTTAATGACCCCACTGCCTACCAGGCAGCTCCAGCACCACTGGGTGATCCCAATGCACCAGTTACCAAGGAAAACATGGAAATCTCTGCATCCACTGGAATCCCAGAGTTCTGGATGGATCTGCCAGACCTGATCCTGCCCGATTCCCTCCGGCTGCAGATGCCAGGGGAGCTCTGAGCCTGAGGGAACGCGGCAGGACCCGGCCTGGCACCCGCAGCTGCAGCTGCCTGCTCCAGGATTCTGTGCTGCAGCACCGTGGAGCATCCTCCAGGAAGTTTTCCAGACCTTTTTCCATGTCCAGCACACAGACCTGCAGGAGAAGGGAGGCCTTGGGTGACCCATTCTTCTCTGGGCTTTCCCCAGTCCCTCGTTCGTGCATCGACGTCCTGCTCGCAGGGGAGCTGTGGAACCCAGGCCAGCAGCTGCTTCTCTTTATTCTGCAGTAGATTAGGGATCAGCTCATTACCTGCTTGAGGAGATTTGCATATTTGCTGCAAAGCACCGACACAGATTTCCTAGAGCCTTTCAGAGCCTTGTTTTAAGTCTTCCATGTCCCACCAGGTGAGGGAGGGACCCCCACCCAGCACACACCTGCACAGTCCCCTCACCTGAACATCTCAAGTGCCAAAACGACTTGGGTTGGACAGAAACAAACTTGTGAGGGAAGTCAGGGCTGGGCCTGAGGTCCTTTATTCCATGGGGTGAAGCTGCCTTGACTCCTGGGTGTCCTGAGTTTGTCCCAGAGCCCATTCCATTGTAATAAAAGGAACCAGGGGCCCTGCAGGTCTCATTCCTTGCTGGGGTGTTTAATTCTCTGAAAAGATACACTCTTTAAGTACAAATACACCAACCAGGCTGGGGGACTCAGTGTTTATTGCAGATAATATGGGCAGCCTTTGTTTGAAAAAGGAGTTTCTGTTTAGGACACAGTGAGGAGTGAAAGCTGTGCTGGGGATCAGGATTGGTCACTCCGTGTTCCTGGTGGGATTCCAGCACTGCTGAGCAGCTCTGCTGTGGTTTAGTTGGAATTGTGGAGTTCATGTGTTCCTGACAGAACCAATCCAGCTTCATTCTCCAGCCCTCACATCATCTCTTGTTATTAAAATAATGCTAAAAACCAGAGCTCTGCTCTAAGCTCTGGCACAGACAGAGGCTTTAGAAATGTTTATAAAACAGGGATTTTTTAAAGTTTTGTTGTTGTCTGAGTTTCTCATTCAGACACTTTGGGATTAACAAGGATTTAACCAATCAAGGTGGTAACAACAATCTCTAAAGAGAAAATTCAGCACGTTCTTATGTTTGTGAATCAATTTAAATTGTTGAACTTTTAATTTCTTTCTCCCTGGAGGTGTATCTAACATGTACAGATTCTTTTCCCGATGCCAAACATTTCTCCCATGGGATGTGCAACTCACAGCTGCTGATATTTGTAACTTCAATTTGATGCCAAATCTTCTGAATTCAGTTTGGTCTCAGCACCACAGCATTCCCTGGAGCAGCCAGAATCTCCTGTCTTTACTGACTTCACCATTCCAAAATAATATTGTTATTCCTGCTGTTCACAGCACACTGATTTGGGTAAGTCTGGGCTTCTGACACTGTTTTTTCTTTAATAATACATGAAATGTGTCCTCTGTAGTATTTTCTTTCACAAGTTCAGTGCTTCTGAAACTTGTCCTTGATCCCACATTCCTGATTTTTTTTAAGGCAAAATAATTGGAGACTACACATGACAAAATCAGATGCATTATCTTATAAAATGCCATTTATACAAACCTGGGTTTGCTCCTAAAAATGTGCATTTTTAAATCCAGTTCTGTTACCCCTATTGGTGCCAGTCCAGGTTTGGATCCATGGGATTCTGCTGCCATGTATTTTGTTGGAGTTGCCTCTCGTTCCCTCAAATATTAATCCCACAAAGGCTGCAGGATCCTGTAATGCAGCCAAGCTTAACTCTGGAGAAATGGAGTTCAAATGACCCTAAAAGAGAGCGTGGTGTCATTTGAATAACCTTGGTGAGGTTGTTATCAAGCCCAGTTTATTTTATATAGAAAAATAAAAACATCTTTAAAAATAAAGGGAAATTTTAATCAAGTTGTAAAATATATGTAAGGAATTAACTCAAAGAAAAAGGTGAAAATGCTACTTAGGAGTGAAATTTCAGATTTCTTTCGCTGTGTGTGGAATCCATTCAAGTCAGGAGAAATATTGTGATTAAATCCATCCAGAGAACTTGGGGAGGAGGTAGAAGTCATTTCAGATGTTAATGAGTGTCACTGCTTTATTCCTTTGAGACTGGGAGCAGCCTTGGCTTGGTCTCAGGATGGGTTATGGACCTGCCTCGGGAATTTGGGAAACCAAATTCCTTGGCAGTGAGTTCCTGTCCGGACATCCTACGGACACCAACTCCTGTCTTGTCCAAGAGCGAGGAATGGCACCTCCTGATCATCCCCTGCCTTATCAATACTGCCTGAAAACCAAACTGTAATGAACTGTAATTAACTGGAACAGCCCCGTGCTGAATCTGCTCTGCAGGCGCAGCAGAGAATCCACAGAGCTCAAAATTCCCTCCTCTGCCAACGGTGTAAAAACAGAGCAAGGGAAAAGAAGCACATCTGTAATAGCACAAATTTACAGTAATTCCACTCCTGCATCTGGCATCGTGTTTTTGGAACCGAGGGGGAGATTCCTGATCCAGCATCAGTGGATTTATTGCATTTTTGATCTGTTTACTCGCTGCCTGATACTTCAGCAGTTGATTTTGGCATTTTGCACATGGGATTGATTTTTCAATAACTTGTATCCCTTCCATATTAATTAATTAATGACAACAAAAAAAAGAACCTTTTAAAATCACAAAGCCCACTGCATTCATTTCTGCTGATTTCCTCCTGGAAGCTGAAACCACGCTAATAACTTTAATTTTGGCCAATGTGTAGGTTTGGGATGTGACTGGTGAATCCACCAGCAGCCCAAGGTCAGGAATGAAACACTCCCAGCAAATGTTTGTGGGGATACAGAGCTTGGAGAGGGGGAGGGAAGAGCATCACAGCACCCAAAATTCCCGAGAAGTGCAGCCCTGAAGGGAGGTGAGGTTAAGGAATGTGTGCGTGGGCCCAGGTGTGTTTAGGATTGGGACACACCTGATCGATTCCCTTCTGGTGCAGACAGGGAGAGGCAAGCAAAGTGCAGATTGTGTGGAACCAGAGCGGGGAGAGCGTTGGGATCAGCCATTCCAGCTGCCAACTCCAGACCTTGGGCTTCTCAGATCCCGGAAAATCTCTGTTTCTCAGCCAGACTGGTTCCCAGTGAGAGCCTGGCAGCGCTGCCTCACTGGGAGCCAGTTCAGAGCCACACTGGTGAAGACATTACTGCCTTTACTGGGACAGAGCCACCCCAAATTTGTGTTTTCTGCTGATTTTCCCTTTGTTTTGCCCTCTAGACCCTGTGTGTGTAGCACCCGACCAGGCATGTGGGTACCATATACTATGCAATGTGTACAGTGGTGCATGCTCTGCTCTCCCTCTGCTTTTAGTGGCTTTCAAAGGAAACTACAAAAATTTTAAAAAAGCAAAAACCCAAAAAAAAAAAAAAAAAAAGTGGTGTTATTTTTGTGACCAGGATCATGCAGACTGCATGCCCATAGTATCCTCATTTCTATGGATTCGTTTTCTGGAATTTAGATGTACAAAGATGAACTGCATTACAATAACTTTTCTACAATAAATGAACAAAACTACAAAGCGTTTAAAAGTCTGTCCAGTCTCTTTGTGTCCTGCACTAAGATTGGGAAAATGCTGGGGAGAAACCCGGAGCCCTGTGGCATTTCTGTTGTTTGCCAATAGTTTTTGGCAGCAGCCTCACGTGTTACATTTGTAGGGAAATTTAATGAGGTTCTGAAGAAGGAGTTGCATCTGCTCTGCGAAATAAATGATGTTTATTTTTATAACGATCTGCTCTTAAATAGCTGCGACCCAGAAGTACAAAAACACAGAGAATTCCTGCTGATCCAGCAGGGAATGAGGTACTCGCAGCCAACTGCTCCTTTGAAGGATTCTCGGGAATGTTCAGGGCTTTGGAGCTGCTCCTTGGTGGGATCTCCCACTCGGTTAGAATTGGTTCCTAGGCAGGAACGAGGGGCAGAATGATGGGAGGTATTAAGGACCTGATAATTAAAAGATAATTAATAGTTTATCACAGAATGGTTAAGGTTGGAAGAGACCTCCAAGGCGATCGAGTCCAGCTGTGACTGAGTGACCGATCCCACCTTGTCACCAGCCCAGAGCCCTGAGTGCCACCTCCAGCCATTTATGGCATCTTGGAAAGCTGAAAGCACTGAAGATGCTGCCTCTAGCAGAGAATTCCAGCCTCCTCCTCCCAAAAATGAGTAACAGGAACCAGCAACCTCCTGGAGATGCTGTGACCACCCAAAGCCTGCCTTGGAGGGACAGGAGCGCATTGCCCAGGTGAGCTGCACGTTGCATTCACACACCTCAGGCAGATCTGATCCTTTCTAAATTCTGTTTAATGGAATTTCCTTGGCTGTGTGTTCAGAATCAGATCTCAGCATGTGAGTTTGCATCGAAGCTGTTCATGAAAAGCAGAAGGGTTTTCAAATAAATATAACTGAGCAAAAAAAATGCCTTTTGTGTGCTTTCATATGATCCTAGGGGTTAAAATTTCTTCAGCTGCTTGTCTGTGTCCTGGGGAAGGGGCTGGAGCCCC